>JAMALG010000027.1:0-185091 GCA_023628115.1 Naganishia sp. PT2105A-2 | reverse complement strand
GTCTGTTTTACAAGTAGCTATTCTGTTTGGGTTTTGCTATAGTTGAGATCGTTGATTGAGTCGCTAGTCAATAATACAAGTCAATGAATCAATACAATTGAATTTGTGACTTTTCATATTAGCGGATTTCTTGATGTCGGCGATCCTATAACAAGAGGAGGGAGCGAGTTAGATCGGTTCCTCATATGAGTCTGTGACATCGTCTCTGTCAAGGGTGACTCGGGCGTCTGTGTGGTGATGGCGGGTCTGTTTCTTAGAGCCATCGGCATAGGTCGAAACCGTGACTTGGACGGTGTACTTGACGAAGATGGAGAGCTCTTCGGTTTGAGTGTTCACTTCAACAGGTACCTTGTCTACTTGTATCGGTGAAGGTTGATTGCGTTCTTGTTGAAGGCTTTGATCCATGCACTATGGATTGAACAGTGAAGTTTACTGTTTTGATGTTGGAGTATCGCGTTCGGGTTTGTTCGAAGCTACCGTGATTGGGTTGACCAACTGATCTGTACCAGATCTGAATCAGACTACGCTACGCTAGCTGATTCGAAGAGAACTACGCCTCTTCGTCCTAGGATGTGTCCGTATAAGGGACTGAGTATGGCTTAAGCGCTTGGAGGAAGGTGAGGTTGGAGGTGTGGCTAGGCACTGGTGAATTCACGTATCTCTGTGAGAAGAGTTTAGTTGTCAGTATACAGGTCAGTGAGATGACCTTACGCTGCGTTCAGCGGTTTTGTTTGACGGCAGAAATCAGAAAAGGCAAGACGTCGACGGACGTCTAGGTGGTAAGGCGTATAGGAGTGATCCTAATATCCCAGACCGGACCCCAATTTGTTAAGGGCCAACCGTTCTTAGTCAATCCTGACTGCAGTTCGACCTTACGATCGATCACTGACAAGTCAAAGGAACGATCTCAAGTACAAGTCGGATCCTAACGTGCCAAGTAGTGGGACTACGCAGTGGTTATGTAATGCTCACCTGTCTTAGCAACTGCCTAACTTATGCTTGAGCTTCAATGCGGATGACGTAAGGTTTGCAAGACCTGAGTCAGAGTATTGAACTTGCGCGTCAAACAATAAGATCTAATTTCGCCCGCTCCAGCTATAAGATTACAAGTCAGTCTGGATTTAATTTTCTTATATAAGTATATTAGGAGGCAAATTTATTCCAGTCAGAGTCATAAGTCGGAACACAGTCATTCGGGTGAGTCCCAGTGCGGCGCGGTGAGCACCAGTGCGTCGCGATGATTATCAGCGCGTCGCACCTGGGGTCAGCAGGCTCTTTACAGAGAACTTACCTTTCGATTTAACTCCTGTCAAAGCACCATTCAAATCCATGGGGCTGGATGATGGTGCTCTGACAGATCGCGAGTGTCGCGAACATGTGGCAGCTCAGACGCTCGTGTAGATAAAATCAAAGATGTATCGAGACATGATAGGGGATTCGCAGGAGAGGACGATCACAGACATTCGAAACCAACTCACAAAGACTTTTGTGACCCAATGCCAGCGTCCCCGTCTCGTCTAGGTCAATCATTCCAGCTCATCCCAACCATCTCCCAGCTGATATGAAAGATTGATGCGATATTGACGGGAAACTTGATTGAGGGCTTTGAAGCCGATGAAGGCAGAGGAGCTTATGAAGGAGCCAGGTGTTTTCCATAGAACTAGAATTTTACAACGAGGTATCGGAGGGAGGATGAATCAGCGAGAGGCAGCAGTGGTGTCCGGCTTTCACTCGCCTACGACTAGGATAGCTTGGAAGGGGATTGCGTACGGCGCGCATACGGCGAGGAGCGATCCGCCAGAGGGGGAGCTAACGAGCGGCAGAGTTGACGTTGAGGCAGGCAAAACGAGAGGTCAATTCAGCGGCAGGTCACAAAGATATCCAGCTAGACATTGGACGGGAAGTGGGTAGCTCTCTGTTGGTGCTTGCTCGATCACACGGGTACCATTACGATTAGGTAATTAGAGGGTATTGTAGAAAATCCACTTCAATAGAGAGCTGAATAGGAGGCTATCACGGCCCTACTGTGTAGGTCGCGGACACAGATCTGAGCCCTTCGCAGCTCATTTTCAGATAGGCTGGCCTATTCAGTGGAGCAAAGTCCAATAGGACAGCCTATTTGGAAACATGCGTGCGCAGGGCGAGCTGCCGTGTCCGGCGCTAACGCGTGTCCGTCCGCGGACTCAGGCGGGACGCGCGCGGACTCAAGGACATGATAGTATTGCCCGACTCTGGCGACACGGAAATAAAAGTGCGACAGTAACGCGTCTTTCGGCGGCCGGGCCGCAGTCTTGCCCCGTTTCTGAATGTAAACAACCCTGGCGATGATGCTTCAGGTGTCTTGTGCTCATCGACGTTGGTTTGGTATTACCCATGGTCATTGCCATTGACGCATTCCATTGACGATTCGCCACCGTGAGGATCGGAAGCACAGAGGATATACGCCGGTATGCCACTTCCTGATGCTCGTAAGCCCAGACTGCCAAAACTCCCCGCTCTTGACCGCATTGTTGATTGATTTTCTACCATCCCAGATCATGCCTCCATCAACTGATTCTCCCAATCCAGCCCCCCAGCGTCCCATTGACCGGGTCCTATCTCCCTCTGCATCACCATCAACCTCTCGTCGCTTCGATGACAGGGACCGGGCCAGCATCATTAGCAATTCGACAAAAGGATGGGCGCCCTTGAATACCTCGAAACGCGGATCGATTCTGGGCTCGCCGCAGCCACAACCACAACCATCTACTGCCACCTCGTCTGGGCCGAGACGTACCAGCTCTAGCTTCAAACATGTCCGCGGCAACAATCTCGTCAGCAACTCAATCTTCAAGTCGTCGCCTACTATCACTCAGAGTCCACCGCTTGGACGACCGGTCGGAGGAGTGACGGGAAGGAAGAGTTCGGGCGGCAAGGCGCGCAAGGCCTCGGGGTCGACGGTCGTCGGGGGTCGAAAGGTGTCCGGCGGGTCGAAGAACACCGTCAGGGCCGGTTCAACGCCTCGAAAGGTCTCATTGACGGAAGATCTCCGTACCTCGAATGGCGTCCCTTCTTCAACATCCGCATCGACCGCCGAAGGATCTCCATCAGCCAAGAAACGTATTGGGAACCTCGCCAACGAAGGTTACGTCTCGCGGTCGCCGTTTCTCCAGCGGATGGAGTTTGAAGCGCCAGTCGTGCTGAAGGAGGAGAAAGCGGTGCCCTCAGTAATCAGATCCGACAGGTCCCCCGCACCAGCGCAGCCGCTGGAATCGCCAGGGCTATCCGCCGTTTCGATCGCCCACGTCATGCAACATCAATCGCCTGCCGCGGCTTCGCCTACGAAATCATCCTTGACATCTCGCAGACTGCGCGGACCACGTCTATCCGACCCATCAAGTACTTCTCAAGTCTACGGCACCTTAACATATTCCTCATCAAGTCTCTCTCGTGGGACGAGCCAAGGCAAGACCGTCACCTTCCGAGATGTCGCGGATGTCAAGGAGTTCGAGACGGAGTCGAGTGGTGCGGAAGAGTGGGAAGACGAGCAGATGGACGAAGAAGAGGGGGACAGCTGGGACGAGGTGCTGCTCGGACCGGGACAACATCCGCAAGATCGACGATATGAAGAGTTATTCGATGAAGCGACTCCGAGCCCCGAGATGGACCTCAGCGGACTGCGACGCTATGGAAGCCTCAATTCGGGCACACGAGGTGGCCGATCGCCGTTGCAGCGGGAACGCGGTGCTGCGTATGCGGAAGAAGAGCGTGAAGAGGACGGATACGCGGGATACGTCGCGGCGCTGGATCATCACTCGGCTCACCAGCATGAAGACGAGGATCAAAGCACGACAGCCAACTTTATCGATTCGCTTGTGGAAGATGGCTACCTTTCACCGCCACGCTCGCAGTCGGATCCAGCGTTGGAGGGCTATGTCCACAGGGACGACATCGGGCTGTCGCTCGGGGAGTCGATGGAGAAGATCGGATCAGCAAGGACAGGGTATGGAGTGGTGGACGAGGCGGGTGTTCCGTTCGGACGGACGCATCATGCCGGGCGACTGGCGGCAGCGCGAGAGGTGCAAAGAGCGCACCACGAATCGTCGGTGCAGCAGCCTGCGTTGCCCAGGCAAGGAGACAGGCCGTCGTTGCGAAGTGCGGATGTCAGGACGCCGGCGGTCGCTCAAGCCAATCAACATCACGACGACATCGAAGCGCATCAAGACGGTCCATTCGTCGATCCCTTCGTTACCATTCAGACTGCTACACGTATCACCGCCGGTCAACCTGAGCAAGCACACCGACAAGAAGGTGGGATCCCGCTCGGCCGTACATCGCACGCTGAACGAGCAAAGGTTGCACGAGTCATGGCAACGCGAGGACTCGGACTTGGCATGCCGGCGCGACCGATGGTACCGTTTGTGCAAGGCACAAGGCATTTGGAAGGGGAAGACAGTAGCGACGGGGAGGATGATCGAGGGTACTCCATTCCCGATCTTGCGAGGATAGCGAAGACCGACGAAAGCCAGGGGTGGTTGTCTCAGCAGTCGAACTACGACGATCATCACCTCGCGCATCAACAGCCCGTCAACCTGGCCCCCCTCGTCAGTCCACTCCCGCAGGACCCCGAGACAAACATTGTGGAGGGCAGCATGAACGGCAAGAGATCACTACCGAAGCCTCCACAGCCGACGCCGGTTATCGGGATGCCAAGTCCAGTTGAAAAGGAAGAAATGAAACCGACAGGTCAACAGCCGGTGACAAGTCCTGTGAGTGTAGAGGTTGACTCTGCTGTGCGACGCTTATCCTCTGCAGACCAAGATGTTTGGCCTATCCCTGCCATTCTCGCTGCCCGCCTTGACAAGTACGACGAGCCCATTGTTCGATGCGGGCTTCAAAGCAGAATCCGAATCCGGCAGCGAATGTTCCGGGGAGCATGACCTTTACGACCAAGATGAGCCGGAGCAGGAGCGAGCGTTGACGCCGCCGTCGAGGGGCTTTGAGCGACGACAGCAGCCAGAAAGCCCTCACCGAATTCCCGAATTCGACTTTGAATCGCCCTCGGCAAGACGACAAGCTTCCGAGGATGAAGATCCGATGGATGAGGCTTTCAAAATGGTCGAAGACGCTTTGCCCAAGCTGAGTCTTGGAGCGGTTTCCAGTGACAAGCATGACGTCAAGAGTCGTCTCAGCGGCTTGTTTGGGGAGCGCAAGGACGGCTTGCAGCAGCCGGCAGCATCGAGTTCCAGCAGCAGTCTCGACGAACCCGACGCCAAGGTGTCTGCATCATCGCGCGTTCGCCCGCGCATCTCCAAGGATGTGATTCGGGCACGACTCGAGGAGAAGCGAAGTATGACCAATCTCGCTAACGCACGGCCAGTCCCGCTCGACGATGACGTCTTCCTATCTCCCGCGAAACCCGCACTGGCCAAGGGACTGACCGCAATCGATACTGCCAGTCCCATTCGTCCTGGCCTGCGCGCACGTCAAGAGACCATGTCTGCAGAGGAAGTCCTACAGAACGTTCCCGAGCCCAAGAGCGCGCTCGAACAACTGGTCTCCAACTTTACGTTTACGGAATTCGACGAGTTTGCTCAGGCGCCACTATCACCAGCAAAAGACCGGGAAAGCTTCACACTTCAATCGGCCGCCAATGGACGCGTTGTGCGACACGCGACATCGGAGAACGTACTCGGCAACAAGGTTCGTTCCAGTCAACGCCTGGCACTGTCGCCCAGTGGCCTCCCTGGCATCCAAGAAGCGGCCTCACCAGACACGTCGGTCAACGCGGATGATGTGACGCTGGGACAGGAACTGAATGCTGGTGGACCGCCAAAGCGAAGGCGAAGCATGAGCACTGGGGATGCTCGTCCCCGCGGCTCGGCGGCAGACGACTCGATCGGCAACCGCATGTCTCTGCTCGACACATTCAAGTTTGAAGAGTCCACGTCCATCTTGTCGGCGTTCGAGAAGGAGCTCAACGACAGGAATGGCGCCAAGCCGTACACGATTCGAGAGCACAAGACGGTCTACGCGTCCGCGGACGACAAGGTCAAGCACAACATTGCCGGCGATGTCGACAAGGGTCGAGCATGGCGACAACTCCGCAAAGCTTCCGACATCAATCAGTATGCCAAGGAGATCAAGGCGATGAAGGCCAAGGCGAGTAACAGCAGCAAGGCGTTTGGAACAATCTTTGTCAAGGTTCTCGGCATTGAGGCGTTGAATTTGCCCTTGCCGAAAGAAGATACATCGTTCTGCATCACGCTCGACAATGGGATCGACTACATTCGCACGCCCTATTCGACGTTGAAGGACGGAGTCAAGATCAACCAAGAGTTTGCATTGGTCGAACACGCCAACTTTGAATTTGCACTAGGCCTGGAGATCCGCCGGGACGCGCATATCAACAAGCTCATCCAGACGAATGCGAACCCGGCGGCAAAGCCCACGGTCGGAAGTCGCGCATCCGTCATGAATGAGACGGCATCTATCCAGTCGTCAACCCGAGGCCTCAAGTCCTTGTTCTCAAGTCCACGCAAAATGTCCAAGGCGCCCAAATCGCTGATGGCCGAACCGACGAGGGAGAGCGCCGTCCCGCAGGACAACATTGCGCGATACTTTACCGAGGGCGACTCGACCGCCGGCCGGACACATATCGCCTTCAAACCGATCGCCAAGAACTGCGACGCGCGCTTGCTCGAGATTCGGTACCCCATGTTTGGCATGTACCATGCGCCTGCCGCCAATGCCGCCAGCGCCTCGATGCCTTCGACGACAACGCACCGCAGCGCACGACATTCCGTACAGGCCTTGCCGCAGCCTGCGCCCGCCACCGCTCCCGTCCGACGACAAGTATGCAAGATTACGCTACAGGTGTTCAGACTGCCGCCCTTGCCCGGATTGTCGGACGCGCAGCTGCCGCAGAGCATTGATGAATGTTTGCGCGGGATGCGGCACCATGCGTGGCATGAGCACGAGTACCATCAGGGAGTGATGACGCAGAATGGCGGGGATTGTGTTGTGAGTACCGAAGAGAGGGGTTGGGACTCGGCTGATGATATTCTAGGCACCGCGTCGACGCCCGTTCAAACTGATCGGCGGCAACCTCGTCGCCAGCAACGCCGTGACGAAAAAGACCGTCTCGTCGATTGACCTGCGCAAGGCGACGGTGCTCGTGGATGAGAATGCCGCGGCGTCGGCGGACACCGAGAAGAAGAGCCTCGAGGACGAGCTCGAGGCCGGGTATACGCGGATGCCGCGGTCGTTTACGCTGCGGTTCGAGGATGGGGATTTCATCACGTTCTGGACGGATACGGACGAGGAGAAGGCGAGCTGGTGAGTCCAAGTCCACACGATCATTCTCGTTCGTGTGACTGATACATGGGTGCAACAGGATGAAAGCGCTCGGCAGCCTGATCGGCAAGGTCCCCTCGAACCCGCTCTGGGCGGAATTGCTAGCGGCGCGACAGCGACAGCTCAAGGCGCGCTCGGCGTCCAAGATGAGCCTTGCGGCGATGGCCAAGGGCGCCGATGGGGAGGAGGAGCCGCCCGCCGTGCCAGCCAAGTAGAGTGGCCGGTGATGGCATACATGTAAAGATAGACGCTCGATATACCATGGACCTGACCTGACCTGACCTGGCTGACGGAGGCAATCCCTGACGCGCAACAAGCCCCTTGACGCGCGGACGATTGGCGAGATCGAGGGATCGGCGAAAGCCGGGACGCGCGGGTCTTTCCTGCTCCCTGATCAGCATAAGGGCCGGCCGGGCGGGATTTCCCTTTCCCTTCTTCCTCTTCCTTCCTATCCGTGTCCCCTCCATCCCCGCCATGTCCGAACCACTCGCCATCGAAGTCCGCCAGCTCTCGTTCACCTACACTCAGGGCGCCGAAGCGTCCCCCGTCCGCCCGGAGCAGACGCTCGAGGACATTGACCTCCTCCTCGGCAAGGGCGCGCGCTGTCTCCTTATCGGCGCGAATGGCTGTGAGTCCCTCGCGACGGCGGACGGCAAGGGGAACGACGCTGATATTTCGTGGTAAGCTGGGAAATCAACGCTGCTAAGGATCCTAGCGGGGAAAAAGTTGACAAAGACCAAGACGGCCAAGATCCTCGGCCAAGACGTGTTCATGAACCCGCCCAAGGTCCGTCTTCCACACACCCCTCTCTCCCTCAACCCCTCCATTCCGCACAGCTCATTCATCTCCGCGAACCGCAGTCCGTCGTCTACCTCGGGACAGAATGGGCCAATAACCCCGTCATCAAGAGCGACATTGGCGTCGCGCATTTCCTGGATTCCGTTGGCGGGTATCGGCACGCGGAGCGACGGGACATGTTGTTGGATTTGTTGGATGTGGATTTGGACTGGTGAGTCGAGGCGGGTCGGTCCGCCGGGCGGCCGGGTGATGAGCCGAGTGGGGAGGGCGCACGCGAGCGCGTGATCGAGCGGGCGTGAGCGGGCGGAGCGAAGAGGGCCGATGCCACGGGCGCGCGAAGCGAAGATGAGTCGAGTGAAGCGAGATGGCGAGATGGCACCGCAGGCAAAGAAGAAGCCTCTGTGCGGTGCGAGATTCAGAGCCTCCCGGGTGAAGCGAGGAATCGGCGCCTCGTCGAACGGAGGCAGATACGCCGTGCGCAAGAACGGATTCAGGCCATCGCAGGATGACCGAGCAGTCAGTCGGGCCCGGCGAAAAGATGATCACGAGCAGGGAGGCTATCCTTAATGTGTTGTCTTCGAGGTTGTCGCAAGACAGCCAAGAATCGAATCGCAACAGAGCGCGGAGAGGAGGCGCGAGAAAGGACAGTCTCGCAAACCCCGACGGTGCTAAACCTCGATCGAGATGGAGCGAGGACGAGCGATACCAAGAGGTGCCTGTCGTAGCGAACGGAAACGTCGACTTGACCGAAAATCGGCGGTACTACGAGTGAACTCAACGTTATTGATGGCGGGATGAGCGCAGAGTTGAGGGCAGAGTGCCCAACCAGCCCAAGAGCCGGTCTCGGCGGGGTCGCCACTCCCCCGAGCAGATGAGGGACAGACGAGGGCTACCGAGATCGAGGGTACGGCGAGGGAGGGCTTTGTACAGTCTAGCGCCATCGGACGAGTAGTTGACGCCGTTCGAGGCATGGCCGTTCATCCGCCTTCTCGGACGACACACACATGTGGGCTCTCGTCTGCCGGATCGCGATGTGGCGTTGACTGCGCCAGGATGGGCCACCGATGATGTCTGGGCGCCAGGGTAATGACGCAATTACGGTGTCCGCATTTCCTTTGGATTGAAGGTTACACCCTTGCCCCGTTTTCATCGCTAATCCATCTTCCAGGCGAATGCACCAGATCTCGGATGGCGAGCGACGTCGTGTACAGCTATGCATGGGTCTCATGGGCGACTGGGACGTCCTGCTCTTGGACGAAGTCACCGTCGACCTGGACGTGCTCGTCCGGAGCGAACTGTTGGCATTCCTGATCAAGGAGAGTGAAGAGCGGGGCGCGACCATCGTCTGTACGTAGCCGAACGCGACCTGAGTCCCAGCGGCTGACCACCTCGCACAGACGCAACCCACATCTTTGACGGCCTCCAGTCGTTCCCGACGCACATCTGCCACCTCCAACTCGGCAAGACCCCAACACCGCTGATCACTTGGCCGATCCAGCAATCCGACAGCGCCGTCCCGGCCAAGCACTCGCACAGCGACTTGCTCGAGATTGCGCTCGAGTGGCTGACCGAGGATCGTGACCTGCGACGTCGGCTGGAAAAGGAAAAGGGGAAAAAGAGCCGAGGCGCGCGAAAGACGGATGTAGGTCGTTCCGGGTTTTTTCACAATGGGTTCGACGCTGACTCTGCTCATAGACGCGGGACATGAAGTCGTTTTACCAAAAGTACGACTACAATGCCGGAAAGTAGATGGGATTGTATGGGCGACGTGGCCCCCGGTGTTCATCACACTGATCACGTTTCGGAAAACCATTGTATTAGGCATTAACTGCATACAACAGCATAATAGACGGTATAAAAGTTCTAGTATTCCAGTGAATATGCCGATGCCCTTTCGAGAGAGGGGCACCCAACGATCTCGCTCTAGTGTTCCGACACATCAAACGTGCGCGTGCCGACGCGATCTCCCTGAGCGGCTTCGTGCGTGATCCACACCAACGACTTGAGCGTTCCATCAGGCTTCATGGAAATCATCAGCAACAGAGTAACAAGATATTCAGGGACCCGTACCTTGTCGCCATCCGGCAATAAACTCAACAGCGTCTTTTCCACCTTTTTGATCGTCTCGGGATCCAACGCCGACGTCGGCTCTACCCAAACCCGTCAGCACTCTCGCAGCCCAAAGTAAGTCAAGCGAAAACGCACCATCAAGCAACAACACCTCGGCCATCCCCAACGCGACCGCACACGCCAGGCCCATCCGCTGTGCCTCCCCGCCGCTCAACGTCGCCCATTCCCTTCGCCACATCGCGCCCTCCATCCCCCACTCGCGCGAAATCTCGAGCGCACGCTCCCATACGGGCTGCCCCGCGCCCTCCGGTGCGTCTTTTGCTTTCTTGGGCGTGTGGTGGCGGGATGAATAAGAGAGGATGGTGGTGAGAAAGTCTTGTGGTGTTCCTGGGAGGAGGGAGGGACGTTGCGGGACCTGGGGATGAGGTACGTTAGAAGGGTTGTATAGAGCCCGGCGGGTGTGGATTCGTACATAGAGCACTCTTGTCCGGTAGTTGGGAACGCCTGGAATTCGAGTTGCGCAGGGTAAAGCATGTGAGAAGATGGCGCAAAGCAATCATCCAGCAATACATACCATATTCCGAGGCCTTTCTGCACGAAAAAAGGGCAACGTCAGTCACGCAACAACACGTCAACCGATCCAGGGACTGCTTACTTTCCACGCAACCGTATCTCTCCCTCCTGATACAACACCAACTCGGCCATACACTTCAACAGCGTCGTCTTCCCGCTCCCGCTGCGGCCCTTGAGCACGAGTACTTCCCCCTCATCGACATCGAGGTTGAGGTTCTACAGAAACGCGATCAGTCGTAAAAGGCGGGTTGTATCGCGCCGGCTTACCTGAAAGATCGGCTTGTCCGAGTCTGTGCGGAGGGTGAGATTGCGTACGGTGATGAGGGGCGCCATTGTCGATGGTGGCCGAGGGAGATGGGTCGATGGATGGGTATACTTGAGGACGGCGATGCTTTATGACGCAAGCAGCGATCGAGGCGATTCAAGGAAGCGTCGGTCGGTCGAATGCAAGCAAAGTCGAGGTGGCATTGATCCATCCATTCGACTCTTCCCGTCTTCCCATCTTCCCATCGAGTTGATTTCTGCTAGACTCCTCTCATCCCTTGCTTCACCTGCGCAGCATCGTCACTCCGCCCCCATCCTCCCCCGCCATGGCCTCCCGCTCGCGCATGTACAAAGACGGCTTCCGTCTCCTCTGCTGGATCCCCGTCGGCATCTTCTTCACACGCCACGTCTACTCGGTAGCGACCATCAGCGGCGCAAGCATGCAACCGACGTTCAACCCCTCGTTCGCGTCAAGTCCGTTGCACCATGACGTTGTCTTGCTGGATCGGTGGTCTATTGGGCTGAATATATTCCGGCGCGGGGACGTGGTGACGTTATGGTGAGTCCCGGCCGGGCTGCAAGAAGGCAGACCGCTAAGCATCCGCACAGGTCACCGCAGAATCCAAAACTACTGACCACAAAGCGCATCATCGCCCTCGAAGGCGACCTGGTACGTCCCTACGTCCCCCTTTCCTCCCCGCCCTTCACCCCTGCTTACACATTCCCCCTCAGGTCCACCCACTGCCCCCATCCCCGCCCACGCCCGTTCGCATACCACCAGGCCACTGCTGGGTCGAAGGCGACTCCCACTACCACTCCCGCGACAGCAACACGTACGGCCCCGTCCCGCTCGGGCTGATCACGGCGCGCGTGACGCACCTCTTGTGGCCCTTGAATCGGTTTGGACCTGTTCCTGCGACGGGCCCCGAGGCGGGCAGGGGAAGGGTCAGGAGGATGGGCCCGGCGAGGATTGCTGCGGGAGCGGGAGGTGGGCAGGCGGTGATGGCCCAGTAAGGGGTGTGCGGAGTCATAAACGTCACGACATCGACAGCGAAGCATGGGGTACAATGCCGGAACAACAGACCTAAATCGGAAAACGCATGGTGGCCGACTTTACCACACCGACGGCAAGATGAGATCCTACTCCGGTTGTCCTAGTCAGCAGCAATACGCGTGCTCAGGGGTATCGCGCTGCAAGATCGGCGGATCAACTCGCCCACCCAGCTTCACCATTGTTGTCCCCTAATCGGTCTTGGTGACAATCACATACAGCATTCAAAGATCAAGCGTCTCGTTGTACTCAGAGACGACGGATATTCTGACATCATCAAATTGTTTGACAATGTGGGCCGCGAACATTATCGTGCAACGAAATACAACAGAAGGGAGGGAACATCATCGTGCAACTAAATACAATAGAAGGGAGGGAGCCCTTCGCTGTCACTGTGTAGCAACAACAGCCTTGGTGGCTTCCACCTTAGGGACTAGAATCCTTCTCCTGATCTCGAGCGCCCACTTGGTCCCAATAAAGTTGCAAGCCGTTAGGAGACTTCGCCTCCGGAGGGAGATGCGCCAAAGAGAAGGGTGCTCCATATTGGACAATTATCACTTGCTCTTCATCGGAGGATGGCTTACCAATACCATTCGCTTCGCGGTGTCCGCTATCATGCAGCAGTCCGCGAGGAGGCTGGGAATCCAAGGGGCACGTGCCTCCAACGAACAACGCGTCTTCTTGGTGGCGGTTATTAGGACAGGAAGGCGGCTGAGTGCCATCGTTCTGTTCCTTGGCCTTCTGTGAAGCCTCGTAAGCCAACTCAGTGTAGACATGCCAGAGGTGTGAGGCGGAATCTTCGGTCTCTATCGAAGGGCATCGTAACACTATCGCTCCGTCCTGCGGTTGGTGGCCTTGAGCAGACCGTAGCCGAGGCAGTCGGGATCTCCGTTGAGCCCAGGGTTGATGACATCGTTGGCGTTAATACAAAACTACCAGGATGCACACTTGACGCTTGGGTAGGGAATGAAAGGGCAGGCATGGTGGGTTTGCTTTCGACGACGGAAGTCCAAGAATGAGATAGCTCGTTGGGATAGAAGATCGCATGAAGTGCAACGGTGACGCTCGAAACTGTGCTCTGGTATTTATACCACCAAATTTATCTGACACCAAGGCAGCACCATCCGTTCATGGGCTCCTCAAACACAAAGGAATCTCTCTGTTTTCTGCCATCTTTTGTGCTTCCCTTGGAGAAGAGGTAACATCATGTGTTTAGCATATTTCTGTCTCTGCGTTTCAGCCTTGATTGCATTAGCATTCTAAATAATCCTTGAAGCCCAAGGAGCTGTCCAGACGGCCCTGATGGCCCTCGCGCTCAAGTCACATATGCGAGATAGACGGGGTTGGTCAGCTGCCTCATCTACAAATAGAACGCGCTTGCTGTCTTCTATAACCTCCTCGTCCGATTGTTTCTCGACAATATGCCTGTATCACGAATGAGATCGTTGTCAAGTTCGACTCTATGTCGAATTGCTCCAGCTTCAGCGTCTTGTGGGGTCCCCTTGGTAGTCATGACACATCGTACCCAGACATTTCTGGAGGTAGACACGACACATGATACACAGTAGATACGAATATTGCCACACGGTCTCAAAACTATCATGATTCTTCAGTCCGCCTTCTCTATGCCCATGCTATCTTTCTCCGAACGTACTGGCGCACGGAGTCCCTTGTGCACCTCAAGGACCGCTTTCAGGCACATTGTGCATATTTCCGCATGCGTGTGGTAATGGAAAACGCACTCGCACACCACCTTGATCCCCTTGCCTAACCCACATAAAATGAGCCAGACAGCATTGACGTCTTCTCGATCCGAGCTCTTTTCTCCAGCATGCTCCTCATAGTCACTTCTTTCTCCACCGTTCGAGTGGTTCACGGGTACAGGAATTTGGGTGAGGTCCTGTGCAGTATACTTTGTCGGCGGCACCCGCCTCATGTGTTGCCTTGATCCCCCACACGCGACTCTCTCACACTGGCCAGATACACAGGCGTAGCAGAACGCTATTCCCGGTGCGGCATGAGGGGGGGAGCTCTGTTGCTGATTGTCCTTTGTACTTTCGGGTACAGACGTGGGGGACAGGCTTGCTGATGAGGGAGTAATGGTATAGCGTGGAGGTGTGTTTGTCCCCGAAGGAAGAGAACTAGTGTAGAGTGGTTCCGTCTGGTTATCGAAGAAGCGGGAGCTTGAAGAGCTATTCGGAATTAGGGTAGGCTGAATCGGGGTAATACTGCTGTTTATCCACGTTGGAGTGGAAGTATTGTACGTCGGCAAGCTGTTGATACTAGTTGCAAGTGGGATCATCTCAAGACTCAAAGCGGTGGTTCTACGTCTTCCGAGATCAGGTTTTTGGTACGCGGAGTCGCAGAGGCCAGAGATATGGGGTGTGACCCCGTACACGAGAGCTATCTCGAAGTCTGGACAGAATACTTTCTTTCTATACAGATCCGATATAGGCAGTACATGCAGTGTCGTTTGATTCCGTTGGACATTGGAGTGTCATTGACTATTCCTTTGTCATTGTTCCGAAAGCTGTGTAAGAATTAAGGGGTAGATGGAGATATGTCCAGCGGCCAGACTGGAGGAATGTCTGTGATCCGCCGCCTCTACCCAAAGCCCACGATCCGATATCGAATTTCTGTGCGTCCAAGCAGAATGTCAGAGTTTGGGTTGCGCACGCGACGAGATAAACGTTCGAGCGGGAACGATAGCCTCGCTTTGGATGTCAGGGGAAGCATCGGCAAATTCCGGAGCATCGAGCTCTTACTGAATGAGAAGAGCAAGCGATCGTTGTCCTGCGACTGAGCCATCCGATCTTGGCGGTCCGATGGGTACGAACCTTGGTCGTCTCGCTCAGCCTTGCTCAATCGAGATATATCGCAAGATTGGCATAGTTATTGGAAGGCGTTGCGCAAGGACGATGAACGTCCCAGGGCTTTCCTCTACTCAAGGGCGTCTTCTCGTTCTGTAGAAATGATGCGTCCGCGCTGTTGCTTCCCCTTCAATTGGCTGTGGAGCTGCTACCAGGTTCGCGACCTTACAGATCTTCTGTCCGTGTCACAGCCGTATGAGCTTCCTTGCATTCTTAGAGCCCAGCCATATGTGCCATTCATGGGTCTGCCCGAGTTCCCGTCGAACAAACATTGAGATCCTCCCGCAATCGCTCGATACTTATGAGGAACGCATCATATGCCGATGAACCCTTGGAGATCCGGAAACTGAGGACCGAGATATCGCATGATGTCAAGACTCAAAGGCAATCAAAGTATGGCGGTGGCGAACTGGACTCTGGATGAGCCAGAGTTGGTCCGGCGTGATTCGTCATGCCTCATCCGATCGGAGACTCCAGGCTGTCTTGACGACGGTGTGGTATGCAGTGTAAAGGGTATACGATGACGCCCATGCCATACTTTGAGCGATCTGCGTCTACAGAAGACTTGAAGAAGTGATCAAGATGGCTGCATTTACTCTCTCAGCCACATTGGCGGGACACTCTCAAGATGTGAGCACGTCCCAAGCACGCGACTTCCGCATCCTAACGCTTGCTCATCCCCCAGGTCCGTTCGCTCTACGTCGCATCCTCAGGCACTATCATCTCCGGATCTCGAGACTCAACGGCCATCGTATGGAGAGCATCGAAGGATGCAGACAAGAAGTGGGAAAGTTCGCGCACAATCAGTGATCCTGATGGCCGATTCGTGTCGAGTGTTGGAAGCGTCGTGGTGAATAACGAAGGTAAGTTGGCACGCCTGACAGCTTCCAGAGGACTGACTGAGAATCCTTCAGTGTATATCGCCGTCGGCTCTCAATCATCCACCATTAGCCTCTGGCCCTCTGCGGACGACCAAGCTAACAAACCGGCTCATACGCTGATCGGTCACACGCACAACGTATGCGCGCTCGATTCTAATGAATCTGGGTTGCTCATCTCCGGTAGCTGGGACAAGTGAGTAAAGCTTAATTCTCCTCTCCTGATATGAAGCTGATACCCGCTGCAGGACCGCAATCGTTTGGCGGGATTGCAAGCCGCTTCTTCGTCTCAAAGAGCATGAACAAGCGGTTTGGGACGTCAAATGCGTTGGACAAGGCCGATTCCTGACAGGTACGTCCGGATTGCGGGCAGACTGATTGACAATACAGTTGCTCACGCGGCATCACAGCTTCCGCCGACAAGCTCATCCGGCTCTTCGACAGTCAGGGCACCTTGATCCAGACTTACAAAGGCCACACGGACTGCGTCAGAGCGCTCAGTTTGACACAAGATGGTCGAGGCTTCTTCTCTGCCGCCAACGACGGGTACGTTCTCGGATGTGCTGCCATGCCCTTGTGCTTTTTGACCAAGCTTCGGCATCTCGCAGTAACGTTATGCTCTGGTCCTTTGACAAACCAAGTCCAGTCAAAGTCTTCAACGGCCACACTTCCTTTGTGTACTCCGTAGCTGCCTTGCCAAACGGCGAAGGAGCCGTCAGCTCAGGCGAAGATGGAACGGTTCGAGTGTGGAGCCGTAAGTCTGGTTTTAACACCCCGTGCTTCAAATGCCTGACGTCTCCGTGCCAGATGGAAAACTCGTCCAAACAATCACGCATCCTACGATATCCGTCTGGGTCGTCGATGTGCTTCCCAACGGAGACATCGTTTCTGGTGCATCGGACGGAATGGTCAGGGTATGGACGAGATCCGAGGAGAGGAAGGCCGGTGCCGAAGAGGTGCAGCAGTTGGATCAGGCCGTGGCGACGCGGCAGTTGAACAAGTGAGTGGAACGGCGAGAGCGAGCTTAAGTCGCTCACCTCGTATACCCAGAACGCAGGTTGGAGATATCAAGCACACGGATTTGCCAGGGATAGAAGGCTTGGCCCGGATTGGTGAGTCTGTGCTAAGCATATGCCTTGATCTCTTCTGATGCACAAAGTTACAGGAAAGAAAGAGGGAGAGGTCCTGATGATCAAGAATGAAGGAAAAGTGGAAGCATATCAGGTATGACGAAAACCCTTCGCTAGCTTTCCTCTTGCTGACATTCTCAACGCGCAGTGGTCCACTGCCGAGAGGACGTGGAAGCAAGTCGGTGAAGTGACAGATGGCATTGGTTCGGGTAGGAAGCAAGTTTACAACGGTATCGAGTATGATTACGTCTTCGATGTCGATATTGCGGAGGGTCAGCCGCCACTGAAGCTGCCATACAACGTTCGAGGTACGTTCGCAGCCTCTCCAGCATCCTAAGAAACTAAACGTTGTGTACCTCAAGATAACGCCTACACCGCCGCGCAAAAGTTTCTCGCCAACAACGAACTTCCGATGTCACATATCGAACAGGTCGTCAAGTTTATAGAAGACAATACCGCTGCCAAACAACTGGGAGCGGCTCACGGTTCAGGCGGTCCGGTGGATCCATTCACTGGTGTGTCTCGTTCACCAAATATTCGATCCGTATACTGAGTTCTGCAAGTGTAGGTGGATCGCGTTATCAGCCTGGAAGTGACAACGCTGGTGGAGCTACATATTCAGATCCCTTTACTGGGAGTGGGGCATACCGACCAGGACAGGATCCGTCTTCGGGCGGTGGTACAGGGGGTTCAGATCCGTATACCGGTAAGCGAGGCAGGATCGGCCATGGTCCCTGTCTGATAGAAGCATTGCAGGCGGAGGCTATCGGGCAAATGCTGCTATCAAAGTATGTCGATTTCAGTGCAGACCTCTATGAAAGAACTCATCCAAGCCACTGTCTCATCAGACCTTTTCGCCAATCAAGACACCCGTCTATTTCCAAACCATCAACGTGGACGCCGCCAAGAATAAAGTGAATGAATTGAGCAGCAATCCCGAATGCTCTTTGTCACAAGCAGAGAAAGCTACCCTGGACGAAATATACGGTCAGCTGAAACTGCCTAGCGTGGCATCGCTCGATTCTGGATTCTCGGAAAATTACGATCCTGCAACGTTGCTGGCTGTAGTCGGTAGATGGCCGGAGGATAAGCGATTCCCTCGTAAGTACTTGCTTTCATTGCTCCGTAAACATTCACCTCACGTTTATATGCAGTCATCGATCTATGTCGGGTACTGTGCGCATCCAGCGAAGCTTTGGCCTCCTACAATCCGCGCATCGGGGAGAGCCTTGTCGAGCTGCTTTTACGTGCGTGTTCATTCGATGCGGATTGGCCTACAGGGGACAGCAAGACGCGTGATGTCAACACAATGCTCGCCATCAGAGCTCTCGCCAACCTGACCAAGACGGCAGCAGGAAAGAAAAGTCTCACTGGCGATCGTCTGACCGAAGTAAATACCCTCCTCTATCCTTGACGACCGACACGCGGGGCTGACGAGTTCTTTGGGAATGCCTCAGTTGCTGGAACACCTGGCGGGTCGACACGCTTTTACTACACTCAACAAGAATACTCGCGTGGCATTCGCTACATTGGCTTTGAAGTGGGTGATCCTCCTGATTCGACGACCGTGCGATTTACTGACGCATCACCACAGCCTTTCCATTCTTGCTGTTGAAAAGCAGCTACCAGCTAAGCACGCTCGAGCTTTGTTGCAATTCATCAGTAATGTGATTGTCTTTCGGGATTGTGCCCAAGCAGATTCTGACTGCTGCCATTCACGATAGATCCTGTCGAGCGAGAGCGAGGATGGTGAAGTAGCTTATCGGTCGATCGTGGCACTGGGAAATCTGGTAAGCCTTTGTTCGTGGGTTTTCTCATGCCTTCTCTAAGCTCTTGCACGCTTCCTAGATTGCTGCGCCGTCGGTTTCCGGAAGCCTCGAAGATGGAGACGTCGAGGTGGCCAAGGAACTCGCTTCTGGCATTGCCAATACTCTCGGAGAGCAAAGGTTGAAGGACATTGCGCAACAAATATAGATGGCGTCTTTGCGATGATCACAGTCAATCAATGAATGGCGTACATCGCACCCAAGGCATTTGATAACATAGTCACATGCTCGTCGGGTATCATATTTAGGCGAGACCCCAGAAGGGTATCAGGAGCCGTTCCGTCCGGGGGAGTGAATAGGATTGCAAGGTATGCGATGTATATCGTTGTCGATATGATACAGTTAAGACATGCCTCAACATATACATTTTACTGCGCTAGTCACTCGAGTATGCATATTGGCACATGGTCAAGGTCGACTTCCGGCAGTCAGACTGAAGATAGCATAGACGATCGTATATTTTGGTATGGACTATTAACACTCGGGATTCACAACACTTTGCTACAATGCATTCTTTGCATGCTTGAAGTTCGGGAGATACATGAGTGACAGGCTCTTATTGCTGTCTTCTTTGGCTTCCCGATTCCTTTTTTTTCCGACGCGGAGACTGCTTTTAGAGCTTGATGCCGTGGAACTTGCTGCCGCTCTTCTTGCCGTCCTTCAAAGCTTGTTGAACGGCGTAGTAAGTCGACTTGGGCTGGTAGTCAGCATCGTAGATAAGGGCCGATCCGGTGCCTATTTTGAGAAAAGGTCAGTCTTTCCGCCAATGCCGCTGATTAGAGTAGAAAACACTTACCCGGGAAGACTCCGGGGATCCAGGAAGTGGGGTCAGCGAACTGCCAGATGCTGACACCGGGGCAGAGGTCGTTTCGGAGACAAGCGGAGACAGCGAGGTAGTAGTCATCGACCCTGAGAAGGGATTCATCAGTACCCTGGCCATAAATCTGCTCGAGTAAGACTCACTGCTCCTGAGCGACAGTAGCGTTGGCGGGCTGGTCGTTTCCGTTGACTGGGATTCGAATGTCGAGCTCGGTCATGGGAACTTCGAGACCCTGGTCACTGAACAAGTTCATGGCCTGGGGGAGGTCTCGAGGGGTTGATCCACCGATGAAGTGGGATTCGAGACCTGATCAAGGGGCAACCGGTGGTCAGCCTTCGGAATGGCAATGGAATTAATATGTGAACTTACCGATGCAGTGGAGAGGAGCTCCCTTGGCAAGCAAGTCCTTTGCGAGCTTGGCCATACCCAAACTCTTGGGGTTGACGCTTTCAATGTTGTACTCGTTGATGCAGAGCTTCATCTTGGGGGCGACCTCGTGGGCGTATCGCAGCTGATTGGGAGGCGGCATTAGTAAGAAGGACGTGGCAGACCGCAGAAGTCAAAGCCGACTCACAGCAGTTTCGATGTACGATTCTCCGAGAACGTTGTACCAAACGTTGGCCTTGTAAGTGCCGTTCTCGTAAAGGGCTGAGCGATAACAAAAGCAGTCAGCTTCTATTCGACTCAACTGTTGCGAATAGACTTACGCTCATTGACGATGTCAAAGTATTCAAGGTCATGCTTGTAACGACCCAAGACGTTTTCGATGTGGGTCTTGAGGACTTGCTTCAGCCTTGTAGGGTCGGTGATGCTAGTCACGTATGAAGGGGTCTTCGAAGGCGCAGTATCAGCTGTCTCGCCCTGCGCGTCAGATCATACTACTTACTTGAGAGTCCCAGCAGATGTTGTGGCCTCGGAGGAGAGAGCCGGTCTTCTTCGCTTCAGCGACGATCTACACGATTTCAAGAAGTAAGACTCGGCTTTTGCAAACGTAGCTGCTCCCATTCCAATACTTACCGCGTCAGTACCAGTGAAGTTGAAGTTGCCCTCGGTCGGCTGGATGACCTCCCACTTCATCTCATTCTCGGGCGTGATGGCGTCGAACTGGCTTTCGAGAATCTGAACATAGGTAGGGTCTGCGAGCTGGTTGGACTGAATGGCCGTGCCGAGGTATCGCTTACCGGCCTTGTTGGCCAAGTAGTCGAGGGATTCCTTGTCGGCCTGCTTGTCGGTCGGGCGCGCTTGGACGCCGGTCAAAGCCAGTACCGAAAGGACGGCGAACAAGGTGGTGGAAGAAAGCATTGTTGGTGTGTGGGTTTGTTGGAAGAGTGAGAAGGCAAGAGACTAGCAATGAAGCTTGGGTGGCGAGGACAGTGCAGGCCAGTCGAGGGTGATTGCCAAAGCATTATATATTGCTTCTACCATTCTTCGTGCTTGGCGACATACGGCCATGGATAGCAGTGGTTTCTGGTTGCTCGGCATTGGTAAGGTTCCTGGACCCGCTGAGCGTCGAATAGAGCTTAGCGTTGCATTCCTCCCACTCAGCAACGCCGGTATGTAGTCGCGATCCTCTCGTGTCTCATGAGGGAAACGACGATGGATAGGCCAGCGGAATCTAGAGTTCAGAGAGGTGAATGCCACAAAGATGGGCCGTAGTGCAGTCACTGGTGCACCATCGGAAATTCCTCTTCACGTCAAGCTCGTCGGTGGCTTCCGGCTTCGCTTCTAGCTTGCCCGTATCTGTCCATATCGAATGTCTTCTCCCGCCCAATCCGCCGTCCACTTTCGGGCCCCATTTGTCGGAGCCTTCATCGGGTGAGATGATTCCCTCCGGGGCCCAGGAACCGCTCCAGGAACAGCTGTTCAGGTACCGACAACCGGTGCAAAACGAAATTGAGAGGCTATTCACGAAATAGATTGCTATACCCAGACAACCTCCACCCAAAACTGGCCCCGCATGCCCCGCGCTAGAGGCGTTGCGAGGCCCCGAACGCCGTATGCAGAGGCGAGACGACCTCTTCGTGCGATCGTTGGTGGCCCGGCCTGGCTAAGCAGCAGCGCTGACCGTGACTCATTATTCGAGGCGACTTCCGGCAAAGAAGTCAACCGGAAACATCACCAGCACTCACCAGAATGCAACGTCTTGCGACAGCTGTCCCGACCTTGACCGATGCAATTGCGCAGGAGCTTGCAGACGGGCACGCTCCAAAATCGAAAAAAAAAAGTGGAGGCATCAAGTCCGAAAGTCGGTTTCGTGGAGCCAAACAAGCTGTCAAGCAGGGCCAAAGATCGAGATTCGATAAATCACCAATGCCCTCGGAGAAAGACAAACCGAAGAGGTATATGAAACTGTCAATCCCCACGCACGTCCCAGCTTTCGCAAACAGCATGTTTGCGTACGACAGAGGGGAATTTGGAATGGCATAATATGGCGGACGGAGCAATGCCACCAAGAAACCTTGACGAATGCTTGCATCGGCGGATGGTCGAGCTTGGCCCAAAGGAAGGCGGCAGCGTTAGAGAGTGTAAACGAGAGCGACCGCTCGAGGGGACCAGTCGCTGTCGCTGCAACTTGCTCGTAGGAACAAGAAACAATTGAGGAAGTAGGCGCTATCCACATGAGAAGGCATACTATTGGAATACAACTTGAATGAGGTACAACTGCAGAGGAGAAAGAGGAGACCACGCGGTTCCCTCAGATGGCATAACGGAAATTCTATTGCACAGAAGTAGCGCCGAAGCTATCAGCTTGACTGTTGTTGATCCTTGCTCATAGCACTTACTAAGTTCTGAACATCTGTTTGATCTACGAAGGTGCCCGCCTGAGGATCGTATTTGCTACCGTGGCACTCCTGGATCGCATCGCGTCGCCGGTTTGAGCGGATATACGACAGCCTATGGAAAGGTCAGAACCTCTGACAGATATAGTCAGGATATTGTCGTGGGGAGCTTACCTCAGTAACCAGCATAGCGGAATAGAAATCGCAAAGCATATGATGCAGGATAGCATTCCCGACCGATAAGCCGGGGATTCGGTCGAGTCAAACAATTGAGGCCCTGTTTGTTGTACCCTCGGTGAGAATCTGTTGCCAAAGCTTGACCATCACGTATGATCTCACCTATGAGATTTCCGACGGCGTATGCAACGAATATCATTCCTCCCACGGTGATTCGTTTCCTATGATAGACAATGCAACCACGATTTTGTGAGCGAGAAGAAGCACGGGGCAACCGGCCCTAAATTGTGCGTACGTGTAGCCAGTGACGTTGGCTCCCGGGAAGGCGAAGCCCTGTCCGACGGATCCGACAAAGCTGCCGATGATGTAGTAGCCGAAGAGTCGGGACCCCGTGTTCGTGGTGCCATACTGCAGCGCGACGCCAAGTAGAGACGGCAATACCCAGATGATCTGCAACACCGCGCAACAGGATGTCAGACATTAGAACAGACGGGAGAAGGCCTGGACTTACCATGACCCATATCCGGGTATTCTTATACTTTCGGGCAACCCAAGAAGCGGATAGCGGAAAGAAGACTTGAATTGCTGCGCCAGGCAGAGCGAGCAAGATGGTCTGATATGCGTCGAAGCCGTAAGATTGCAGTATGAGGTGGTAGAAATTGCCGATTCCTGCGTATCAGATCGAAATCAGTCGGCTAGTCCGCAAGGGTCGACGCTCAGCGTACCGCCGTTTGGTATGGTGTAGCAAAGAACTATCAAGAACACTTTGAGATAATTAGCCACGGCTCTTTCCTGCGACGACAACCGAAAGACTCACGTAAAATGCCCTGGGGGTCTTTCCACACCGCAAAGGCTTCACCGAATTGCCTCCATTTCCAAGTCTTGCTCGACAAGCTACTCTGATTCCCCCTCAACCGCTCAAACGCCACTCGTCTTTCCCTCTCGTTCAAGAACCAGGCGCTTTCCGCTTGATCCGGACAGAGAAGAAGAAAGGCGCCGCCGCAGATGAGGGTGAGGATGCCGTCGATGAGGAAGATCCAGTGGTAGTTGTGGATACGACCGCGGCTCGAGATATGGCCCGTGCCGTAACTGATGAGTGCACCGATGCCGGAACCAAGGCCCTATAGTGGTCCCGTTAGCACTGAAAGAGGCAATGTCGGGGAAGCATACATTGCAGCAGTAGAACAAGCCGACCCTGTACATGCGAACGGTCAGCATTCATAGAGGATTCTGAAAACGGTACTTGCTTGAAAGGCTGCTCTTCTCTTTTGTAGAATCGTGCCAGTAAAAGCACAAAGCCAGGCTGGAAGGCATGTAGAACTTCAGGCTCGCGGGATGTCGATCGTGAGCCCATGCACATACTGTGACACACGCTTCAGCAGCTCCAAGCAACGTTCGCAGGACCGCCAATCCGGGAAAGCTCTGTGGTATCACCATGCAGACGAGGAGACTGGCGATGCACATCAGGTCATTGATCCCGATCAACAGCCGGTGTCCGGTGCACGCACATTCCCCACACAATGACCATGCCTCCCAAGTACCAGCTGAGCTTGAGCCGCTGTAGCAGGAAACTGAAACGAGGCCGCGCAATTCAGCCAATGCGAAATTGGTCCCCACGTATTGAGTACGGCTCACCTTCCCGGAAACTCGAAGAATAGGTAACCGAGGTAGTAGCAGGATCCGAGCCACTGATAGTGATGTGGTGTCAAGTGGTTATCTATATGGGAGCGTTTGAGCAATAGTGAAGGGGGTGCATTTGACTCAATCGAACCTTGTCGAAATTTGAAGACCGCAGCGTACGACATCGCCGACTTATCGATATACTGCAGGCAATACGCGCTCATGAGTAACGGCATGAGTACCTATAGGGGTCCGTGAGTAGGTATGCTATTGCCCATGATTGAGAGGATACGAAATTTACCCAGTCGATTTTCCGTGCTATCCTCTTGTCTTCGGCCTCGGTGTACGGTATCGGCCCATCCCGAACGCCAGTATCGCTAGAATCATTGAGCCTCGGAGTGTCCATCAACACAGCGTCTCCCTCGGGGTAAGCCTTGCCGGATGTTTTGCTGTCAGAAGTGGAACTCGTCCAATGGCGTGTGTGACGATGGGCATCGGTTCTCAGCAGTTGAGGTGTAGCAATGTCGTCGTCGTGTCCCCCCGCCGAAACATCGCGGGACGGCCTTCGGTGCGTCAGAGTCTCGCCGCTGCTCATCATGGGCTGCTGTGCGAGACGGCGCGTGCATTCGTCTCACGAGGGGAAGACTGGATCAAGTTACTCGACCATCTTCAGCCCAGCTCTTGAGCCCTCATGCTCAAAATTCCCAGCCACGAGGAGTCACAAGGTGAAACATCTACCGCCGGCCAGAACCGATCGACCCGATCCCGTGGCCTGGCTGGCTGCGAGGCGAAATAGCGAGGCCGAACTCGAGGCGGCAAAGCCGAGATTCACGTGGCGGATGCAAAATACGGCTGTTCTGCTGTTCTGCTGGTTTGTTCCGCTCTTCGAGTCGTCTTGGAGATGGTCTTGGTCCTCGCATGAGGGTCAAGCAGAGTCCCCTTTTCAGCAGGGCTTGGTCGCCGCCCGTACTGCTATCGAAGCGAAGCTGGCGACTGACGTGTAGGTAGAGTATTTCATGGGTAACAGGTGTAAGGTGGCAGGAATCAGTTCAACGCTGAAGTGGCGAAACGACGCGTATGCCATGCGACAACTGAATATATCTCAAAACAGGATCTCAATGTTGGGTTAACCTTCGAAATGTGTCTCCACTCTTGTCGTCTGGGCGACTCCTGTGTGGGAACATCAATGCCTTCTGCGAATCGCGACTATAGGCTTTAAGGGGGACACAGCTAGACAACAGCGTGCTTCGATACAACCTACCATAGGCGAGCCGTAAGGCATCTCCCGCAACCCCAAGTCGCTGAAGACCCACCGGACAAAGGAACCGCTTCCGATCCATTCAGACGTCATCGAACCCCAGGAAAGACCCAGACCCCCTCCGATACTCTCCGATGCCACAGAAAGCCCAGACCCACGCTCTTCCGGCCATGCCTGTATACAATCCCTCCGGTGAATCACTGACGCCTACGTCACCTGTTTCCTGCAATCGCTCGATTGATCGTTCCGTCGCACCTCTCAAAAGCGACATTCGAGCTTCCTCCGTTGCGAGGGCCAATGCGTTCCCCGTGGCGCCGTGGCAGAGGCATGGTTCCTTTGTGAGCCATCCGCGAGCAAGGATGTCTGACTCGGCGCGAGATATAGCTTCAGCGATTCGGTCCGAGAGTGATGGATACGCGGAAGAGATGTGGTGCAGGCAAGGGATGATGCCTGGTGAGCCGTGGCAGAATTGGAGGAGTCGGTCTTGCGCCGGTTGGGCGTTCGGTGGTGGAATGGATGACGGCCAATTGCCTGATGGCATTTGTAAATCCAGAATTTGCTCTACGTCGGTTTGTAGCTCTTCGAGGAGAGGTTGATCGTGGAGATTAATCACTTGCATGCTCTGGATGACTTGAGATATGATCCCCGCCGAGCCGTGAACGGCGCCGAGATACGGCTTCCCATGCCATACCCACGGTCGAGGCGCCGCCACGATTTCCTCGATCAAGGCGTGAATCGTGTCATCGATCTCCGATAGAAGAGTCCCGGGCTCATCCGATTGACTCGCAACTTGTCTGATTGTCCGCAAAAGATAGAGAGTTCCAGCTCGACCGTACAGCCATTCGTTGCTCTCCGGTTTCCCATGTCTCCTTTCCTGCGCAATCGAAGCCGATCCCACAACCTGCTTTTCCGCTCGACAGAATGAGCGTGCTTCAGCCTCGGCTTCAGTTTGGCCTTCTTCGAGTGCAAAGATGACACGCAGTGCAGCGTAGACGATAGTATCTTCGCCTACTCCGCACCGCCATGGTCGGATCTTGAGGCTATCGATTCCGGCGTCGCCGAGGAGGGCGCGATCATACCGCCGTGCTTGTAACCAGTACGCATCCAACCACTCTTTGATTGTAAGACCGCCGATCCTGCATTCCGCCGACATAACTTTGTCGAGTTTCCAGAAGAGAAACACGACGCTGAGAAGGCCGGCGTAGAGTCCACCTGACGGAGCGAGGGAGTCTGGCGGATGACGAGTGACGAGGCGGTCGAGCGAGTTGCGCAGTTCGGCCTGGGTATCGAATGGATTGCCATCGGGAGGGCTGATATGGCGAGACATGTTGGTGCGATGAGGGGAATAGCAGCGTGACATGACATCCATCAGCCATCAACAACCTCGCATCTCTGGCACTCGACGCGTTTCGAAATTGTCCCGCTCAAGCTGACGTCATCTGGCCATAAGTCGTCAGCGATGAAGAAGGGGTGGTGAGTGATACAACAATCTAGCTAGCATACAACGAGTAGTAATTCACAAGTGTCCGTCGTACATGTCCATGATCGGTGCGTGTGCGACCTAGCGCATATCTATGGTGAAACGCCATCTGGCACTGCCGTGGCTGTGATGCGCTCCTCCTCCGCATCTCCCGCTGCTGCTCACACATCACGCGGCCACTTCTTCCGCCGCGGACCGTTGCGCCCCAGTCCCAAGCCCGACCAGCCTCCCAGCCCACTCTCTCAAGCCCGTATGGCCCATCATCTCTCCTGCGGGATACCGCTCCGCATACGCCTTCCACCGCTCAATCTCCCGCGTAAGCGCCGCGAGTCGTTCCGCGTCGGTATCATGTGTTGAGCCGCGGAAGAACGTCAACGGGCGGCGCGTGCCAGTGTTCTCCGGCGAGGTATCGGATGAGAGGAAGGTATCCGAGTCTGTGACGGGTGATACGGGTTCCTTGCCGCAGAGGGCTTTGGGTGTGCCGTCCCAGAACTTGAGTGCTTCCTCGGGCGAGAATCCGGAATAGGCGAGCAGTCTATCGGAGGTCAGTACCGAATGGCGTCACACGCTCGCCAGACGCACCTCAGACTGACGAGATCAGCCTCTCGTTCTTGATGCCGACTGAAGCAGATATCCGAGAGCACTTTGGTCTGATCCATGCCGAGCCTGCTCATATCCGAGATGAAATCATTCACAAACGGACCGAGGATCATCCTGCAGAGGGCACGGATTAGTTGTGGCGTCGGGATTCCGCAGGTGACTTACGTAACGGGAAAGATCAACGTGCGGATGAGATCCGATGCGAGACCCGTCACGTTCGGAATGAGCACCTGGCTCGCGCTCAGTGCTTCTAGATGATGCGCGAGCAACAGATGCGCCAGCTCGTGCGCGAGCACGCAAGCGAGTCGGATCGTTTGTTCCTCTGTCGGAACGGGCGGCGAGGCGTGCGTGATGGGCGGCGGCGGGCGTTGCGGTGACGCGCCAAAAAGGGAACGGAACCAGCTTGTCGACTGTGGTGGTGCGGGTGATGCTTCTTCCACGGCGGGCGGCGGTGGCGTCGACCCAAGAATCTCCTCGAGCAGTCCGGAATACACGACGACTCCTCCCGCCCCATCGCTGCCCCATCCCATACTCAGCGCATTGCGCTCATCATCCTGCAACAGCAGCAAACTATACGGCGGCCCGACCGCAAGATGTTCCGTCCCCGTTTTCTCCGACGCGCTGCTCCCCGGCACGGCAGCATGAAGGAAACACGCCGCCCTCGGACGCGGATGCAGTGGATGTTGAGGCGGAGGCGGGACGGCATAGCCTTTGCCGCGCGCGGTATCGCCTTGCCACCCATTGGCGCATTCCGCGAGGACACCCGCCTCGAGACGGCGGAGGACCGAGTTGACCCAGTGCCAGCGCCAGTCGTCGACGGGGACGATCGGTGGCGCGGGGGCTTCCGGGGTCGTGAGGAGGGAGATGACACTACGAGGAGGTGAGATGCAAGAGAATAGCGACTGTGGGCGGACTCACGTCTGGTACCATCCCGGTCCTCTCAAACGACTCGAAATCACGTCCTCTTCCTCTGGCGAAAGCATGATAAACCGCCACCTAACCCTATCAGTCTCTGCACGGCCCGGCCTGGCACCCAAACTTACCTGCCAGAATACGGCGTCCGCTCGAGCGACAAGATGGCCGTCGCGGCAAACACCATGAACGGCAAGACGACAAAACACACAAACAGCCGATTCAGCTTTTTCACTTTTGCGTCAATCGCACCCCGGTGGCCCTCGTGGCAGCGCAACTCGAACAACTGCTCCCGCTCCTCTGGCGACAGCTTTTCGAGCGCCTTGCGCGCCGCCGGCGACAGTTCGGGCAGGTAAAAGAATGGCGTCACCCACATGGCGTGTCGGCTTTCCGGGAAATGGATCTCCGCGTCGGGTAACGGCGCGAGACCTGTCCTTTGTCGGGAAACATTGACGGTGTCGCGGTAGACGATGGCAAACACGGCTCGACGGTCCTTGTTCGGACTCGGACAGGAAATCACTTTGCTCCGCGACAGCCCCTCGACGCCCTTGGCCTCGGCCGTGCGCCACATATCCCTCCGCGCGGGCCGCTTACATGCTTCGCCCTCGCAAAAGACGTGAAAGTACTTGCGCACGGCCGGGGAGATATCGACGGGCGCGTGATTCTGGGCGTATTTGGCGCCCTTCATGCTGATTTTGCGGGAAGCCATGAGGGAGACGGGAATGAGCGTGAAGAGGACGCGGGAGAGGACGGAGAAGATGGCCCAGGCGCCGGTACTCTAGGGGAAGGTCAGACATACAGCGCAAACTCGCGAGGGGGGGCGGGGGACGTACTTTGAGGAGGGCGCCGAGGCCGAAGATGACGGCCGGTGCGGGAAGGTGCGTCGGACGTGATGCGTGGAATGCGCGAAGCTGCGCGGCGGATGGGATACGAACGTGACCGGCGAAAGGACTTGCGTTCGAACCACGTATTTCCAAGAATCCCCTCGTACTGTATCTGAGCAAGTTGCTCGACTTTTGAACCCCCACAGACCGTCTCGCCATTACGGCATTCCGTCCCATCACGGTCTCCCCACGGCCCCCATGCAAGCCCTTTGCGCGCCGCGCGCCGAGAATCTCGCCAATCACGTTCACCTGCGCAGCCCAGAACGTCGACGTCGATGGAGCGAGCGATATCGGTCTCATGTTGGATGTGATCATGTGCCGTGGAATGCGGATGGATACATGATCCGCTGAATGCGCAACTCTGACAACCCTAATAATACCGTACTCGCCTTGTATCCAGTCATCCATCAATCGCTAGCTAGGAACCGTCCTCGTGCTGCCAAAACGGAACGGATCCCTGCAAGTTTGTATCCGCGCGTGACCTCCACCTCGGGCTGCCGCGGGCTTGGGCAGCGTCGCGAGCTGAACAAACGTCGCCAGTATGCGTCGGCGATGCAGACGTGACGATGACCCTTTGAGCAACAAAGGATAGAAGGTCTAGCGTAAGGCAGTCATACGGTAACGAACGTGGAACGACTGAAGAGAGGTCAAGAACTCGGAGTATCATGCGTCGTTAGAATCGTCGCAAGCTTGATGTGCAAGTGATGCAAGAATGGAAGGGCCTATGCGGCAACTCAGCGCGCTCGAAGCCTTTGGCTCGCTCGATGCGAAACGGCCGTGCATAGTCTCGCACCGTCCTCGTTCGAGACGTGCCTATCATGACGACATGAACGAGGCATGACGATCACCCGGCGTCCACGAATTGCGGCCTCTCACCCCTTTGTCTTGGCAGCGCGGCCTCGAGAGGACGATGGTATGATATCTGCTCAGGTCTGGTACTAAAAACGTACTCGTATCCCTCGTTTGAGCAACTAAGAACAGTAGCAAGAGTTGTCCATGTGTACCGACAAGAAAGATAAACTGCCCGTCCAATGTGCCGCACCCTCCCTCCGCCCCGAGATCCACCAATCAAGCAAAACGCCAGGCCAAACGAACGCGCACGGGCCCGGGCATCGGTCCCGCGTTTCCGGCGCGCCTATTCCCACACGTCATCCTGCGGCCAGTCGAGGCCTTCCTTTCTCTAGGTTACAGTATCTGATCGACGTCGTCTGATGAGTCACCGCGGCTTGTCACCCTGCCAGTCATCCTGCGGTGAGGGTCTAGAGCTACACCTGATTAGGAATCAATCAATCCATCAGGAGCGCAGACGATCTGTGCATCGCTTTTACCACGGCCAGGGCTGATGGGATGGAATGAGGGATCGCCTGCCGACCGCGAGGGTGATGGCCTCCTATCCCCTTGATGTGCGTTTCATCGGGCAACTTCGTGGGCGTCCTTTGTCTTTGCGCGATCAGTTGGAGGAATACATAAACCTCGACGAGATCAAGGGGTCTTCTTTCTAGCTGTTAGTCACCATTATCCACATCCACATCATGAGCTGTGAGTTTTTCCCGCTTCGACTTGCCGTGACATTTCGCTCATCGTATTCCTCGCAGGCCAACCTGGAAACATCACCTGCAACTTTGTGCCCGGAAGTCCAAACTTTTACACGGGCGTCGTCGAGTACGTGACCCTCCTTCCCACTATCTCATCATGTAGCTGACCCCTCGAGCTTTGCAGGCAATCAGCGTACAACTACTTGCTCAATCAGACGGCGTGTATCGCGTTTGTCGTATGCTTTGGTCTCTCGGCTGGTACGTTGTCTCTTGCATTATGATCAATTTCCGCGTTGACGAGCTGTCGTAGCATTACATCTCGGCCAAGCGGTATGGTCCCGTCAATGGTGGTTGATCTATACCCTCTTCTTCGGCGCCATCGGTGAGCAGGACAACCGCCCTTATCCCTTTCTTACTGACTCTACCACAATCAGGTGAAACCATCGGCGTACGTGGACCCCCCTCGTACACCCTCGCGCATCATCCTAACCCCCTCCCCAGTGGTCCGGCCGCCTCTGGTCATCCATCTCCGAAACATGGGACCCGTCCGCCGGCGGATCGTGGACCATCAACCAAACGTCATTCCTCATGCAGATTTCCTCCCTGATTCTCGCACCGGCGTTCATGGCCGCGGGCAACTACATCTTGCTCGGCCGGATCATCCCCGTACTCGGGGCGCGATACTCGTTTATCCATCCAACGAGTTATACGATCGTGTTTGTGGTGGGGGACCTGATTTCGCTCGTCGTGCAGGCGGTTGGCGGCGGGCAAGCGAGCGCGGCGGAGACGCTAGATGGTATGCGATGTCAGCCAGTGTTCTGAATAGCAGCTGATCCACTCGCAGACGCCAATGCCGGCGCGAGGGTCATGGTCGGCGGTGTCATGTTCCAAATGGGTACGTCCAATCCAACGGATGACTTGTGAAATACTAATCCCCTTGATCCAGTCGTCATGGTCGCCTACACCGCCGTCCTCCTCGCCTTTGTCATCCGCTACCGCACGGACCGACCTATTCGCGCCGGCACACAAATCCACCTCTTCCGCTGGTGGCCGAACGCGCTGCGTCCCAAATCCCGCAAGAAGCCCCAAGGCACGGCTGATAAGATGGTCGGCAGGGCGTACCATGGGAGCGAGGAGGTGTTGAGCGCGAGGGAGCCGGAAAGGGTCGAGAGCGGGCAGACGGAGGTCGGGTCATTGGAGAAGGGGGAGAAGGCGGCGCCCGCCGTCAGGGCTGGGTTTGGAGACGAGTCCGGGGTGGCGTATACGGAGAGGGAGGTGCGCGGGGCGCGGGTATTGCTGTGGGCGTGTGCGGCGTCGACGCTGTTGATCTTTATCCGGTGAGCCTTGCCCTGCTTGGGGTCCCGTTGTCCAATTCGCTGACGCTTAGTAGATCCGTCTACCGTTCCATCGAGCTAATCGACGGCTGGGAGGGCGAGATCATGCTGAATCAACCACTGTTCAACTTCCTCGATGGTATGCTCATGGTATGTCCCTCAAGATCTCCTATTCCCGCGCCCGGGTACTGACCGTCCTGATAGTGTCTCGCCGTATGGATCTTCAACATTGTACACCCTGGCTTCTTCATGCCTCGTCATGACCGTGCTGTGCGTGGCGCATAGGAGGGATAGGAATGAAGGAAATGAAAAGGCAAGCGAGAATGGACGTTCCCCTATAGACAGTCTGCGACGTACACTGTATACTAGACACCGCTGTACAGTACCGTTATATCTTACGTCATGCGGTTTGTTTACTTTATCGCAATGTCAGCATCTCTTCCTTTCTTACTGTGTCCATCATGGACCATCGACGGGTTCAAGTAGCACTTGATGCCCAGAGCACATCCCTTGCGACTCCAGCCTTCGCCCTAGCCCGCCATGTCCAGATCCGTCCCTGGAACGCTCAAGCTCCTGGGATGGTTGATCTACGACGAATTGAATTGGTTCAGAATCCATCTTTTGGCCTTCATCGTTGTCCCGTTCATGTGAGTCTTGTTTCGAAACGTCGCTCCAGAAGCTAAAGGTCCGGATAGCTTCTCTGGGTTTGTGCTTGCTGCGAATCCGTCGAGTGCAAGTGGACGACAAGTGACGCAGTATATCGATAGCCTCTACATGTGTTTCTCGGCCATGACGTGAGCTCGTCCGGCATTCTCGCGTCGACGAAACTGACGCCCGAAGCAGGGGAACGGGCTTAGAGACTGTCATGTATGTAGATTCGAGGATCTCAAGGGATAATCTGACTTTTTACTATTTGTAGTGTCGGCGGGATGCGGCCGCTTCAGCAGGTGTTTCTGGTCATTCTAATGATATTGGGGGACATAGTGAGAAATTTTTGAAACTGTGTTTCAACTTTTGAAGATCGGTAGCTGACATCCCACAGTCCGTTGTCAGCTTGATCACGATCTTCTGTCGACAGTAAGTTGCCGGCACTCTCAAGTGTACAAGTCCCGCTGAGAATAGTCTTTCGCTTCTGGAGTTTGGTTTCGGCGGAATTGCAAGAGCGCTGTAAGAACGAAACGGCTTAGCAGGCGGGGGGCGAGGGAAGATGTGGAAAGCAGTGGAAACATCGTAAGCATGTCTTTCTGTTTGAAGCACGGTCTGACATGTCAGATCTTAGACATCAAACGCGCAAGTCAATGACGGCAAGATTAGCAATCATCATCATAGTCCTCCAGCAAACACTGCCACAGCTCACCCGGAGGCGATTCGGCGCCATCCAATAGTGTCAAGCACAGAGCAACACAGTCAGCCGCCACGTCGCAAGCCAAGCAAACGTCGGAAGAAGGGGGATGTTCATGCCTATCCCGGTCCCTTTGGGTTCGAGGAGAGGGAAAGGATCCGTCGACGGGCGCGGGGCTTGGACGAGGACGTCCACAAAGTCCAACCAAGTGAGAAGCATTCTCTTTCGCTGAGACCATAACCTGACAGACATGCTCTAGACCTCGAGATGCCCAAAACGTACTCGGTCATTCCCCACGCTGCGTCAGGGAGTGCAGCACACACAGGCCGAGGCGGATTTCCCGGTCCTCATCGACTCATCGCCGCCTTGGTCCGTGCAATTTCGCCTAAAACGGCCCACCAAGTATACACCTTTGTCGCAGAAGATCCGAAAGCGAGGTCCCTGAGGTGGGCACACCCGTTTCAGTCGTTTGAGCAAGCGGTGGAGCCGTCGTTGGAGAAGCGCAAGGATGTGCGAGAGGCTCGGCATGCCGAGAGGGTCAAGTGGTTGCCGCCGGGGGTGAGGGGCGTCGTGGTGGGGCGAAACTCTCAGATTTATGATGAGGAGTTGGACGTCGAGGACTTGGAACTGTTTGCCGCGATCGAGTATAGGGCGTTGAGCTTGTTGACGGCCTTGGTCTTTGTTGTGAGTCTTCCAGGTGGTCTGCGATTATGCGACCGCTGACACTGACCATGAGATAGCATCAGTTCCTCTATATCATCATACCGTGGGCTATCATGGCCATCTATTTCGCCAAGGTGCACAATTGGGACGCCGCATTCCTCGCAAATGGCCAAGAACAGATAGCGACAGTATCAAAGGTATGGTTCAGCCTGTTCCAGTCGATCGGTAAGCTGGATGTGTGCTCATGCAGGATGTCTCTTACCCGCTCGATTTTAGCTGCATATACCAGTAAGCTGATTTCTACAACAATTACTCGTCGATACTCATGGAACGCCGGATGCATTCAGGCTGTGGAATGTCGTAAGTCAGAGTCCTGTGCATGCCGTCGCCGTTTACCCAGCTCCACTCAGTCTCGTCGATGCCTCGATGGTGCCGTTTCAGACCTGCTATCTTCTGATCTATGTTCTCGCCTTCCCAATTCTCGCTGGAAATCAGGCCATGCCATCATTCCTCAGGCTGGAGTTGTGGATATTCTCAAAATTCGTCACTCCTGGATCCGAGTTGGATGTGCTTGTTCATTTCTTGTTGACACATTCGAGAAGGTCAGACGAATACTCTCCACAATCAGAGCAGACTCTGATGGTCCCCAAAGGATGTTCATCTATCTATTTCCGAGCTATCAGACTTGGTGGTTGGCGGTAATCCAAACGTTGTTCATGTCAGTTGCAAATCGAGAGTCCCTGGATCTCCCTGACGTTCGTATAGCATAGGAGGGCTCTTAGGCTACACCGTTTTCAACATCGGCCTTGCATTTTATAAACGATTCTCTGGGTGGCAGAACTTCTCCGCTGGGTTATTTCAGAGTATGAGCATTCGTTCCGCGGGATTCGAGATCGTAAATTTGACAGATATCGCCCCGGCTCTGCAGTAGGTCCATGATGTCAGCGCGACCACCAGTCTGTCCGAATGACTGACCGAATGAATGCGCCCTTGTGCTCGGATAGGGTATTGTACGTGGTAAGTTCATCGACGAAACACGATCAGCGTATTGTTGAGGAGCGCACGCCAGTTCGCCATGTTCACCTCGAATTACCGTAAGTGTTCAGTAAGGTTGTCTTCTCGCTGAGTATTAAAGGTCAGCTCGTACGACAGCGTTGGTGATGGCAATCAGGTTCGTTGCAAAAAGACTGCCGGGACGACCCTGACTAGAGCATACTCAGGTCTACCAATGTATACGAGGAGCGAGGTGGGTGATGTGGTCGAAAGCCTGTGAGCAGGACTGACATACCCTTTCCAGCGCTGGGGATCCAGACCCACCATTCAGTCAGAACATCATCCGAGAGACCAAAAGGCGAGATCTTTTCGTAAGTTCGTCCAGTTTGCCCCCGCAAGGTAATCCCTTCAGCAATAGCACCAGAAAGTATGTAATAGACCACTTGTTACCCCAAATCGCGTTCGATCTCTGGCCAATCGTGTTAGCAACTGGGGCGATATGCGTCATGGAGCGAACTCAATTACTGGTCGGCGAGGGCTCCGGCTGGTTCACTATTTGGCGCATGCTGTTCGAGGTCACGAGCGGTTACGCGACGGTCGGCGCCAGCTTTGGAGAACCTTTCTCAAATCTCAGCTTTAGCGGGAGTTTCCGGAAGATTTCCAAGTTGATCGTAAGTAGATTTCCATCGACTGCGACAATATTCACCGGTACTATGATTCCATAGATGATACTGTTGATGCTTCGTGGGCGACACAGAGGTCTGCCTTCTGCAATTGATCGGTGAGTTGCTGTGAACAATTCTTTGGCCTGCCTGCTCATTGGAGTGGTGTTCAAGGGCCACGATGTTGCCTGTGGAATATCTGCGACTTAGCGCTGTCGTGGACGAGAAAGCGGAGGAAGAACGTCTAGAAGATCATTCGGCACGGGGCTAACGGGTACATATGGCGATTCTTTATATTGCCGTTGCGGCAAAGATCCTGTATTGTAGTGCATCCATCAGGTCTAAATCCGTAAATCCGTCAGCTTCGAGGTCGATGTGCCGACTCTCACGAATGAGACCCGCTGCACGTAGGATACTCCCCAAGTCTCGTCGTCTGTCATTCGGGGTATGCGAGCCTATGGGGCGAGGTCACTTGCAAAATCCGTGTGGTGTGTCTCCGATCTACCTTTCGGTGGCCTCTATACATGTATCTTCATTCATATCGCGCTTTACATCTGGCCAAGCGTAAGACCAGCAGGGAATCCAGAGAAATCGACCTGCTCCTGTATCGCCTCTCCGCTGTCCGACTTGCTGTAAGATATTCTCAGTCTCAGCCGGACTTGTGCGCCTGGCGGAGCGATGACACGCATCTGCTGTGTCTCTGTCGCACCAGGTGTGACATCGCCGTTAGACATGGCGAGCATCTGCAGTTGTTGCGTCTGCGGGAGATTGTAAGTCAGCATGATCGCATCAAAGAATAAAGTATTGTATGTAATCACCTTGGGCACCGCAGCCTGGAAATTAACATTCTTGACGCCAGTCTGATCGAGCGCCGTGAACCTGGCTAGTATTTGGACCATTCCTGAATGAGCAGGATTGACCTTGGGTGTCAGGGTGATCTTGAGTCCATTCTTCTCGTATGCTGTGTAGGCTTGCAATTGTTGTTTCGGTGGCGGTGGCGCCGCGCTGGAACCGATCATGGTCGTTGTTGCCGAAACAGGTGGCTGAGGCGAAGAAGCCGATGACCCCATCGATGAGAGCATGTCCAGCGGAGATGAAGCTACTGGTGCCATGGCAGGTCCAGTAGGGTTGGGTGAGATCGACGTGCTCCCGAATAGGTTCATGATATCGTTGACTGCGTTTTGCGGCTTTGGCTGACTTGATAATTGAGTGGATGGCGTCGGATCAGAACTCGAAGATCCAAAGATATCAGCAAGAAGATCCTGAGTGTTCTGCGCAGAGCCGAGGTTGTCAAGGGCACTGGTCGGAGTCGGAGCACCGTTCGTTGACGGATTTTCGTCGCCCATAAGGTCTACGAGCGAGTCCTTGTCCACTCTCGTTGACCCGACTTTACGCTTTTCGGATACTATAAGCTCGGCATCAGCCTGGGTCCTTCTGCACTTAAGGAGGCCACTCACCGGTTCCCATGATAGTCGCCCTGATCTCTGGTGCAGGCATGTGCTCGAGAACTCCACCTACGACTTCTGCCTTGGTGAACAATTGCCCGAATTCCACCGCGCGCTGTTGGATCTCCAATTCTGTCGCTTCGGAATAACCAGCAAGTATCTCCCTAATCCTTTCCTGTTGCACACTTGCAGTCGCTGTATTTGCCTCGGCAAATCGGATTGCCAGCTTGGAGAGCGCCATAATCGTCCATTGTCTGATCAAAGAGTTGGCGTATGGCGAGTCCAGAACCGTCTGGAAGAGATCGACGATGTCTGAATCCTTGATCTCCTTGACCTCTTCGCCGTCATCGATGCTTCCACCATTCTGCAGCATGATGTCTGCAAACTCCCCCAGGATCCAGACGGTAGCAAGCGTCAACGATTCCTGCGAGATATCTTCCCGCAGAGCTTGGTATAGACGTTGTGCCGTGTATGCCTGGAGCTCCGCCGTATGGCATACAAGCCGTATGAATCCAGAGAGTACCTCTTCGCGAACATAGTTGCCTGCCTGTCAATCCCGATAAAGCCTGTAAGCGCATGGTTCCGAACAACTACATTGCAGACTCACTAGAGTCAAAGTCCGCAGCACAGTGTCGATATGCCACCTCTTATTCGGGGCAAATCGCTCGGCGGCGAGCGATATTTGCGTTGTCAACCCAGACTTGAACTCGTTGTCAGCCACCTCCAGGAACGCCAACAGTTCCCGCATCATGATACGAATGTTTTGTTCGTTGATGAGGGCGTAGGACAGCTCCAGCGCCCGCCGACGAATGGACACATCGCCGTCAGACAGACAGGACAGAACGACGTCACGATGACGCTGGACGGCGTTATCTGACAATGCGACCTTGTTCAAGGTGTTGAGAGCGACATAACTAAATATAACGGTGTGAGCATCTTGCGTTTCGATGTGCTACAGCGACGTACCGAATGTTGTTATCTCGATTACCGAGGAACTTGCCGAGAATGTTAATGGCCATCACGCGCAGCCCGCTGTCCGACTCAATCTCCAAGATGGTCAATACCGTCTCGTACAGAACCGAATTTCCAACGTTTTTCGAGGAGTCGGTGTTGGTCGCGACCTAGAAACCAGAGTCAGCAATCTCAAGGCTGTACACGAGAATGAACGTACCTGCGCCAGAATATCATTCATGGCTTCGCTCGCTTCGGCGTCGCCCTGTCCGAGGTGACGTAACAAGTGCAGGATCTTGACTTGCAAGAAGGGATCCGTGATTCCACCGACATCATGTTCCGGGCTGTATCCGGTGGTCACGAGCGATTTGAGGTGCTTTACGAGAAGAGGTACCGCCTACTCAGAGTTCGATTTTCAGCTACGATCTCAGACACGACTACGGAGGCTTAACGAACCTTTTTGAATTCACCTCGAACATTCTCGTCGACTTCGCACATCTCGTTCACCAGAGTCACACCAGCCAAGAGGACACCGTGGTTGCGGTCGTGCAGCAGGGATTTAGCTTTTTCGAGGAAATGGTCCATGAGTTCGGGAACGCGTCGGATCACACGGATCGCACAGAGGGCGGCCTGGAGGAAGTAGTTAGTACGTATAAGGAGTACATTGAAGCGAAGTACGCACCTTCTTCCGTATGTATGTGTTGCTGCTACCGAGCAATTTTTCAATCTCGTTGCACAGGTCTCGCGACATCTCCTCAGAGGAAATGTTGGCGAAGGTGCAGAGCGCAAGGCCCACCGCGTACATGTTGGAGTGATTCATATCGCTACGTCACCTCGTCAACAATAATCGATAACAAAAGAATATCGACGGCTCACTTTTTCAGCGAGTTGGTGACCAGCATCAACACCTCTTGGTTCTCATCCAGCAGCAACATGATGCCCAAGTATCCCAGCCGCTTATCGCTGAACCTCGGACTCGCAACGAGTTTGAGGCATTCGATCTGGCCGAAATGCGCAGGGTATCCAAGCATGTGAATGTAGAGCAGTTTTGCAATGTTATTGTGCCGCGTGAATGAGTCTTCCTCCTTGAATGATGTTCGGATCGCTGCGGACTCCTTCTGAATGAGGGACCGCTCGTCGGCCAAAGTCTGCGAGCGAGTGATATAACGATCTATTTCAGGAAAGAGTGCGCGAGACTGGTTGCTTGCATACCTTGCATGACCTGATCGCCTTGATCAAGGCTGTCGAAAGCCATTGTTAGTGCTATCAGCGGAAGAAATACAATCCAGCTCACCCTTCAGATTATAGTAGCCGCCCATGCTGTAGCCGCGAATGGTTTATGAACGGTGATCCTCCAGACGGTCTCTATTGCTGGCACGGATGAATTCTCAGCGTCCGCGCAACAGCACGTCACGATTGGTGATTAGCGGCTTCTCTTCCTGTATTTACGGGCTTCAGGGCGTCCGAGCGTTTCAGCAGTGGAAGAGAGCAGGAGAGAACAGGAGAGAAGAACAGGTCACGACAATGATCAGCACCATCGTCGCTGGCTGTCTCATCACCTCGCGTCGGCCATGACGCCGGCAGCAGATTAGGTAATCATGCGACTGGCGGTCGGCACCCTGTCTGTCGCTCTCGGTCATTCTGAAAGGGATCGACGATACTTGCTCCTGCGGCTCAGACCAGGAAGGGCTTCCACGAGTGCCTTGTCTCCGGTAGCTTAACACGATGTACACCAGAATACCTTTGAACCGGAATTCTTCGATGTTCTCAACTTTTCGCCGCTCCGTACAAGCAAAGGACAGAATTCGTTCTGTGACGCGCCTCCGTGCACAAGGTATACCTGTTTAGAGCATACAAGCTGCTCTCTGGTCTATCGCTAGAGAACAGATTAGTGATCAAATGGAGCTGACTAGAAGCCACAATTCAACAAAATATGGGCTGTAACAGGGTAGGATATGGTCCTGACTCTCGCTCGACGCAACGCCACTGTCATCATACACATATACCGAGGTGATACAATTCAATTCATTCAAACACAACGTGGCTACCCAGCACACTGCTGAAGGTCCCGGGAAAGCGATACGCACTTCCTCAGACTGCCCTTGTATTCGAAGAATGTGGATAATTGTAATCTCGGCACAGCACCAAAGCCCAAGGCTTGAATGTAGGTGTAAGGTCCCGGTCCTGATCTGCGGTTGTCGTTATAACGAAACTCGCAGATAACATGGTAACACTTCAGCACCGGTATCCAGTCGTATGGCGCAATGTCGTAGGACGATGAAGGAGGGCACAGATAGCAAAAGAGTTGTATCCCCTCAGTATCCTGCTCTAGGTCGTTGTATAAATAGCCATGGGCCTGAAGCACCTTTGCCCGAGCCTCCGTTTGATTGGTCAGGGAACGATACCGAAACGGAAATTCAGCTGTCCGTGTTGGGATTCTGACGATCCAGACTGAGAATCGCCGCCGGCTTTCAGAACCATCTTACCAGTCGTGGTAGGCTGAGAGTTGATCGCCGGGCCGTAGCTGAAGGGGTCATCGAGTGAGAATGCGGCATTGTCGAGGTCGACAGAGCCTGAAGGGACAGAGCGCTCCGAGATGATAGTGGGCTCACTTGAAGTCTTCCTTTGGGTTTCTGCTTCTGTCCCAGGGAGAGAGGATAACGAGCTCGCGGCCAGCGACAAGGGAATGAAAACATTGGAAAACCTCATTGGTCGAGACGGGCGGCTACCAGGAGTGGAAAGATCGAAAGACGGTCGCTGTGGGCGAAGATGGCCGAGAAAGGACAGAGCGACACTGAGGGTGCTTCAGCGATCCACGGGCCGGGAATTGGTTCGCATGACCCAAGGATGGTCTCTTATTTCCTCTGGCGCTCGTGGTTTGGAGCAAGCGTAAAAATCCGAGAGTAACTTCCTTTCGTCGAGACCACCATTGACGCCAACTGAACCATCTGGAAGAGCATCTCAAAGAACTTCGTCCTTGAACAGTCCCTTACTGCAATACTGTCAAAGGCGCTTTCCGCGACTGAAAGATCGCGAGTATCGATACAATCGTACCATCCACCATGCACCAGGTCCTTCGACAGGAAACTTCCAGAGTATCACGGCTTTCCCAGGAGGGCTCAGGATCCGCCCGAGACTTCATGCCTGCCTATCCATGCCAAGCTGCGAGAAGATCACCATGACAAACGAAGCGCGACCTGTTGCATACACGAGGAGAAAGCCTATTCTAGCCCGCGCGGAAGCATATCCCCCGCCCCGCGACGCAGATCTGAAACTCTATCAACCGTCTCGCTGCCCATCAAAAGCGCGTCTCTCCGCCGCCTATTGTTCCCTCCCTCCTCCTTTCCTTTGGCCATCAGCGATGCCCTTTGTGCCGTCCGCGGCGTCGGTCGTATCTCTGCGCATTGACGTTGTCACCTCCCGACTCAACGGTCACCCATACCGAGCTTTGCATCTGATATCTTGATCAGACGAAAGCGAAATGTCTACCGCCGCTGCTGATCATGTGCCTGTCCCAGCGCTGGGCGTCGAGGGGAAGCGCGACACCGCCGTAATCACGCCTGATGTGACTGAGGTGCGTCGGCGGCGGCGTCAACAGGACCCTTGATTGATATGCTTACGACTATCTGTCCTGCTCTGTGGTTAGGAACCCAAGACTGCGGAAACGACCAACGACATCAAGGCAAGTTGCATCATTATATCATCCATCACAACTTTTCCACTGATCTCCAAGCTCCTCATCCACAGGAATCCGCCACACTCGCCCCCGCGGCTCCCGTTGCGGAGAACGCCACGACTCCCGCCCTCGAGAACGCTGAATCCGCGATGCCCGACGCTCCAGCTTCGGCCGTCGTCAACCCCACAGCTGAAGAAGCGTCGGCTCCCAACGCGGATCCGTCGGTCGTCAAGCCTGCGCTTGAAGAGGGGTCCCAGAAAGCGGCGGAGGCGGCGTCTGCTGTTGATGCGAAGGCTCCCGTGACGGTGGAAGAGCGCAAAGTAGGAGGCAAGGACGAGATTGTCAAGGATGTCAAGGCAGCAAAGGAGGTCAAGAAGGACAAGAGCAAGAAACGAGAGAAGAAGGTATGATACTGTCCGGGAATTGACGCGCGTATCACCTGACAACGACACTCTCCCTATCCAGCACGCCAGGAAATCGCTCTTCTCCCGTCTGTCCGGCATCTTCTCTTTCCACTCTGAGCACAAGGTACGTCGACCGCTCCGGGTCTCGAACCACTCACGAACCATTTACCCCTCATCACCAGTCATCCTCCAGCACTTCGTCCTCGGGATCATCCGATGAGGAGACCGGCAAGACGTCGAAGCCTCCCGCCCGGGCTGCGCCGGCGACACCTTCCGGTAGCAAAGCGCTGATCCCGGCCAAGACCGATATCCCTGCTCCTGTCGACCACGCTTCGATCAGCGCCGAACCCGCTCCTGAATCCGCTGCGGTTGCTGAGATTTCCAAGACGGCCGATGGAACGTACGATGTGGTTGATGCGATCGGCAAGTTGGATCTCGGTGAAAAGAAGGATGACGCGGTGGTGGCGAAGGACACAAAGGCGATGACCGGATCGGAGGATGTCAAGGAGACGTGCGTCCGAGTTCCGCCTTGTATCGGGCTTGATAAAGCTGACGTTTCTCTGCAGCCACATCGCGCCCGTCGAGCCCGCACCAATCCCCGCCGCAAAGCCGCTCGATATCCCCACCGCCATCACCGAAGAGAAGAAAGACGTACGCACGCCTTGCCCGTCCACCTGAACGGCCTTCTGACACGCTGCTCTCCACAGAAACCCTCCGCATCTCCCTCGAGCCACCCGAAAGTCCATCGACGCATCAGCGCGCGTATCGGCCAATTCATGGAGTTTGGGAGCAAGAAGAAGACCGGACCCGCCGCGGCGACGGCAGTAGTTGCGCAGGACGAGAAGAGCAAGGATGGGGATTCCTTTGTTTCGGGATCCGCTGATGCCGGTGCCGGTCCTGTTGCGGCTGGATCTGCGATGACGGGTGGGGCGCCGTTGTTGGGTGAGCCGATCAAGGTGGAGCCGATGGGTGATATCCTTCCCGCAAAGGAGGTGAGTCCGGACAAAATCCGCTGCTTCGAGACTGGTGGGCTGATCGATGTTTGCGCAGGTCAAGGAAGTCGGTTCCAAGCCCGTCGTTGGCGTCTAGCTTCACATCCCCGCTTCCCCATGCTCTGCTCGTTTCTCTTGCCTTGACTTGTCGTGGTTCCTCTCTAGCGTATAATTCTCGATCTGCGTCACCTTGTCTTCGTGTGTATGTAATCTCGTCCGTCTGTTGACGTTCAACTTGTATGGTGTGATGTGATGTGTCACCTCGATGCGATGATTGCCCCTGTACGAGTAGCTGGTGACTGTCAGCTTGTCTGAATGACTATCGATCGCACGATTTGCATCCGTGGCTTGGCGGTCATCCCTTGTTGAATGGGAGAATACAAAGGAGGTCGTGTGAGGAGAAGACATCAACGGAGATCGTCCACGAGGATCGCCTATAAGTGCATCCAATCCTCGCCTTCGCCTTCCCCATGTCCCGCTTCAAGCTCAACATGCCCGCACGAGGCGGATACTACGCCGCAGACCACAAGAAGCACGGACAGAAGGGCACCGGCGGATGGCGCACGATGGATAAGACGCGGCGCAACAAGATGATTGCGAGTTACCTCAGCGATTGGGTGCTCACCATCTTTCTCTGGTCGGTCGCCCTCTCTTTCCTTTCCTACGACAAGTCCGCAGACGCTGATGGGGATCTCGTGTTCGTGGAATCGCAGGGCAATCTTTTATCTGCTTGACAAGATCAACGGCTACCGGAGGCTGTTCTCCATCACGGACGAGTCGCTCGCGCATCCCTATGCCGAACACGAACGCATACCTGTGGGTCTCGCATCGTTCTGGGAGATCGTTCTCCGCTGATGCGCGAGCTCCTAGGTATGGGCTCTCGCGCTCATCGCCGGTGTCTTTCCGCTGCTGGTGATTCTGTTGACGGCGGGATTCTATACGCGGAGCTTTTACGATGCGCAAGTCGGTGCGTTGGGTCTTGGCTTGAGCTTGGGATTGACCGTCACCTTGACGGACATCATCAAGGTGCGTCACTCAAGACTTCCGTTGTCGTCCGGTTCTAATCCACCACTGACCCCTTTCGTGCAGATCACCGTCGGCCGCCCTCGTCCCGACTTGTTCGGCCGATGCGAGCCTCCCCTCGACTACACCTCCAACCCGATCCACGGCCTCACGTCGTGGCGCATCTGCACGCGCACAGACCTCCTCAACGACGGCTTCCGTTCCTTCCCCTCGGGCCACTCCTCGTTCGGATGGTGCGGCATGGTCTACCTCGCCTTGTTCCTCGCCGGCAAGATGCACGTCCTCAACAAGCGCGGATACACGATCAAGTCGTGGATCCTCCTCGTCCCGATCGCTTCGGCTTCGTTGATCAGTATTTCCCGGACAATGGATTACCGACACCACGCCACCGACGTCATTGCCGGCGGCATCATCGGCGCCCTCATGGCATGGTACTCGTACCGGCAATACTACCCTCCCCTGCACGCCGAAGCATGTCACCGCCCATACTCGCCCCGCATCGCTCACGAAGACGCCCACATCACGGCAGAAGAAGGCCCGGACTTTATCCCCGCCGACGATCCCCTTACGACGACGGGCAAACACGGCGGCCCGATCTTGCCCACGACCTCGTCCTCGGCGCTCACCAACGGCGGCGCCGCGTACATGCGCACCACTCAGCCGCCGTACGACCGCATAACCGAACCGCGTCCGAGCATCGGCGACGACGACCGACACATCACGCGCGGCAGCTCGCGCGACGGCGCGCACGCTTCCTCCTATACCACCAATGCCGCATCGCCGTTAATCCCCTCAGCGGCACCGCACGCAAGCCATCATTACCCCGGTGCCGTGGGTGGAACGACGTACGCGGGGTATCCGCCCGTCATGGCGGGTCGAGGGGAGGGAACAGTCACGACGGTGGAGGTGCCGCTGGGTGACGCGCCGGTGCGGGGACAGGAGCCGCCGAGGTTTGTCTGATTACGTGGGTGGGTGTTGCCCGTTTGTATCGCTTCGCACGTTCCCGTGTCCCTGTACATTCTTGTAAAATAGCTGGATACCCAAAAGACATTGTTCACTAGCTTCCCAATCATTATAGATACATGTCTATAGGGGTGATATATTACAGCCCTGGAATTCCTTGCATCCTTACACCGCCTGTAGCCCACTGATACAAATACATATTAAGCAAGTACGTTCGACCCCACGACACTTTGGGCAGTATCTGCACCGCAGGAATTCACCCAACCCAACATGCGCCGGACGTCATGCGTATTCTCGCACTTTCGTAGCCAGAAATGACAGGATGCGCTCAAGTAGATGAGGCGATGTAGTAGTCTGGACGAGACGGGTCAGTACGATGCAGCAGATGGCCTTGGCCGTGATTTGACGTACTGAAATTGTATCTAACGGGGTTGGCTGTGAATGTATAGTCTGGTATTGTTGCGGATATAACCGTCGCTCCGCTTCGTCCCTGATACGATATCCTCTTCAGCCTTCCAGACGAGGGACCCTGCGTGGCGACTGTACTCACAACCAGGACTTCCACTCCCGAGCCTATCTCGAGAGGCGCTTCGAAACGGTTGACCCCGGCCACGCCGTTAAACGTTGTTGACTGAGTGTCGGTCTTCAAGTAAACCACGGCCGGTGCCGTCAAGTGGACTTGGGCGTAAAAGTTGTCTTGAGACTAGCACGACAACGTCAGTGAAGACGATCCCCTGAGGGACGCAAGCGGACTCACTCTATCGCGTCCTGTCGGAGGTCCGACGTTATCGCCGGAGGCCACCGCGTTTGCGGGATGCGGGCGTGCCATGATAAAGACTTGATCCTGCGTGATTTTCGGATAGGCACCAGTCTTCCATGCGGTGGCGTAATACTTGACGAGAGGCAGGATATCCGTGTGGGGGACTACGGGATCAGGAGTCAGAGATGTACACACAAGCCAGAGTGTTCTGACGTACTGCCAGTGGTGTATAACCTGCTTTCCGGAGGTTGATCACCACCGATATCTCCAATGTAATGAGCTTCTCCGTACTTTTGCGTACATGTCAGCGGGCTGGTTTCAGTGCGACAACGTGCGACTCACGTCGTTCCAACTGATGATTTCTATCTGATCGATCTGGTTGCGCATGCACAGCAGTTGTTCCAGCTTTTGCGACATCATAAAGTCGTCAGATCGGTAGAGCCAGTTCTGCAGCTTCTGTCAGCAAAGCGTCGTTCGGACGATAGTAGTGGTAAACATACCTTCCAACTAAAATGAGTAAAGAAGATCGGAGACACCGTCGCGATCAACTTTCGGGTTCCAAGCTGCGACATAGTGTACTTGTCTTCGGCCATATCGATATCGGACGTCGAGCTTGGCCACGCGGCTCCCCAATTGACAAATGCGTCAAAGTCGTAGGTACTGAACTTCTCGGGTCCTTCGGTCCAGGCAGGAGCAAAGTACGTCTGGAGCCGAGTTGCTATCGTCAGAAAACGCTAGGTTATCCCTGAGACTCAACTTACCGAGCTTCGATAGCCGCCCATCGCGAGCTGCCATCCCTTGTTCATATCGCTCTGGCCAAACCTGCAATTCTGGCCAGCAAAAGTCGTCAAGAGTGACTTTCCGCCATATCTCGCTGCAGCCGTGTGGTTTTGGTAGGTCGCAATGTAGTTCTGGATCAAGGCCAAGTTATTGGTGGAGACACATTCGATGACGTCCATGTCGGGGCTGAGGAAGAGCTGTGGGAGCGGTTAGAACTTGCGTTTCGCTGAGGGGCGCGACCAACCTTGAAAGTCGATCCCAGTTCCGCTGCCACTGCGTAGGCATCGGCAATACGGGCGGGCTGCCAATAGTCAAGACCAAAGTTGAGGGCAAAGCCGTCTCTGATGTCGCAATAATCAGCTGCATCCTGTCATGCAGTTGTGATCGTACTCACATGCCATTAGCCTGAGCCAACTGTATATCTCTCCTCCAGTCGTCTTTGGTATAAGGATACGTGTTGCCCACAATATGGCTAAAGAATGCTTGTCAGCAGGGTAAGGAGAGGAATCTGACTCGACTTACTGCGCCCAGACTTTCTTTTCCCTACCGTCTCTCGCTATGCAAGTCGACCCGACGGTAGGTGTAGGGTTTGCAGTCGCCGAGGTCGTGGAAGTAACTTTTGTAGTCGTTGACGTGACTTTTGCCGACGTCGTAGAGATCACCTTTGCGGTAGTGGTGGACGTGACTTTCGTCATAGTCGTCGTAACGCGTGTAACGCTTGAAGTCGTCGGAGCGGGAACTCGCCAGATGCTCAGCCGCCAAGAAGCTCCGCAGATGCTTTTCGCGTCACCCGTACATGCCATCGAGCAGTCCGAGTCTGCCGTTTTGGCGCTGGCAGCGGGAGCGGCATTCGAGCACCAGCATTCGCGCCCATAGCTAGCACCTGTTGTGGAAAGAAGAATCAGTGCACTATACCATCAAAATGTAATTCGGCCATACCGGCAAAGAGATATCCCGCGTCCTGGCACAAGGACTGGCACAGCGTAGGAGTCATGCTTCCCGAACCTCCAGCGGAATATGACAATGTCCTACTGCTCGAATTGTCCAGGTAGCAACCCAGAGAGACGGGTGAGGTCGGATTCGCGGGAATGGCCGACGTGGCCACTGGCCTGATTGTCGTGCTAGGCGTCACGCTCGTAGTGGTTCTGATGGCTGAAGTCGTGGAGGGTGACGTGACCACGGGGGTATCGGAGATGGTATACACGTTCAAGCGCCAGGCGTTTCCGCAAGTTGCTGTGGATCCTGCGCACTTCATCGAGCAATCAGAGTCGGCCGTCTTGGCGGTTGCAGGAGGGGCAGTAGAGGAACAGTAGCATTGAGTTGCGTACGAGGTACCTGTTGCAGGCGGGAGAGACGACGTCAGCCAACTTCCGAGATGAACTCTGCGCGCGCACGGACCAGAGAAAGTATAACCCTTGCTCAAACATGTACTCTGGCATAAAGTCGGTGTCATGCTTGGCGAGGAGAAAGAATACGATGGCAATAACCTCGGCGATCCGGAATCGACGTAGCAGCCCAAGGATTTCGCCACGCTGGGAACGTATGTGTAAAGGCTGGATCTGTACCCGTTTCCACATTGCTCGTCGCTGGCTCCGGCACATGGCATGGTGCATCCCGTCGTTGAGGCACCAGAGCCGGCGGCTGAAGGACGAATTTTAGCGGGGACCATTACATGTGGCTCGATACGCACCCATGGCATTCCCGCAGTAACACTGACGGCCGTATTGCAGACCGGCGAGAACCTGTAGAGACGACTCAGCCACTGTCGGACTTACGCGATGATACTGAAACTCACGAAACCCTTGGACTGGCATGTAGTGATGCACAGATTCACGGTCATAGCAGAGCTATCAAAGCTGTATCCCTGGAGTCCTCTAGGATTGCCGGTATCCGTGACGCAGTCGGTGTACGCCCATCCATCTGGTATCGTGGTAGCCCGGGAGTGCAGCTTCGAGGATCGCTTGTTGTGAGGATTCGGGCGGGACCATGGCCGAGGAAGTGCCTGTACTTGTTGCAGTATAGCGAGGCATATTGTGATACCCACGAGTAGGACAGTCCGGCCGCACATGCTCGTCTCTCAATTCGTTCGTTTTCAAGATTGCTGCGATTCCAATGGAAGTTTTGAATGCCCCGGAAGACCTGCTTTCGACGACTGGCGTGCGCGAAATGAGTAGGTTGCGATCGATATGGCCCAGCCAAGAGCAATCGCAACTGATGGTCGTCTGGTGGTTGAAATGAGTGTTTTGCTATCGTTTCATATCAGAGACTTGCCTCGAGTCTCATTCTGTTACATATATTGAGAACCGCCACCCCCTGGACGAGGACTTGCAAATGTTTCATTCATCTCGGCACTTCGATAAGCTCTCCGACATCAATCTCGGATATGCTGTCACCAAACAAGCTACCAAAGAAAGGCGTACGAGCAGCAGGCAGATCGCTCACATCGATAGCAGAAAGTCTATTCCCTCTTGAAGGCTTGTCAGCGTGTGTCGGCTGCGATTGTTTGTTTTGATTGTGGCGCTCCCCTGGTCAAAGTGCCGTACGCCTCTTTGCCTTATGTGCCTGACGATCGATCTCATGTGAATCAGCCAAAAATCACATTGGCAAGGCAGCTGGCAAGGCACATGACGAGAAACGCCCCGATCTGTTTCCGCGTCTCCCGGAGGCGTTCCGGTACCGGCGGCAGCTGTTCCAGCAATCTGCTGGCGTCACAGAAAGTGCGAACAGCATTTTGTCTTTCATCAATCGCAAAGCATGCATGAGCAAATGCTCCACACCCTCTCCTGACATATCAATCCCACCTGTCCATTCCAGTTTTCGTCCGACGGATGGCATTGCCAGCCTCTTTTTCTATTTTTGAAGGAGGTAACTCAATTGGTGTCTCGAACTTGTACAATCTCCACCAGTACGTCCTCTTTCTGAGAACGGATCGGAGTTGCAAGGTAGCCAAGTTGAGTACATCATGGAAAGCATGCATGAAGCAAGAGCCGCAGCGAGTCAGACGCATCACTTGTACATCACTGTGGGGCTCTCTATCCCTTCCTGTCTTCTGGTGACCTCGATGATTCCCGTTCCGCCGATAAGCCAAGCATTCGAACCTCCCGCGCTGATATAGTGAATGAATGATCCACCAACCTTACATGCTCGTGCGAAGGTATGTACCGCATCCTTGTCCAGATGCTTGCCGAGACTATGCCTCGGGAAGGGACAAGGATGCTTGAATGAGTCGCGCGGATCTTCGCGGAGCTTGGCTTGTTACCCACGGAATCCGCGATAGTCGCAGTAACCCCTTCAGAGCCGTTGCAAGGGACTTCGGAATATGCGATGAATATGCTAAAATCCGCACTAACCTCAACTGATGGACGAGAGTCGGACATTTGGCTACCTTCATTCTACATCCACCCGATTTTCGGTATGGATTCTTGCGAGTCGCGACGAGCGGAGAACATGGAATAGGAAAACACAGGATTCGTGCGGTTTGCGACCGACATCTCGGGACTTTAGAATGTTCTGAAAAGGACTTCGATGCCAGCTGAAAGTGCCGAAGGATCAAGACCAAATCTGGGCGTAGGAGATCTCTGTCAGAAGCTTTGGAATGAAAGGAGTATCTGCACCGCATTGCGCTCTCAATTACAGTCTGAACAAAGAAAGAAGGTAGCGGAGGACATCGACATCACCAAACTCACTCCACTTCCAAATACCTGGGATTTCTTCGCTAGGTGGTCTGCGCAACGAGCACTGACTGAAGAGATGATGAAGGCGTCTCCTTTCCAAGAATACCTTCGTTTTGGAGGTCTCACGATACTCACCGCTCAAGTCCCGATGCCAGGGCGTATCAATCTTTCTATTAACAGGTAGTGATTCAGGACTGCTTTCATTCAACTGAATCTCTTTGAGGCGCAAAGTTTGGCCGATTCTGTTACACCTTCAACCCCGCATCCGAACTCCGATGGTTGCTGGACCAGCTTTCAACACACTTAACGCTTCAGCCGGAGATCATCGTATTCTGAGCGGGATAGCTCAATCATCACCTGTCCATTTTCGATCGGTCGTACTTGGTCGGGAATACGCGACGATGAGTGCTTGAAACATTGACCCGTGTCTATCAAGAAGGGCACAACGAGCTGTCAAGCCTCCAACGATCCCATGCGATGCAGTCGGATTCGACTTTCCATCCACAAAAGCACGATACTGAGCAATGCGAAAGACATGACATGGGTCTCTTGTATGCTGTTGAACTACGTGCAGTTATTGAGCTAGCAGCCTACAGGAAGTCAAACACATCACCGTCCCTGGAGTTCTCAAGCAGATGCCCCGCCTGAGGCTGGCGTTATGCAAAGGCGAGATTTGCCAAGAATGCGCTTTCCGTTGGATCGAAACACAGGTCGACTTGCGCGAACCACTACAGTAAAAAGGCAGAGCAGAACTGGAGTAGTCAACATGGAGAACCAGCTATTCTCATACTCCGGATTTATAACAAGTGTGCAAGTTGGAAGTAAGATCAGGTCCCAAATGGACGTTGTGTAATGCCTTTTGTGATTTTGATAGGAAGATTGCAGGAATGATAAGCCCCGATGCGAGAGGTCAGACTGCGTTGGGGCAAGATCGTCTCAGAAAGGTGTTCTGGTGTATTCCTAACAATATGAATTGGAGATTGATTATAGAGTAGTCCTCCAGCAACATCCCAGCCGAGAATCGTATGGCGATCACTGTTGCAAATCGGCCTGATCACCAAACCCATCGTCTTCAACAGCAGGCTGACAGTGGGCGCACTACATGTCTGCATACGCTGTCGGCCTTGGCCTCCAGAATTGAGCGATGATCATGGCCTCTTTGCTTCATTCGTTAAACATCTCCCCTGAGACTTGAAAGGAGCCTCGATTTCCTTTGTCGTGACTTGTCAATTAGCCAGAATTGCTGATCATCATAGCTTCTTTCCTTGATTTCGGGCGTGCGTGCTCACTCAGGGCATGTCAGTTATGCGAGTCTAAGGTTTGAGATTTGAAACTTTGTATATGGCCGCACCCAGCAGTTGGAAGTCAGGGGGAGGGGCTGTGCCATAGCACCGACGGTTACCCGAAATCCCCACTTGCGAAGAGCTCCGTTTGGTTTTTTCATCGCCTCGACTTGGCAATGCGGCCGCGAAGCCTGAGATCTCCTTAGAGGCGAGAGCCTGAGACGCGGCCAGTCGGACAGGCTTGCAATGAGCGAATGTGGCGGCAATGCGATTGCAGGATATATAATGCTGATTTGGTGCCACCTTGCCCCTGTTTCTTCGTAAGGTGCGCTACCTATCCTGCTTCAGTTTGTCCAACCATATATTGCATGGAACTGAGCCCCTCACGCCATTAAGCCGCAACGATGGGTCATTCATACTATAGTAAGCTGCAGCAATCGCGCCATAGTCGCAGTGCCAGTCAAGATTCTCGCTGGCTACCCTCAGAGGGAGAGGAGACAAAAAATTACACTCTCGTACGCAGCAGTTCTGGCCGACACAGACTATCCCAGAAATCAGGTGACTCATCCCATGAACGGACGACGACAACGACCCCGGCAGGATCCGTACGACCTGACTATCCAAACTTAACACTGAAGCTCACAGACTTTGGCCGTGTCTGTGAGTTTGCTTGTAAGTGTCGACTCACAGTCGGAAATTACGCCCACTTGTTAGATCGCGTGCTCAAGGACTTTTATGAGCAAGGATATGAAACCGATGACAGCGCCGCCATCTGGCAGCGCATTTCCCAGCTGAAATCGGCAGAAGGGAAAGATGGAGAGCTTGACGGGATCTGCAAAGACTGCGCATACCGCTGGATCGAGGAGCGGATTGCTGAGAAGCCGCGCGAGCATTCCAGGAAACCAGGTTCGCGCAAGCCTGAGGATGGCGAGTCTGCACTCACTGCAGAAGCGTCGGGGAGCCGGAAGGGACCTAGCCGTTGAGTTATAGCATACTTTGGCTACAAGGGTGAACAACAATGAGACTTATCCACCCTCGTGCGACTGTCGTGATACTCTGGAGATCGGAGCCTGAATCAATTGCATCAGGCCTGTATAGTTACACAATGCATATCGATGTCTGATACGTCGACTGTCAAGTCGTTTTACTGCCTCTTCTGTGCCTTTTGCCGCACAACCTCATACTCCTCGCCGAGTAAAAACCTCCACAGACCCTCGGGATCCTTGTAGTCGTGATGTATCACGCTGACGAGCCACGCATTGTCCGCGATGCCCTGGAGTAGCTTGCGCGATGCCGAGCGGAGCGGATAAAGGCGGGACCATTCTGTCCAGATTTCGAATGCTTCTTCCTGCCGTGGTATCGTCAGTGGCAAGCTCTCGAGATTGCTTGTAGACGTACCTTCCAAGCGAGGAAAGATTCCTCCTGAATCTGCGTCGACGTGACGATCTCTTGTCCGGGAAAGACGGCCCACGTCACCGAATTGACGTCCTCGTTGTCGAGATTACTGATAAAGTCGCCCTGCGCCCGCCATACCGTCAGCCACGCCTCTCACCCAGTGCAACCCCAAACTTACCCGCTTGTTCCCCGCATAAAACTTGATGACGCCCTCTCCCTCCCTTTCGATCCGCTCTTGCAACTGCTCCACCTCCCGCACGCCGCCCACGAAAAACTCGACAAAACTCTTCTGAAAGACGTACCCTCCCTTGGGCCCGAACCCATGAATCGGATCATCGCTCCGCGCGCCATCGACGGCGGGTTGCGAGCCGACGGTCCACATCTGGCGTTGGGCCGAGTTGAGGTGGATGAGGTAGTGCAGGATCGTTTGGGATTCCGGAGAGATGGGCAGGTCGCAGAAGGGCGTGGTGGGTGTTGAAGGGGCGGATTGGAGGTAGGACGTGAAGAGCGCCGAGAGGGACTCGGCGTCGACGGGCGCGCCCCAGTCCTTGAGTGCTTGTGCGGGCTGTCAGGCGCGTCAGAGCCATCCCGCACGACGTGACGCGGAAGAGACGCACCGTCACCTTCAACCCATTCCCGTATCCATCAATCTCACCATACGCCGGACTCCTTACATCCGTGAACCGTCCGTTCGGGTATTCGTCCCAATCCTCCACGACCCCTCCACCCGGCTGCACCTGATGCGGCCCGGCCTCTTGCCCCGTCCCGGCCTCGCCCAATTGATGCATCTGCCGATGCTTGAAGCCGACCTGCGCCATCTGCGCCGCGTCCGAGGGGCTGATGCTGAGTTCTTTTACTTGTCGGGAAGGCGACGTCGCCAGCTCGGCCGTCGCGGGCGCCATGGTTCCGTTCTGCTCGATGACGAGGTTGCGATGGTGGTGCTCCGCCGAGGGATCCGTCGGGGGTACGGAACGGTGGGTGGACGTCCAGCCGAGATTATCCATGATGGTGCGTACGGACTTTTCGAGGTTGAGCGTACAAAAGTGCACGCCGTGCACTTGTGGTAGGCGTGCGTCGAGGATTTTCTGGATCATGGTGGTGGCGAGGGTGATGCCGTAGCGTTTGACGGCTGCGTCGTCGGACTGTCGAGAGGTCAGCGGCGGGGATTCATCGGAAGAGGGGGAAGGACTCACCTTGATGGGGTCGAGATCATCGATAATCTCTCTCGGCACGGGGCATTTACACAGGTTCACAAGCCGTCGGAACGACGCGTAATTCTGAATCGGCATGATCCCCGGAATAATCGGCACGTCGACGCCTAACGAAAGCGTCATCAGCTCCACCCCGCTCCCGGCACGACTGCCAACTCACCCGCGGCCCTCACCCTTTCCACCCACCGCACAAACCCGTCAACGTCATAGAACAACTGCGTCACCACGAAATCCGCCCCGGCCTTTACCTTGCTCGCCAAAAACGCCACATCCGATTCGGGACTCGGCGAATCGACGTGCGGGGTCGGGTAGCCCGCGACGCCGATGCAGAACCAGTCACCGTGCGGTCCGGCGCGGATGTACCGGACGAGATCTTCAGCGTAGGTGAATTCGTCTTCCTCATCAGCGTCCGAGGCGGGGGAGTCTTCGTGGAGCATTTCGGCCGGGTCGAGCTCGGCCAGGGCTGGGGGAGGTGGTGCGTTGGGGGAGAGGGAGGTGACTTCGGGTCCTGGGGCTGGACGGTATTCTTCCTTTCGCGGGGGATCTGGAGGAAACGTGAGCGGGATGATAGACAAGTAGGGAAAGCGTGCGTACCGCCGCGAAGGGCAAGGATGTTTTGGATCCCGAGTTCCCTGCATTTCTGTGGACGCGAGAGGATCAGCAAAGAGGCGTCTGTGTTTGGCGAACCCCAACTCACTGCCAACGCCTGATCCAGCAACTTTCTCCCCATATTCGTACACGTCAAATGCAACACGACCTCTACCCCTTCCCGCCTTCCATCCTCCCTCACAAGCCTCACAATCTCCCCCGCCAACTCCAAACTCTTGACCGCCGTCGACCCGCCGGCGCCCCAGGTGACGCTGATCCCGACGGGCGGCCTGAGGGGATCCGAGATGAGCCGGTGGATCCGATCGAGGAGGTTTGCCAGCCCCTGGGGCGTGCGCGGGGGGAAGAATTCGAATGTGTGGAAGGGGCTGGTCGGGCGGGCGGTGATGAGGGTAGTGAGTTTTGCCATGGTGTTGGGTTGGGTATATGGATGGGACGGGTGACGACGAGGATATTATCAACCGAAGAAAGTGAACAAGTCTGCTACCAAGTGACGCTGCCCGATCGAGCGAGCGAGCGTTCGTTCGTTCGGGCGAGCAGCCGAAGTGGACGCGCGCGACCGAGTCAGCGTACAGAGAGACGGCTTGCGTCCAGGTACAACATAACGAGACGACATACAAGGGCAAGGGCAAGTAGGATGGAGAGTCGGCAGCATCAGAGTCATCATTGCTAGTCCCGAGGTCCAACGCAATAACCGCACTGCTATCGACATGGTCAACGCTCGACCTACAGCCAAAACACGCGTGAAAGCTGGGTCGTGGCGATTCAACTGCGATTGTGCTCGTTTGCAGCGTTTCCCCATCTCGCCCTTCTGGCCCCAGATGCTATAGACCATCCTCCTTGCATGATCGTGCTCTCAAGACCTGACGTCGCCTAGCGCGAGTGCGAACAAGAGCGTGCAGGTTGAAAATTATCAGCCAAAACACAAGGGCGAGCCTGCCATGATGGTCCTGCTATCGTATCCGTTTGCGCCGCTTTGCCACCTTGGGCCGTGTAGCATCCGTTCCCATGTAAGACTCTGAACCCTTCATGCCGCTCTCGACACCTGGCGTGCACCGAGGCGAGTGTAATTGACACCCGACGCCCTGATGGCAGGGATCATGCCAGGTTGATTCTCGCCCGCCCAAATAGCCGCGGACCGGCTCGGCCATGGCGGGCGATCGAGCGAGCGAGCGAGCGAGCGACATCAGCAGATGACATCTTGCTCCTCCTCCCTTTCATCCCCGGACAGACTCCCGTCCCCTCCGTTCGTCATCCCCAAGCCATGACAGAGATCACACTCCAAGACGCATCCGGCATCGTGAGCCCAGCCCCGCACACTCGCTGCTCTGCAGAGCTCATTCTCGTGCGACGCATAGGCAGGATGGATATCGATCGCGTGCTGGATCATCGTCTATACGCCGCAGGTACGTCCCTTCTCTTTCCCCTTGCCATCCGAGGTCCATACTGATCCTGGTTTCATAGATATGGGAGGTTAGCCGTTTCCATAAGAGCCACGCAAAGTCGATTCCTGATTCGTGAAGAGTAGAATTACCAGCTTAAATCCGGCGAGGGCCTCAGCGTCGCGTTCGTCGTCCTCGTACGTCTGAACCCGCTCGGTCCTCACAGAGTCTCGAGAACGGCGCTGACTATATCGTCTCCATGCATTCGTTATTCTGTTCCCCTTCTTTCGACCCTTCCGGTACTCCGTTCGCGCGCAGTGGCTGATCGGGGACATGACAAACCTCGCCGGAGGCGCGATGGCGCATCTCCTTCCAACGATGGTACATTCCGTTTCCCCCATTATCCCGTCCTTCCTCCGCTGACCGATGCGCACCCGGATAGATCATCCTAGCAATCTACGTCAGTCCTCGTCCCATTCCGGCGATACGTGGCAGCTGACGTCCGGAATTCACGCCCATAGTACACGCTCTGCGACGTGATACTGCTTTTCCAGATCTACTACTAGTACGCCCCTTTCCCCATCCCTCCTTCCATCAACCCATTTTAACACCCCTCCAAGCCGCGCCCTCAGCCGCCGCTCCCTCACAGACCCCGAACGCCTCCCCCTCCGCCGCGCGTCCCACTCCTCCCACACGCACGCCCACAAACCCGCCGCCCTGCCGCTATGGCTCAAGTACCCGCTCCTGCTGCTCTTCGTCACCTCTGTCGGCGCCGGAGCATGGTACATCCAATCGCACCAACCGCACCCGTCCACCGGTGGGCCTATCGCGCCCCATGGCCACCACGGACACCACCGCGCACACGGGCAGGCGCGGGCGGGAAAGACACCGTGGGAATGGAAGAGCCAGGCGCTCGGGTACTCGAGTATGGCGTTGTACATCGGGAGCCGGATCCCGCAGATTGCGCATAATGCGTGAGTTGCGCGATGGAATAAGGGGGGTTTTGCGCTAATGTGGTTCGGCGGTTAGAAAGACACGCTGCGAGGGCCTTAGCTTGAGTTTATTCTTCTTCTCCATATCCGGCAGTACGTCCACCCCTCCTCGCATCCCTCATCACATACACTGAAACCCCGTTGGTGCCGTTCCGGGTAGACTTGACCTACGTCGCGAGCATCCTCCTCAAGAGCGTCGAACGCAGTTACGTCGTTGCCAACATTAGCTGGCTCATCGGTACGTCGCCCCGTTTGCTATTCCCGCAGGCAATGCTGACGATCGGTTCACGCGCAGGCTCGGGCGGCACCGTTTTCCTGGATCTGATCGTCCTCGGGCAATTCATCTATTATAATTCGCAGAACAAGGCCGGGGACGAGTATATGGATGATTCGGATTCGTCGGATGATTAGGCCGGTCATAGGAGTTCACCGGTCAAGATGGGCTCGTGTAATCGCAGGAGCAAGCCACGTGCTCGGGATTTTGCCGAAACTTGACGCGATGACGCTCTTGTGAATATGGGTACGATAAACAAGGACATGGTCACTTTGTATAATACAGCATATTGCATATCATTTCAATTCCAGTGTCAATTGCGTCGTCACATCGCATACCGGCGAAAAGAATTCAGCCCTGAAGTTATGCGATTACGTTACGATCCTATAGTATGTCTACAACTATCCTGCGTGTTTACAATGATGGCGGATGACTACCAACCGGCCAAGATCGACTTGACATAATTCTCGGGCAAGTCAAGCTTGTGGTACTCGGCAACTTGAAGCGCACTGTCAGTGTCTACGCTTGCAAGCCGCGCGGGTCCCGACTCACTGCTCAAAATGCTCCTCAACTTTCGCTTCAAATCGACCCTGTTGATGGTCGTACGGAACGCGCCTCCGCAGCCGCAGGTGCTCGCGAGATTGTCGCTTCGGATCTGACCGCACTTGGTGCATGTCAACTAGAGAGAGCGTGAGCAAGGATTCGAACGGAAATACATGCCGGGACTCACATCCTGCAGCTGATATGCCATCTGGATCCTGGTGACGAGCTCGATCAAGGGCTTCGAGATCAATGTCCTGTCGTACTCCTCCGAGCATACCTGCGAACGGTCTGTCAGCCGCAGCAGATATCACCCGGCTGAGCGACCTACCTGACACGCCCAAGACTCTCGCATTGGCGGCAGTATCTCCAGTCCCTTCTTCTCCGGCGTCACAACCGGCAGACGATCAGGGTCACGACACAGGTCAACATCCCGACACGAAAAGCACTTGGCGCAAATGACCATGGGCAGAATTAACGGCTGGCCGCACGGGTTCTTAAAGATAGCCTCTTCGGCAAACTCGCGCACGTTGACGAGATCGAGCAAGTTGCGCTTGAGAATCTGCACTTCAACGCTATACTCCTTTGCCAGAGCAAAGACGGCGCAGACCGACTTGATAAACTCGAGCGTCGGATTCGTCGGCGTCGCGACCTGGCCAGGAAGCAGAGGGAAGGCAAGAAGTTTCGCCTCCTCAGCATCCGTGGCTGCGGCATGTTGGCGTTTCTTGAGCTTGGAGACGATTGACAACAGTCTCCGCGTGAGCTGATGCGATATACTGGCCTGCGCAGCGACCAGCTCCTTTTGCTTGGCCGGATTCACTTGAGTCGGAGCGGGCGTATCGGCATTCGTGTTGCTGTTGAGATCGTGGATCGCCTTGAGCGGGGTCCTTCCGTCATAACCCTTTTTCTTAGCGCTGTACATGGCAAAGATGAAGTTGCCAACCTGAGTCTCAAAGTACGGCTGGACCGCGGGCGGCAAGTAGGCTTGGATATTCCAGTCCATGGTAATGGTATCCGACGGCATGGCCCTGGGATCGCCCGCTTCTGCTGCCGAGATCTTGACGCCTCCAAAGTTGGCGACGTCCATCCAGGCCAGATAGTTCCAGAATTGCGAAATCTCGAACGAGATATCCTGGAACAGTTCTTGCGAAGTTGCGGCAGTCACAAGGTACTGCGCAAAGGCATACGCGCTGTTGGCATCGGGCTTTGATGTCAACAAGAATACCCTGTTGAAGTCCGCATAGATGACCTGAGTTCCGAGTCTTTTGAACTCCGCTAGGAGTTGAAGGAAAACTTTTCGCATCAGGCTGTAGAGGAAGCGCTGTAGTGCTGGATCATACATGGCCGAGGTACTGCTGCTGATCCATCGCCAGAAATGGTTAACTGCGAGATCGGTGACGTTGGTCCGGCGTTTGCCCATTTTGGCACGAGCGTGGCCCGTCCACCACGTGCGCACCATGCTCTTGAGGATGGCGAATGTCTGCGTCGGCAGAACGGCATCCCCGAGCGTTGCAGCCGTGTGCGCGGAGCCCTTGGCGTATTCGTCGAGATTATGTGAAGCCGAATCAAAAGCCATGGATCCCGATCCACTGCCCTCCATTTCGTTGACAATCGCTGATTGCAGAATTGCATTGATGGCGAGATCGTCAATGGTGACTTCCAGTACTGCATTACTGTAACAGCCTGGCACGGAGACTTGGGGCAATAGGTTCTCTTCTACTTGTTGGCTGTGCTGATCTTGCTCACTACCGCCCAGATCGGGCTTGGCGCCAACGGACCACCACAAGACCATATCCTGCCGGTGAAGACGTCGGGCAAAATCGATGTCTGCCATGAACAGTCCCATGTCTGCGGGGATATTCTGATAGAGGGATTAGCAGATTGACAAGGGGACACCCAGGAGACCTACACCCAGCGGAACATCATAATGTTCGGCATGCTCGATTTGCTGCTTCAGCCAACCATTGAGCTTCAAGTAGTCCCGGACCATGGTCTTGGTTGCATGTACGATCCACATCAGAGATGAGTGAGTCTCATCCGCATGATGAGCGGCCATGACAATGGGGAACTCAAAAAATATGCTGTGCTTGACGTAAAAGTGTCCAGCCTCTTGAGGCGACCGAATGACAAGCATGTTGGGACCATGGCGATGACCATTGAGCTCCTTGGCTAACGCCTTCATCGCAGCCGCTTCGGTGGTATGTGCGGAGAACTCGGGGGATATGCTGGCGGCGTAGGGGATCAAGTCGGAATGCGCAGATTCCGGGAGAGTCTGGTACGCCTCGGCATACATCTTCGATGGATTCGGTATTTGAGGCCTGTTTCGAGCAGAGTCGACGAGGAAGATCTTCGGTTGCCTTCCTGTGATAAAGAGACCGTAGAGATGCCTGCTGTCCATCATCGAATGATGGAGGTAGATATAGCGCATACCCTGGCCTTGATTCAGGTATCGATGCCGGCTGATAGATGACCCAGCGCTCTCCAGCTCGTCTAGCATCAATCCCTTGTCCAGTCCACGGCTGAGGCCGCCTCGAACGCCCGGTTTGATTGCGCATGAAGTTCCGAATTCGAGAAGCGCTCGGACCGTCGGTGTGACCTTTCGCATGGTCAATATCGCCCCGGACTGCCATCAACATGGACTCACTTGCAGCTCGTAAGCGCCATCCACGTTGGGATGATTGATCAAGTTCGAAAAGTGCGATTCTTCCTCCACGAAAATCCGCTCCTCTATGGTCAACTTGTACAGATAGCGTGAAGGATGATTTCTCGGAAGCGTCCTCGCGATCGGGACTGCCTGATAACTCGAGTGGAATGTACCCTTCTTTGGCTTGTGCTTCAGATTCAGGTAAAACTGTCTAGGAATGTGCAGCTTGATACACTGGAAGCTCGAGTTGATGGCGAGCCAAAGTCTGAATTCGCCCGGTCGATTCGTTGGCGATATTTGCACGACGTCCCACTGGCTGTTCGACATGCCGAATGACTGCTGCTGAAACATAGCCTTGATCGGAACCACGGACCGTGACGCCATAGCCGCTGACGATTTGCTTTGTTTGGCGTGAGCGATTCGTTTCGCCTTCCACACCTTTTTCATGCAGCGCAGCCATCCCCGATAATCGGACTTGGGATCAGGCGGAATCTCCTCGATCTCGGGTTCCACTTCGACCTGCTTTTTCTTCTTGTTGACGGCCATTCGTCGACCAAAGATTGAGGTCTTAGAACCCGTGCTACCAAAGTCTTCAATGTCGCCAGACTCCACCCTGGCAGGAGCTTTACCGAACATGTCTGTCAGTTTGTGTTGACGGAATTTATCTTCTTTGGTCATGACTCTCCTGTGCAGCCAATCCGGATGCCGGATTCGCGGAACTGGATTGTTGACTTTCTGCAAAGCAGCCGGAATCGTGATGAGTTTCTGAATGACCGAGCCTAGTCGTTCCTCGTAGTAAGCCCAATCCAAAATGGATCTCATGTTGAAGTCGGTCAAACTGCTGTCCTTTAGCCATTTTTTCAAGAAGTGTTGCTTTACGCTTTCCTCCGCGTCAAAAATGGCGACAGGGACAGCTCGTTCTGTGACTGGTGCGCCGAGCGGTTTGGCAGAGATGATGAATTTACACGCCAGACCTTTGTCCTTGACCATCTGTTCGCCCAAGAACTCAGCCAGACGTCGAGCTGTGCTGATCGAAGTTGACTTTTGTCCACCATATTCGGCAAGGGTCTTTGACATGCTTCGATTTTCAGCAATGAGCTCGACAAGCTCGACATCGTCCAGACTCGATGCCCTGCTTTGCAAAATGTCGAGCCATTGGTCGGCTACTTTCGCAACCTCTGCGTAGCATTCTTGGGTGGTGGTTCCAAGCAAGAACTTGTCGAAAATTTGAGACTGGAAGATCTTGATAAGTTGCAGTTCCCCTCGACGTTTGACTTCGAATCCCTTGAGCTCCGCCAGCGAGTTATCAAAATTGAAGACGGCGTATCGTTTCTTGAGCAGTTTATCTTCCTCTTTCGAGGACGGAAGGATCATGGCCTTGTAAGGTCCATCGAGTTCGAAAAAGATACTGTTCTCCTTCTTGACCGCATACTCTCCTGATTCAGCGTCAAGGTCATGGTACTGGTGATTGGTGAATTGATCGTGAACCAGGTGGTTGAGCATAGTGCATGGATACGAGACACGGAACTTTTTCCCGGATTTCAGCTTGAAATCAAAGTCCTCGGGAAAGGTACCTGGCAACATGCACCAAATACCGTCCGTGTCCAGTTCCAATGGTCGACCGATTTGTTCTACCAACTGCCTGGCCATCTGAATGATTTTGGCGCCGGTAAGACAAGTGATGCCGGCCATTTCCATCGAGTACCACCGAGCTCCTTTTCGCATGACGTAGCCGTAAAACGAGTTCAAAATACACTTGTGCGCAAGCTGCAGCGAGTCGTAGAGCACGATCATCTTTTTGGCTTCATCGACTTCGCTAATCGGCAGCTTTTGAGCGAGCGCATTGTCGAGATCCTTCTTGGCGGATTTGTGTTTGCCCTTGTATTCGTATCGCCGATCTCGGAAAGCCCTCACAGTGTCGATATAGAAGGGGTTCTCCCGCTGGCAAATGATTGCGGTCCTATCGACGATTTTAGTCTCGTGCGTTTTGCGGTAAACCTTTCGAGAGTAATCGCCGAGTCGCTTATGAATAAGAGCCGACTGTTCAGCCGGCGGCAAATCGGTGAAACGCCGTCGTGGTGAGTTGGGCCATTTGCCGGGGAAAGTTTCTTGATCTAGGGCATGCTTGATCATGTTGTATTCGTCTCGCTTTGCGGGAAAGTAGTCTCCACGCCACGACCACACCATGCGTCGATCGCATTGTTTGTCCACTCTATTATAGTCGCATACCGCACAAGCTGCCTCCTCCTTGACCGAATCCGGTTGCAACCGGTTTGACAACATGATATTCGGGTACATGGCGGCAACATCGAGATGATAGATCAATGGTTTGTCGAATCGATTCGGTTCGTCCCGCATTGTCTCAAGCGCTTCCTGGATTTGCCCCTTGACCTCGTCGTAGTTTTCGATATCGTCCAGTGTATGGCCGCCTTCCTCGACAATACTGAATTTGAGAGCAGCGTCCAAATCGTCGATGAGGCCTTGCATGGCACTGGGAACCACTTTGAATTGCGTAGGAATATCCGCTCGGAAGACTCCAGCTTCGAGGGCTTCGACGTGACCGCCGACATAGGTTTCGGCTGCCAAGAGGTGACCTTCATAAGTCGCTCCATGGGCCTCTTCGTGTCGATTCGGCATAATGATGTCGCCCTGGAAGGCTTCAACCTATGAACAGTGATAAGAGGCGGACAAACAGAGACGTCGAATCGCTTACCATCAACAATGTTTCGCAGAGCGTTCCACTTCCCTTTCGCAACACTTCATCCGGATTGAGCGGAATGATATTGCAGAGCGAGAATACGAAAGGATGAACGTATTTCATGTAGAGGTAGTATGTTGCGACGGCATCAGAGACGGAGTACTGGGCCAGGACGGCAGGCTGTTCGATCGCATAACTGCGGAAACTTTGTTAGACCACACCACTTCTAAGAAACTAAACTTACGGCGTCATCAGCTCAGGATCCAATTCTATAGGATTATAGCCCAATTTGGCTGTTGTGACGGCCTTCAGACCCTGACTACCTTGTGGCAGATACGAATCTCGCTTCACCCAACTGTAGCTTTCGTTAGTCACTGTTCGATCTGTCCGCTCTTCACCGGCCTACCGGAAACAATCCATGTGGGCGCAACTCCGACTTTTAAACTCGTCTTCCTTGTCCCGCTTGAACCCAGTTTCTGTGTACATATCGATGCCGTGTATCTTTGCTCGGGCTTCGACAAAGGGAAAATCGAAACTGTCTCCGTTATAAGTAGCCATGACCGTTGGCTTGGAGTCTCGGATGTGCTCGAACCATTTGCGTATCACCGCGGCCTGGCAAGGGATGAGCTGGATCTAAGCGGCAGCTCCCATCTACTCACCTCATCCGGTTCATTGAAGACCGTGAATTCTCCTTCATATTCGTCCTTCGGCGTGTACTCAAAGTCCTCAATGTCCTCGCTGACAATCTCCCTGTTGGTTATCAAGAACCCCTGTCCATCAATCATGTACGAAATCATCATAATTTGATCGGTAAGCTGGTCGGGAAACTTTAGTGGCTGTTTGGACGTTTCGATATCGTACGCCATGACGACGGGTTCGGCTCGCTTGACCCTTTCTGGCAGATGCGTGAGGGACGTCATGCCTCCTTGAGATTTCACGGTGTACCACAAACCGACACGGACGTCTGGCCATGCGCGTGAGCGAAAAGTTCTCGAGTGCAACGGAAAACTCACTGAGATCAATGGCCACCCGCAGGTAATAGTTGATATCATGCTCCCTCAGATCCAAAATGCACTCGCTCGGCTCCTTGTCCTTGCCCTTTCCTTTCCGATCCGGTCTGCCGCCCTCTGTTCCGGCCCGTCCGCCGAACCCGTTCATACCTTCCTCCTCGTCCATCCCAATCGCCATCGACGCCATCCCGCCCTCATCATCGTCCATTTCGTGCCCACCCTCGAACCCATTGACGACATCCGCATAGGCGCTCATGGCGTCGAGTTTTGACGAGTTGATTCGCGCGAGCGTCGCGACTTCCCGACGGACGTTCTGGAGATCCTGCGTGTTGTGGAATTTGAGGCGGAGGTGTATTGCTGGTGCAGACAGGAGATGATTCGGGATGGAGAGATCCCACTTCTTGATTCGCTCAACTCGTATGAGCAGGCCTTCGTACTTTTTAATCAGCCATTCCTCGACTAGGCTTTCGGTTCCAGGCTACAAGTGATCGGGTCAGGGGGTGCATCAACAGTAAACGTTGGACGTACCTTGCACACGACATAAAAATACGGCTCAAAGGCAACAGTGGCCTTGAACATCCCGCCATCTTCCTGGATAAAGTAATAGTCGACCGCAGCGAGTCCTCCCGCACAGGTTTCAGATCTGAGGAGGGTCTGAAGAGGAATTGGACGAGGAATCGGAACCTTGACCGCCACTACTTACCTGATGCATATTGACCAGCCATCCTATCTTCTCCTCCCCGTCAGCTTTCCCGCTGTCGAACCGCCAAAAACCAAGCTTCTCATCCACCTCATCCATCGCCGCAACCTCCTCATACCGTTCCTGCGCAGCGGTCCCATCATCCGTCCGATCCAACACAACATCCCCGGCGTTCCCCTCATCCGCCCTCCCACCCGTCCTTCTCGCACCACCCCGGCGTCCCGTGTACCGTGTATTGAAACCGCCTCGACCGCCGCCGCGTTTGCCCATGCTGCCGGTTAGCCCAAAGATGGGGTTTCGCCCGCCGCCGGCGCCGCCTCGTTTGGACATGTTGAGCTTGCGATACACCGGGGGCGATGGATAAGTGAGCGGATTAATGACAAGTTGCAAGTTGATCCTGTTCTGGAGAGTGGCAAGTCGTCCGAAGAATCAAGCTGAGATTTAGGAAGGAGAAAGCTAGACGCGTGGACGCGTACAGGGCGACGCGTCGAAGCGCGTTTTGATGAATGGTAATCGTGTCACATTAGGCAGAACCTCAGCCGACCCTTTGCCATCGAACAGAGCGTCGACCTCTACGTCGTGCATCGGGAGCAGCCTTCGAGGGAAACCTCCCACGGGCATTGAGCATGGTTGTTCGCCTTCCTTCCAGCGAGTATCTCTCAGCCATAATCGCAGATTGTAACGAAGCGGCGGCCCGTCACTCGACAGAAAATACGTTCATAGCTAGACAAGCGAATGTACCCATATGTTCGAAGGTGGCGGTCGTTTGCATCGTTTGAAGAGCAGCATCTGTTCAGTGATTCAGCAACGCACCAGCTAAGCACCCGGCGTCAAGTGTGTCAGTCGCCCAACAAATCGAAATTGTATGCTTGCCAAGACAGAAAAAGGTCGAAACGGACGACCAAAATGGTCCCGAAAGGCAAAAAGTGATATCCTCAGGGAGTTTCGATCTCCCGACCGCATGCGTGACAGGTATCCAAGTTTGGAGGCTGTTAAGCATGCGCTCTTCCACTGAGCTATGAAGACAAGCGATGTTAGCGTTTACAAATGCAATATATAATGCGTTGTTAATAATTGCATTCTCCATTGCCCGAGCGTAGTTGCCTCGAGCATGCCGATGTTCTGTAGCGTCATTATATTTATGGCCACGGCTCTCCGTAGCCGTGTACCTCTTCTCCGACGGTCTAGGAGCGGTCCAGAGCAGAACATGAAGATACGGAGGAGGAGATTTCAGAAGAGTATCGATCAGAAATCTTACGTCACCCGAGCCAGAAAAAGTCTGGCAATCGAAACAACTTCATTCGGCGTCTTCTCCCTAGCCTCTCTCTTCGCATCTACATCAGCGTGAAGCTGAAGACTTACTGCCTGGCTTCTACACTGCCACCATCGGCACAGCCCTCGGTAGGATAGGCCAAGATACCCAAGCCGTGCCACGATGTCCGAAAGCACGGTATCCGAAATCCAAGGGCCGACCGATCCCCCTCCGTGTCCCCGGACGCTCATTCTCGATTTTCGTGATTCGTACACCGCAAACCTCTTGACATTGTTCTCGACGCTGTATCCACCACGGGGAACGCTACTGCCACGGCATACCAGCTCTAAGCAAGATGACGCAGAGAGCAGGCAAAACCATGAAAGCATTGCTGAAAAGGTCGTTATCGTACAAGCGGATACCCTGGACCTGGCTACATATCTAAACTTGCTGGAAGAGAAGGAGATAGACTGCGTGATACTGTCTCCTGGCCCTGGACGTGCAGATCGAGAAGAAGTGAGCATTGTAACTTTCTCTGCGATTTCCAGCTGATCGCCGTCCGCAGGATGTGCCGAACCTGATGCAGATCATCGAGAAGACGGGCATACCGATTTTTGGCGTATGCTTGGGCATGCAAGCTATCGCTGTATTTAACGGAGCAAAGGTATGCGTGAAAATCTCTGCAATATGTGGAGACTTACTGAACCAGCGTTCTCGTAGATCGGTAATACACCAGATCTGAAGCACGGACACGTTATACCCGTAAAGCACAAAAGGACATCGCTTTTCGACGCTATCACTCCTACCGACCTATCCGAAAATACATCAACCCATATCGAGCAGGGGCTGGCAGCAGTCGACGTAGTGGCATATAACAGTCTGACGGTCTCATGGCAGAGTAAGCAGCTCAAGCATCTAATGAGGCTGAAGCTAATATGGGCCGAAGACTTCCCGCACGACAAACTCGTGGTTACAGCTTGGCACGACCTTACGGAAGCTGCAAGCGAGAACGAAGACGCGAGCCGGACTATCCAAGCGATCGAAGGCATCGACCGTCCAGTATGGGGCGTACAATTCCATCCCGAGGTACGCTTGAACCACGCTCAACCCAGATTCATGGCTCATCCCATCACCAGTCGATCGCTTCGTCGCACGGCGCAGACATCCTTTGCTCGTTTCTCAGAAAATCACATGCCTTCCACGGGGGCCCGGCAAGCTTCCCAACTCTCTCCCGGCGAGTCCTTCAGCTGTCACCCGTCAATCATGGTCTCGACGTAAACGAGCCCTCACGGCCGATATCGCATATGCAGGACGACCTGATCGAGCATGAGGATGAGACCATGTTGGAATCGGTTTTCGAGATGTTCAAATCGGCGACGACGCGTTCAGATGTCGATGCGGAAGAGATGTTTATGCAATTGATCGGAAAGGTGGACAGTCCGCTTGGGTATGTATGGTTGGACGGGGTATCGGTAAGCCATTTGTCTTCGATGTCGCTCTTTACTAACGCAACGCACAGTCTCGAGCGCCAACTACGTCGTCTATTGCATTTCCGTCTTTCCTACTGACGTATACCCTGTCATCACGGACAATCACCTGTCATTACTTGCCATCATCCCATGAAAAGTCCAATGCCGTAGTCAAAACTTCGATGCAACTGCCAGCCACCAGAGAAGACGACTTTTGGAATTGGTTTGGCCGAGGGCACACCGCCTTGAAACGGATGAATCTGACGCAAGGTCGGCGTTGGAAAGCCCGTCAACCTTCCGTATACCATCCGTCCGCGGAAGAGGAGGACCGGAAACCACGTTGGAAAGGCGGATGGGTTGGGTGGTGGGGCTACGAGATGAAGGCGGAAAGCTTGGGAGGATATGCGAGGCCTCTTCAGACCATACAGCGAGATGACGATCACGTGGATGCCTGTTGGGCCTGGTGCAATCAGCTAGTGCAGAGGGAACAGAACGGAGCGTGGACGGCAAGAGGTATCCTCGAAGTGGAAAGTCCCTCGACAACATCCGCACCCAACGCCTCATCCTCCGAAATGCTTTCCTGGCTCCATGGGATGGGTATTGCATTCGGCTCCAGCCGACAACAATGGAAAACATGGACCAATATCTGTCAAAGTGTCTTATCTCCAAGTGCACCTGCGCCACTTCCAAGCGGAGTTGCCAAGATGCCACAGTTTTCCAGTGATATGACGGCCACAGAGTATATGGAGGGAATCAAAAAATGCCGACAGGCGATCTTCGCCGGAGACAGCTACGAGTTAACGATGACCACAGCATTCCGGGCTTCGATGTCAACCGATGATAACGCTCGTCAAGCACCGTCTCGTGCGCCGGAAGCCATCAAGCTTTATCTGCAGCTCCGTCGCCAGAATCCCGCGCCATATTCGACATATCTTTCGTTCCCCAGCGTCGACACAACCATTCTGTCTTCTTCCCCGGAGCGATTCCTGCGTATTACACCAGGTGGTCGAATCGAGATGAAACCCATCAAGGGAACCCGAGCAAGGGTCCGGTATCCCAGAGATGCGCAGCACGCTGCTAAGGTCCTGAACGTGGGAGCAACGGATGCGGAGATTCGCCAATGGTGCGAAGACAAGGATCGGCAGATTGGGGAATCTCTGCGAAATGACGGCAAGGAAAGGGCTGAAAATCTGATGGTAAGACCACTTCGCGTCTTGCTCGGCTCTGACTGACCCCCAGTGCAGATTGTTGACCTCATTCGTTCCGATCTACAATCATGCTGCTCTCCACATTCGGTGCAAGTCCCCAAACTCATAGCCCTTGAGACGTATGAGACCGTTCATCAGCTAGTTACAACAGTCTGTGGGCAGCTGCTTGACGGAGTAGGCGAAGTCGAGGCTGTCAAACGGAGTTTTCCGCCTGGTAAGTGAAGGTTGTATGGAAGCGAAGGCATGTTGATGTATTTTCGCTCAGGGTCAATGACTGGAGCACCCAAGCTTCGCTCTGTCCAACTGCTCGAGCAATTCGAGCGTCAGCAACGTAGAGGCATTTATTCAGGAGCCATGGGTTACATGTCCATTGATGGTGCCGTCGATTTGAGCGTCGTCATTAGAACCATCGTTATTGCAAAGAACCGCGGAACTGCCTCTACAGCAGAACACGACTCAGAGACGGACCCATGCGCTAGAACCCAGAAAAGCATGACAATCGGTGCAGGAGGGGCCATCACGTGGCTGTCTGATCCTCGAAGCGAGTGGGACGAGGTAATGACGAAAGTAAGGTCCGTCGTCGGTTGAAACTGGGTAAGACATCAATAAGTCGGCGCACAGCCTGCATCGTTGTATTATCTGAGGCAATTATAACCTTGATCTCGGGACGCCAACCTGGTGCTGTCTTTCGATGCTGTCTTCTGATGCCAGCAGCCGAGATCAGGCTACAGCAAGTCCAGGAGACCTTCCGACAGCCTGCCGGCATCGATGAACATGCTGAGGACAAATACACCCGACTTCAACGCAACTCCATTGAGACCGCTTAGATTCCGTTCGTCCACTTGCGATTGCCATCTCGATGGGGCAGGGCGACTGCGCTACGCCGTCCAGACCTTTTCCCCGACAACCTCCTCTTCTTCATCTGGATCGACCTCGTTTAGGCCAAAAATTGCCTTGAGATCCGCGATTGATCCGCCGGACTTTGACTGCTCAGTACCGGCCAACGATGCATCCACCAATGCGGTCTTGTGTTTTTCTGAAGACACGATTGTCGGTCAAGATGAGAGACCGTCTATGTCAGTGAGGAATCAAAACTTACGGATCTTGAGGATGCGCTTTTCTAAACAAGGGAGTGGCAATGCGCCAGATTTCAGCTGCGAGCTATACACGTATGTTGTTTCCTTACCGATCGTATCCCGGATGACAAAGCGTGTCACGAATACTGGCTTGTTTTGACCTGCCGAAGTAGGACTAGGTCAATAAACGCGGAGTGGCTGTATGAACGTTAATGTACCAAGACGATGCACCTGAACAGTCAGATGAGATCAGCGTGAAGAGCGCACTTGACAACAGCGAGATTCCTTACCCGGTCCACCGCTTGATCTTCAGTACTGCTATTCCCTATTGATCAAGCGCATCCTGGTCAGCCCCGAAAAGCGATATCCGTAAGAGGTCTAGTTATACGCACACCAACAATCCATCAGGAAAACATCTGTTATGCTAGGACATCAGTGCCACAGTTCACGGGTAACCCACCTACTCCTGACTTACGATTGGCCATAGTACTATTGTAGAAGGACATCGCAGTCAGCCGCTGCAAGAACTGGAAGGAGAAAGCGAGACTAACAGATTAAGACCGACTCCACCAGCCTTCAGCGAGATAAGCATGATTTGCGGCGTCTTCCGCGGCTTTGCGAATTCATCCACTACCGCCGCCCGCGCTCGCTGATCCATAGCACCATCGAAGCGGCTGTCAGGAGCGACTCAGTGCAAGTCACAACACCGATTGAGCGCTACTCACAGCCATGAGATACCATTATCTGTCAGGACTGGCTCGATCAGCGACAGCATGGATGTAAACTATGAGACGCGAGAGTAAGTTTAGGGAAACGAGCTGAGTCGTCGGAGTTGCAGACTGACCTGAGAAAAGACCAAGGCTTTGTAGTGGGGATCCTGTTCCTCAATCGCTTTGAGTCGCTTGATCAACGCTTTGAGTTTCGTGCTGGTCTGGAAATCAACTTTTTTCAAAGCTGGTTGCGATTTGTAGAATGCGTTCCGGCTCTGACCCTTCTCACGGAGCTGATTGGTAAGGATGGGTGCTTTGCCGCATGCCGGACATGCCGGCACTTTGCCATTGTCCTCTGCTTTTTCGATAAAGGCGACAATACAGTCTCGGCACCTGAGACAGCGGTTAGCAGACGTGCACGAGGAGGGTGCGCTGACTTACGCAGTATGATAACATGGCAAAATGACCTCGCCATCCACCTCATATCCGCAAATCACGCATTCTGGCACCGATTGACTGGAGGCGAGAGTTTCGAGTTCTGTCTTTTCGGTTGGCGAATCTGATTCAGCGTCATCCACGTCCTTGCCTCGCGCGTATCGTGCAATCATATCCCTGATATTCATCTTGTCGTCCTGAGTCATCATGTCGAGAATGTCATCCTTCTTTCCGTTTTCGCCAGAGGAGGCCTTGTTCATCACCAGCAGGGGATGATCTACCGCTTGCCGCAGTCTAAAAAAATAAATTTTTAGCAGAGACCCGGCAGGTGGAACGCCTGTATGCCCTCACCTCATCAACATCGCTAGAATAGAGATGTACGAGTTTTTCATGGTACCTTCCTGATCGAGCTGGATAAACTTGCGTCTCGAGCGATCATAGATGGCGTCATAGATCTTGCGCTCGGCGCGGGAGAATTCCAGTGTTTCGACAGTCACCTGGGCATGTCTTCAGCAACTTTTGTGGAGACACCACTGCTCCGACTTACTGTCTTCAGCGGCAAGTCGACAATGGGTTTGCCATCTTTGTCCTTCATGTTCTTCTCTCTTCTCAGCAAGCACTGTTCCAGGATGAATTGGACTACATCGATGGCTTTCGGATCTTGCGCCATGAATGGGACCGTCACAAAGGACCGGAAGAAGCCGTACTGTCCCCAGGGTTCGAGTCGAAGGAAATGGCTGCAACGAGTGATGTCAGTGATGGTAACAAAAGGGGATCGCACACGTACAGCAAGGAATACAAGTCGTCGAGTCGATTTACAATTGGAGTACCTGGAACATGGGATGAGCTATGTACTGAAGACATCGATTCATCTGCCTACCAGTTAATGCCCAACGTCGCTGCGAATCTAATTCGTAGCAGGCCTTGGAAGCCCGCGCCATCCTATTCTTGATGGTATGGGCTTCATCTAAAAGGCGGTCAGGGGGGGGTCTCTCTTGACGAGCATTGTACTCACCCAGAACGACTCGCAGCCATGGAACTTTTTATGCCATTAACCCAGCTCTTCAGTCCTGGGACTATACTTACTATCGAATAAACTCTTCAGCTGACTCCTTACTCCCTGCCGGTTGAGCCACTTTGCATGCTCGCTTTGCAGTGTTCCATATGTTGTAACGATGACATCCGTCCGCGCATCTTCATCCATAGTGTCCAATAGCGCTCCCAGATCCGGTCGCTCGTTGCCGTACCACAAGACGCTGCGCAAGGTACCCTTCGCGCTCATCCGGTCAAGCTCTTGAGCCCACTGCTTGGCCAGCGAGACGGGGCAGACAACGAGTGTGGCGTGGCGTCTGGCAGGCAGAGCCTTGGTCGTTGCGGCGGTGGTCGGTTGCCACTGGCGATTCAGAGTCAATTGCCGGAACTTTGGCGGACGAGAGGCATCGTCTGTCTCGCTTGCAGAGTCGCGTGCGGTTTCTTCAGATAGAGGCTCATCGGCTTGACGGTTTGTGTGAAGAAGCGAGGCCATCATGCTGCGAGAGTCAGCTCCGCGACGGCGACTGCTTCGAGACTTACCATGTTTTTCCCATACCCATCGAGTCTGCGAGAATGCCACCACGGACCCGGCTGTTCGCCTTCGGGAAGTCCAAACTCAAGTCGCCATCATATGGACTATCATCTGTCAGTCCCCATCTCGCCTCCAAGACGATACACTCACTTGAAGAAGAAAGACATGGCATCGCTCGCACCGTCATCCAAAATCGAGCCAGAACCGGATTCTTTTTTAAACTTGTACCTGCCGCGCACGTTCAGCAGGATCTTGTGTCGTCAAAATCCAGACGTACTCTTCCCAGAGGGGATGCATGGACTTCTCTCGAAGATTGGCGTCACCGTTCTCGAGCGCAGTCATCCAGCTAACCACTGAGTTAGCTACGATTGGCTTTTGGGATGAAGGACGGACTTACCCTAGAGCTTGCTTTTGGTAAGGCCGGAGCGTATAAAGGAAGGTCTCTGGCGGTTCCACTTCTGCTAATAGGCCGTCTGCCTGGTTTGCGCTGATGCAAAGATATGCATGAGTCTGTACCGCATGATGGGGAAAGCAGAAAAATGCCTTACCGGTTAAAGATGTTTTCGAGATCATGCAACTGCTTTTCGTCCAAAACCTCCTCTTCCGCACCGCTGTCGACATCATCGTCATCGAGAGCATCGCCATTCGAAGCTGCTTCACGCTTCATACGAGGATTGACGTCGACTTGCTTGCCCTTCCCCTTATCGACCCGAAGCTTGGCGTTCCCATTGAACTTGTCTCCATTGCTAGCTTTCTCCTTTCCACGAAATTTCGTTGCTGATGGTTTTTCATCATCCGACGAATCCTCAAACTCGATGACTTCCGGCGATCCGCTTTTGGATGGCGGCGGCTTGACCTTCAACGCATTCTCCGTGCCGACAGCCTTGGCTGCGGCCGATTGCGACTTGGTCAACGCCGACCATCGAATCGGTTTCAATCCGACCCTCTCGAACAACTTGATCAACGAATCCTTTCTCATCCTGAGTTCCCGCTGGAAGACCGTCTCGCCTTCTTTGCCCCAGGTTGCCTTTTCGCTTTCTGCATCTTCACGGGACTCTTGTGTCCGGAACGCGTCGCGCGTCAGGTAGACGGAAACCTCGAGCGTTATATCGCAGCCGACGGTAAGAGGCGTAGGGCAATCGATGATCGTACCGGAGAGGTGAATGAGATTTGCGGCGAGAAGCGGTGCGAGATGTCTTGCGAGAGCAGTGGGAAGACGACCGATTTCGAATCCGCGCGTGTTGGAGAACCGAATGATGGTGTCGTTTGGATTGTTTGCGGAGCTCGTCGCAAGTTTCGTCGAAGTCGCGACGGGTTTCGGTTTCGAGCCGAGCGAAAGCGTAGTCTGCTTGACAACTTTGCCATTCTTGATCACTGTCGGAGCAGACGATTTTCCCTTTCCCTTTGCTGCACCCTTTGCCAATCGTTCTGCCTCCCTCTCTTCCTTGGTCTTTGCTCGCTCGATGACAACGATACTTCCAGGGCTGCAGTACCCCTTGCCTTTCGTCAACGACCATGCGGAACAGACACATGAGCCGAGAAGACCGCGTTCAAATGCCGGTGCCGCACGTGGCTTTTGTGGTCGTGATGCCGCTTTGACAAGTTTCGCGTCGGGCGAGGAGAGCATGACGACGTCGGCATCCTGTGCGACAACGCCCTCCGTCTTGACGCGCGCCGAGGGTTGCTGTGTGGCTTTCTGCGTGCTGCGTTTCCGCTTCTGACCTGTACGTTGGGCATCATCCTCGTCCGAGGTATCGACAAGGAAGAGGGCTTTTTGGGGTTTGGTGGAGGAATCCGGGGATGGCGTGCGGTCCGAGTTGCGCGACATGGTGGCACAATCGTTGGAGTAGAGACGAAGAGGAACGTTGGCGACGGTACTTCTTCAATCGCCACTCAATGACCAGAGAATGTCTCACCTTCTCCCTTCATGTGCCGTCATTACGGTTCATCGATCGCACATCGCGTCGCGTTCGCGCTTCGATCCTCGACGTCCAGCATCATCCGATATGCAAGGTCTTCATCATCTAAGCCTTTCGGATGAATGACTTCGTCTAGTAGCAAGTCTCGCTGTCGCGAACCTCGGAGCAGCTTGGAAATCAATAGCGAACGATGTATGGTGGATATGCAAGTGACAGCGGGCATGCGCCACAGATTGACCCCAGAAGACAGTCGAATATATCTCAAGAACGCGTGCAAGGTCTCGTCTGCTCTTTTGCTGGCTTCCCGACCGCTATCATCAGATCTTCTACAGGTAGCGCAGTGCTCACTGGAGGCTTCCAATCCTCGAGTATCAGTGCCAGCCCTCTATAATGCACCACAATCTCTTGAGCTGTCTCGTGTCTTTCGCACTGATAGCGACCTCTCACGACGAAGCCGTCTGCGTTCGCTTTTGGTGTTCCTCTTAAATATGTGCGCCTTGATAGAACCTCGTTATCTCGGTGCTTGACGTCCTGCCCTGCCAAAGCTAATGTGCTGTCTTCTTGTCGACTCCCTACGTCCGAACAAGGTCGTCAAAGGTATCTGACACTCTGCATGATTGCGGGATAGATAACAGGATGATGGATGAACTAGCGCGCGCGTAGCCGAAAATAACTCGACTGATATCGCTATCATCGGTCTCCTCCTGTGTGCCTTGTCAATAATCCTTGAAAGTCCCTTCGAGCGAGCTTGCCTGCGCACCGACATTGGCACTTGCAACATATTCCCGCAGTTGTTCTAGCTTATCGTCAAGGCTCCTTCCGAGGTCTATTACAACTCCGATAAACCTTGGCAATTGATAATGAACCGAGTGGAGATAGTTGCGCCCGATGGCGCTGACATTCGGGTGAAGGCAGAAGATATTGGGAGATCCCAGCCTCTGAGAATAATCGCCGTTCTGTCCCGGAAATCGTATCTTACCGGATCTGATCCCAGAGCTTGCCATTCCAGATCCGTCGCTAGCGTCACTCGAATATCGTACATATAATCCGGGACGAAGACAGAAGCATGTTACCCACTCTACCCTTGGAATCAGCTTACAACGTTTATCATCGCGGCAATGCAGCAAGAGAGCTTCGACAACGAGAAAGATGCCTACCGCAAGGGTGAAGATGTTGGAACCAGGACCAACGTAGTAGCAGCAGATGACCTACATTTCTCGAAGGAGAGCTTGAGGCATGAGCTGCACGCTCGGGCTGGTCAAGGTGAGCTACAAGAGGGGTCTTCAGGCTGAAGTAACGCCAACAACCCAATCCCCCATAGTCGACGCTGCCGCTGTTCTCGCTGCAAAGGCCGTCGGTCACAAGCTCGACCCCGTTGCAGCGAAGAAACTCCTGGCCAAGATAGACCGCAACATCTTGCCCATGATGATGGTTCTTTACGCCATGCAGTTCATCGACAAGACGACGTTGGGAAGTTCGTCGATCCTTGGCATCAAGACGGACACGCACCTCACGACCACGCAATACAACCTATTGGGGTACGCTTAGTTCTTCGATTTTCCCGGTCAACGAACTTGCTAACCATAAACCTTTAGATCCGTGCGTCATCAGTTCCGTCTTCTCTGTGCTGCAGGAATGCTGACACACGAAATCAGCTGTTCTATATCTCATATTTATGCTTCGAATGGCCACAGAACTGGGCACTGCAGAGATTCCCGGTTGGCAAGTGGATGGTAAGCCTCTTCCACAGTACACGCGAAAGACGTGCTAGAAGTCGAAGCTGATTCCCTTGCGCTGCTTATCAGAGCACCAACATCACGCTATGGGCCATCTTTCTATGTTGCTTCGCTGCCTGTTCCAACTTTGCCGGACTGGCTGTGCTTCGATTTGGCCTTGGGATGTGTGAAGGCAGTATCACCGCCGGGTTCATGATCGTGTAGGTCGTCTTGGACTCGGTCGCGCTGATGTGGCCCTAACGAGTGCGCTCCCCAGCACAAGCTCCTGGTACACTCTCTCGGAACAAGCAGTAAGCATCTGCTCTTCTTCTAAGTATCTATCGGATTTCGGTACTGACAATCGAAATTTGATCCAGGTCCGGACCGGTTATTGGTTCTTGATGAACGGCACGTAAGTAGAATTGAAGCAGAAGGCCATTTGCGAGCTGATTCTCAGTCTTTACATCGTCTTACAGAGCCCAAGTTGTGTCTGGTCTCCTCTCCTATGCCGTATTGCAGATCGGACTAGACAACGCCTTCAAGCCCTGGCGTGTCTTCTTCCTTCTGACCGGTGGTATGACTTTGATCGTCGCGCTGTCATATTGGCTCTGGTTCCCTGACTCGCCCATGACGGCGAAGTTTTTGACGGAAGACGAAAAGATCATGTAAGTACCTGCGCATGCTTCAAAGCCTTCGGCGGACTGACGTATACATTCCCGTGTAGGGCAATCGAACGAATTAGGGAGAACAAGACTGGTGTGGAGAACAAGGTAAATCGAACATTCACCTGAACCTTGCATTGGCAGCGTGACTCATATTCTCATGTGACCTCTCCCCAACAATAGACATGGAAGAAAGACCAGTATGTCAGCTGCATCCGGTCAACGGAGCAGGCCGCTGATGCTAAGTGATCATCTGATTCCGCTAGATTCATTGAAGCCCTGTGCGACTGGAAGCTTTGGACGTTTGCGATATTCGCCGCTTTCAACAACGTACCAAACTCCCTGACCAACCAGAACTCGCTGATCATCAAGAGTTTGGTAAGCTATCCACCGATTTATCATCTAGACTGTGCCTTGACTTGCTTGATTTGCATATGCCAGGGGTATGAAACCTGGCAAACTACCCTCCTTGGATGCGTTTCCGGTGTCGTGGAGATTGTGACCATTTGGACCAGCACGCTCGCCCTCAAAAAATGGCCCAACCACCGAGGATACATCGGCGCGGCCTGGCTAGTACCCAACGTCATCGGAGCGATTCTCATTGTCGCATTGCCCTACAGCAATAAAGCTGGAATTCTGGTCTGCCTCTACGTGACGGGTGTCGGAACACCAGGGTTTGTCATCGCTCTTGCCTGGGTCAATAACTGCGTTACTGGACATACGAAAAAGGTGTGTATCCACAGCCTCCTCTTCCCATATCGCTGACTCTGGCCCGATCTGATAGACTACCACCAATGCGGCCTTCTTGATTGGTTATTGCCTCGGCAACCTTCTTGCTCCTCTCATGTAAGCCCCTTCGTTCGGTGTCTACGTACGATGACTCGTGGTCTGAATCATCGGAGGATAGGTGGCTCGACAAGTACAAGCCGAGAAACCGAGTTCCCTGGATCATTATTATTATCAGTTACTCGATTTGCGTGGTAATGATGCTGGGCATCCGATGGCGACTGAGCTACGAGAACAAGCAGAGGGATATTCGTCAGGCAGAGAGCGGAGTAAGCTTCGCAGGAAGTAGTGTGCATGAATGAAAGGCTAACGCAATGCGCCGCTTGCAGAGTGAGGAAGACGAATACGGCTACATCGACGAAGTGTTGGAAGACGGCACAACCATCACCCACAAGGTTGAAAAGACTTTTATGGATCTTACCGACAAACAGAATCTGTCGTTCAGGTCAGTCAGGAGGATGAGCGCTGTTTGTCAGTATCACTGAAGCTCCTGCATTCACCCCAGATACCCGCTCTGATGCGTCGATTACGCAAAAGGCATGTGGACAGAGCGAGGGAACGCAATGACGTATATGAAGTTGTATAAACGATTTCGAGCGGTGTCACTCCTGGAAATCCCTCGATAGTTGTAGAGCCGAAGAGGCTATATCGTAAAGTGCTGCATTCACCAAACATAGACAATACATTACAACTCTTCACTGTCAGGTCTGCGATGGTCGGTCCGCATCGTCACCTCTGTGGCTCTAGTCTTCCAGATGCATTGAGATCGCGACCGCGCCTGCGGCAAGAATTCTAGTGATCTTGAAAGGCTTCATGTCCATGTCGGTCAAAGCTCGCTCGTCCCCAAAAGTTCACTTTGAATCTCGCGCTTCTACTTCGAACACAGTAAACCAGTATCGGGGAGGGCGAGATAACCACAAGTACGATCGCTCGATTGCAAAGCCCTTGGTAATTTCTGTCCAGCCTAGAGCCTTCATGAAATTGGATCGTCTCATCGACGTCGCGCTGAGTCGCATAACCACTTCGACTTGAGTATGCAATATTCCTGCAATCTCGTAGGCCGACTTGGAAAGGAGAGGATGGAGACCTCGTGACTTATATTCGAAGATGTCAGCCGATGATATCGGCAGAGCATGAACTTCGCGGCTGTGCTCGCTAGAGCTGTCGATTTCGAAAGCAGAGCGTCAACCTGACACGAAGGTTTAGATCTGAATAGTAATACACAGAAACTGAACATTTTACACTTGTCGATTGGGAAAAGACCTGTCGGAAGATAATGGTACCGTCACCTCTGGACACTAAGCCTACACGTCACTGTTCTAACAATCAGGCAAGCTCGTCCGCCGTTAGCTAATTCGTCAGCGGATGAATCTGTTACGAGGGGGGGGATCATCGTCTCCATCACTGCCGGAATCGCCAACATCATTCCGTTCTAGCCGAATCTTGCGCGTTGTGCTCGTCGACCCCTTGGCGATGCGGCGCGACCAGGGAGCGCAGTTCGATAGCACTTTCAACGTCGTCGGGTGACATTTCTCTTCGAAGTGGATGTCTCACCATACACAACAGGGATCGCTTCCTGTAAAGAATGACGAATGTTGCGGCTACTGTTGCGCCCGGCAAGATTGATCCCGCCACGTATTCCGGCCCTTTCTCCGGGTTCACAGCCTCTTCCCCAGGGTCGACGGTGTCAGAGTGGCGAGGCGAGGCGATACCTAAATTGGATCGGACGGAGCTGTAGTCGAGGAATACGTGACCACGGCTGCATAGGACGGCTGCCCAGTCTGAGGATTCCTGGACGGAACGCTTGGCACTGTAAGCTGGGAGATGCTGGACATGGCGCGAGTGAGTAAGATAGTGAAGTAATTGATGTGGAGATTCATTTGTCCGCAGAGAGTATTTAAGCCTCGACTGACTCACCACATCAGCCCAATCTTTCACCTACGGAAGCGTCCATTGTCATAGCCCTACTTTCCGACTCCGAAGCAGAGGAAGGAATCTCTGGACCATTGGTCACGGTAGAGTTGAGAAGATTGCATGCTAGAGCATTGCGATTGTAGGAGATCCCGCGGCCATCGCAGGACGGGAGTGGGCAAGCATCAGGTGTGGCCTTGATCTGTACTTCGTTGCTGCTGCCGTCTTCGAGAAGTTGATCTTATTTAAGCCGTCATCTCCCTGCAGTGCCGTATGCAATGGAGGATCATGTCGTTGAAGCGGTGAACCAAGCATGAACGCCAGAAACTGTGTTTACTTTGTTGACTTTGGCTGAAGCGGAAGCAAATCTTCCGGAAATTGTCGATCAAGCAGCCAAGGTCATTCAAGCACTCGACGCTCCTCCCGCCTCCCCTTATCCCTCTTACCTCCCCGCCATCCACGAACCCATGCGACCGCTGTACAAGCGGATCATCGAATCAGTTACTACCCGCGCCAAGACGCTCATCGACCCCGCGCAGCAAGTAACGAAGAAGCCGGTAGACGTGGTAGCGATGGCATCGACGACAGTGACGGCCAGCAGCAACTGGGCAAAGCTGCAGAAGGTGAGGGTGCGCGGCGTTTCTGAATTTGTATGATGTCTGAATCAATGGCTGCAGAGTCTTCCCAAGGATGCAAAGAAAGAGCCGAAACACGTCAAAGATGGTAACAGCGGTCGATCGGGCAAGGGGAAAGCCTTCGGCCTCGCAAGCTATGCTTCGCGCGTCCGCGGTGCCGATGAAGAGGCCGGATCATCCAAGCCAGCGACAGACTCAAAGTGGAAGGGAAAGGAAAAAGATGATTCCAAGTTACCGCCGTGGAAACGGTTCGTCTTGATCCACCCTTCCATCTCCTTTCTCGTCCTCATTCTCCTTTTCTCCTATTCAGATACGTTCCCCCGCCGGTGCCGGGGGATACGGGTGTCGTCATGGGTCCGATACCGGAAGGGAAGGAAACGAATGCGCTGGTTCAGGAGCTGAGGGGAATGGTTTCCGGACTAAAACCGCTGACGCGTGATGCCCAGAAAGCGTGAGTCTCCAGCAGGCATCGCAAGGTCGATTTACTGAAATAGCTATCCTTCCGCTTTTCAGACCCGGAAACTAGTAAGCTTTTCCGCAGCCCATTTTCTCCCAGATCTCGGTATTCACATTCATTGCAGCATGGCCATCGATTGCGAAATGGTCGGCACAGGCCCAAACGGCTCCCAATCTGTCCTTGCCCGGGTCTCCCTCGTAAACTACCACGGCCACATCCTCGTCGATAGCTTTGTCAAGCCCAAGGAACGCGTCACGGACTGGCGGACGTGGGTCAGCGGCGTACGGGCGAGCGATATGGTCAATGCGAAATCGTTCGAGGTGGTGCAAAAGGAGGTGGCGGAGCTTGTGGAGGGGAAGATTTTGATTGGACATGCGGTGGAGAATGATACCAAGGTACGTTTGGCCCAGTCCATGGTTGAACGCATGCTGATGTTGTCCCCGCAGGCTCTGCTTCTTTCGCACCCTTCTCCGCTACTGAGAGATACGCAGACGTTCAAGGCGTTGCGAGAAGTGGCCAAGACGAAGAAGCCAGGGTTGAAAAAGCTTACAGAGCTCGAACTGGGGCTCAAGATTCAGGCAGGCGCGCATAGTTCCGTAAGTACCTCTTTCGACGGCTCGAGTTTCCCGACTGATTAAGGCTTTCAGGTTACCGATGCCCGGGCGACCATGGCGCTTTACCGCTTGCACATGACAGAATGGGAAGCAGCGGCACGCAAGACGACGGAGGCGTTCCGGAGCAAGACGAGCGGCAAGAGAAAGCAGGAGGACGAGGGATCCGAGGATGAAGAAGCAGAAGGGGACGCACCAAAGAGCAAGAAGAAGAAGGCTGCGCCCGAGAGCTTCCCCGGTGGAGGCAGGAAGGGCATCAGTAGCGGACTTTCTACCGTCGTCAAGTATCATGGGAAGGGCAACAACAATAAAGAACCCCGCGCGCCGGCGCCACCTGCGCTATCTGTTCGGACACGCAAGGAGAATGCCGTCGAGGGCGAGTGGTGGGTATGAACGGGCTTCGGCTTGCTTCACGTAGCTGTAAGGTATCATTCACGGTTGTATGCTTATTCATTGTTCGTGTACTACTATTACGACCACGGCGCCTTCCAGCCTTGGCCATTACCAGATCCGCTGATCTCTTCCGTTACCGATTTGTGAACAGACATCAGGTCTTAGAATAGGTCAGCCCGCTGCCTCTCGGTAGACTCAAGCTGAACTCACAATCTATGTACGAGTATGCATCATTGTTCGCGTCTTCGAACAGCATATTCGCAAACTCGATTTCGGTACCGTCCAGGTTTTGCCGAGCGATGATGACGGGCAGCTGATGGCCCAGAATCCTTTCGTGATGGGCAAGCAAGTTGCGCAATTGGGTCGACAGGTAACTCGGCAATTTAGGCAATTGGGTCTTAAAGGGGTCAGCGTTGGCCAGACAGGGGTATACCATGAGAGCTTACGATTCTAATGTCGAGATCATCAAGATTCTCAATGGCGTACAAGTCGTTGATGATTTGAGGCGAGACGGCGTGTCCGAGCCAAAGCATCGCGACTTCTCCGTTGGCTGTAGACGCGACGCAAACTTTAGTTACACTGACCGCGTCACAATCTTCCGCACTTACTGAGCATGTAGGCGCCATCAGCCACCATATAAGAGTGAGAGATCCGCATGTACCGCGGCAGCTCCAGCCGCCCGTTTTCGCCCAGATACCCAACGGCCTCTGGCAGGTCGTGCACGCCAAACATGCGCGGATAGAGATTCATCATGACTTGCGGGAACGACATCGAGCGGATCGAGCGGATGTAGAGCGACCGTACGTCAGCAGCCACTTGACCGCCCTTTAGCGCTTTGCTCTTGATCATTGAGAGGGTATACATTGGCATGAGCTTGTATGATTCTGGCAAGACCAGCTATGGATAGCGTGGTCAGCATATATGACCTCAAAGCCTCTGAATTGCTTACCTGGCCCATACTCGTCGGGACTGCCACATGTTTGCGGTACATGGCCATGACGCGTACACATCGCTCCGTCAACCCGCGGCGGACATCGCTGAGGTTCTTCGTGAGAGCTTGAGTGACGGCTACAAGGCGCAAGTCAGCGCATGCCGACAGCAGACTCGTTTGGCTCACCATCCTTGTACAGCAAGGCCATACCGGTATCAAAGTCTGAGAACTTGAATAGATTACCAATGTGGTTGGTGATCGGGAACGACAGATTCATGGTTCGGACTCTACGTTCTCCCGTTGCTGTGGTGTAGAGGACGGCTGCCTGGATGAATGCCATGGACCGCTCGTCGAGCTTGCCGTCGTGTCGTAATACAGCTCCGAATGACTGTTCAGGATCCATCGTACCCGCTTCCAGGTCTGTCAATGACCGCTGATGGAAGTTTCCAATGTGATTATGAACGCGCAGCCCTGACACCTGATATTAGCTCTGCATAGGGGATATTCCGTACCAAACTCACCGTTAGAGCATCGTATACGGACCGCGACATTGTACGCGATATCACGCACAAGGACTCTCTTGATCTCGTCATTCACTCTGGCGCGATCTCGAGTGGCATCGAATCGCGGATGGAAGAAGACGGAGCCGCCTGTCACGGTCGATAGAATGCCTTGATATCCGGAAAAGTCAGGCCCTGCAGAAAGCGCGATACGAAACCATACTCACCAACGGACGCCGCATCGATATATCGCTCCGGGAACAAGAACGTGTTGACTCCCACCCCGGCCTCTGCCAATTCCTCCGCCGTATTCCGCCAAAAGGGTATCGACGGCGAATAAAGCGACTTTTCCTTGTCGGTACCGTACAGTAGCGGATCCTCGCGCGATTTGAGCGCTCCCGGACCCCAATTCGGCAGAGAGGAGAGGAAGACGCTGATTTGGCCGCCGCAGCCGGACTATGGGGAGCTCGTGAGTGATGCGCGTCTGGAAGGGCAAGACGTGGACATACGAGACCGGCAAGCGCACCCTTGACGGCCGCGCCCAGCGCGACCTCGCCGTACTGCGTTTCCTGGTACAACCGCGGCAACAACTCCAGCAGTCCCGTGATTTGCGTTCTGCGCAGGAAAGATGAGTCCCAAACCTATCGCGACAAAGTACTGTACATACTTGGATTGCATGGGGTCCACCAGGAACCCACGTGCAAGGGGCAAAAAGACATCTTCAACATCCGGACACACCATCATCTGCGCCTTTTCGATCTCGTGCTGCAATGGCGACGCTTTCATCAGCTTCTGTCGCATTCAAAAGCCCGAGACCTCGCTTACCGAAAGATTATAAAAATGTACGGCCCGATCAAACGTAATGAACGCAACCCTCCCTGCCGGCACCTCATGCGCTGCACCTTCCTCGCCCTCACTCTCCGCTCCATCAGCCCCATAGAGCGCCCGGCGAATCCCCTCACAAACGGTATGGAGCATCCCCGACCGAACGGCGCTCCACGAGACGTCAATGACAAACACCCTCCCGATGGGCAACGGCGGCCGAGCACTCGGATCATCCGCTTGCTCCGCGGGCTTCTTCTTTCCCTTGGTCTCCGTCGGCGCGAGCGCCACGTGCACCTGTGACCCCGTCGCGGCCGTCGCCGCGGCGTCAACAGCTTCATTCAGCGACGAAAGGAGGTCAGCCGAGACGGTGGATAGGCCGGACGAGTCGAGGAGGGAGGAAGAGTTGTTTGCCCAGTATGTTTTGGGGACGGAGAAGTCGACGGTGCCGTAACGGAGTTCGGGACGGGAGGCGAGGTCCATGCGGGAGCCGTAGCTGTCGAGGTGGGAAAAGTAGGATTGGGAGACTGCGGGGGGATGAGTGGTGGCTTGGGTTGATCAGAGCGAGAACGTACCTGGGTTGGGGCTATTGCAGAGATTACACTGCCACTTCTGTCCACCATCTATCCACTTGCACCACGGATTGATATAACCCCTACACTTCCCACACCTCGGTGGCCCGCCAAACGACGACGCTCCGGCATCCGACGACGCATCTTGGTTGAGGAAATCCGTCACGTACGGGATCGGCTCTTCGTCGTATCGCGGATTGGCAAACGGGCTGACGATGACGCCGAAGGGCAGTTGGGACATCTCGAGGAGCGAGTTTGTGGCCGGGACGTGTGTGAGCGAGGTGCGGATGTACCGCGGAAGGGAATTTCCTGCGAGATTATGCCCCGTCAGCTACTTTTTGTCGCCAACATGCAAGCACAACTTACCCTGATCGACACCGCGATAATCCGTCGTCCCCAACGGCACCAACCCCTTGGTATTACAGCTCTCGAAATCCTCCTGATCATACAAATTCTGATCCATCTCGGCCGCATCCACCGCGCTCGGCACCTGCGTCGGATCCAACCGCGGTCTCGGACCCCTCAAGGACGGCCCAGCAGCATGCGGCGGCTGAGGAATGTGGTTCGCGGGTGGGAGCGGGGTGCTTGTGCCGGGGAATGCTGCTTGCGCGACGGGTGGGGAGGTCGAGGGTGCGAATGGCGCAGGAGGGGGGATCAGATCGTCCGCCCAGATGCGTTCCCTTGGCTTGGCGACATCGTATTCCCCTTGCGGAATTGGCTGAGCGTATCCCTGCGGTTGTCCATATGGTTGTTGGAACCCTTGCTGTTGGTCATACTGCGCCGGTTGTCCATACGACGGCGTCTGCTGGTTAGGATCCGGCCGCGATACGAGTGACGGATCGACCGCGTATCGGTGCTTCCGTGATGCCATAGCGGTGGGACGATGGATTCACCACCTCAACCTGGCTGCTCACCATGCCAACCAAACACGCATTCTTCATTCGTCATGGCTCGCTCGATCTCCATCCACGTCCGGGTTTCACTTTGCAGCCGCGAACAGGCCAACTCTGGACAACTACCGGCTTTCACTAGACTTCGAATAGACTTTCGCATTTCGCCTTGCCAAGTGCGTTTCTCAAGCTGGACACATCTCAGTCTAGTTATCAAACCTTCCATCTCAAAGCTCCCTTCGACTTATCTAGGGCTGCCATATACGCATCGTGGATTCATCACTGCTGCTACTCCCCCCCCCACACACACACAATGCGCGCATTAGGAATATCGCCATTCACCTGACACTTTCTACCACAGACCTTGCCCGAGTCGCAGAATTGCTCAGCATTGATACAGTAGACGTTGCATCCATAAACCAGACGCCATCCTTGTCACAACTACCTCCTCGTAGTTGTAACCTGACAGTCTCTAACAGGCTACAGCAAAGTCCCGGCACGTCCTGAAATGTGATGTCCTACTTGGATCGCCGAGCTACCGCCAACAACTCCTTGATTCCTTTCAGTTTTGCCGCGCTCTGCAAGTCCAGGAAAAGCCAGCGCAAATAGCTTGTGAGCCCAGCCAAAGGGCGCTCTTGCCACAGGCTTGCGAAATAGGACCTGAAATGGTATTTGATCAAAACCTCGACACACAGAATTTGACCTGCGAAGAAGAGATGAGCTACTCGAAGAGGGACCCGAGGTCCCCACAATCACCTGCCTTTCGCTCCAAAGGCTATGTTATGCAGGGTTATCGAAAGCGGAGTGCGTCATCTCGGATGAGTAAAAGAAATTTGGGAGCAAATGCTATCATGAATGACTCCCACTTCAACCAACACAAGCTACCTTCCTTCGACTCTTGTTGAACTTCGTCCAGCTTCTTACGACAAGCGGCGCAAAGTTTATTGCATTCTGGTTCGGCATTGCTACGCCGCTCGACAACGTATCTCACGGGCTAATCTCGGCCCTCGGTGAATGGTCCCGACACTTGTTTTCAATCATCTACATCTTTAAGACCCAACGTTTCCCAAAGAACCGTTTCCTGTTTCGAGGAATCAAGCCACCGGGCTCACCAGATTCAATTTGCCAGTACTGGACTCAGAACGTATCACGACGAGCGCCATAAGGGTCCCGCCACGGATCCGAGCTCATCGGCGCGCAATCGATTGAAACATCTACTACGTTTCAAACTTCGCCTTTCCAACTATACTTTTCAAGGTATCTCCTATGCGGGACCATGGAACAAAGGACGTGTGGTCAGACATCGCCTTGCTTTGTTGACAAGGTGCAAGGCCGCTCACTGCTATCGAGGGGTATCTGTGTCGTGCACATATTTCCAACAATATGAGGTGGCCTATGAATTCGGCAAACACTTCGATCGCCAACCGTGCTCAAAGTCGAAGTCGGACATAAGATACATACCACCATCGTCATCCTCGCACTCAGGTGGTAACGCTGACTGACATATTCGAAGAGTCCAGCTACGAGAAAGACACGTCCTTAATCCAGCCAACGTCGGCCATCATTCCGGGCAATCGATACTAAAATCCTTACGACATCCATCACCATGGCTACCTCACCTACCGATCTCAGCACTCAGACGAGCTCCATGGATGTTGATTCCGTGCCGTCACCATCATCGGCCGCCCCGTCTCTTGGCATGGACGACAAACAAAAAACCATTGCAATCATGGTCTTGCTTACCGCGGTAGCCGTCTTGATGGGGCTATCCATCTACCTGGCACTTCATACCTGTTTCGTGAAAAAGAGGCTGAGACGAGAAATGAAGGAGCAGGCAGAGATCGACTCCAAGGTGGCGGATATGAAGCAGCGCGAGGTCGAACAACAGAGCCAGAAGTTGATGCAGATGAGCCAGGCGACTATGGCGAGTAGTTTGAGTAACCCGTATCTCGAGGCGTCCGAGCCGCCAGCGGAGAAAAAGAGTGGTTGGTTCTGGAAGAAGTAGCATGGTCCTTTGTGGTTCCCAAGGCCGAGCTTGACCGCAATAGCATCGGCCGTTGTTGACAATACAGCAGCAGCGACAATGTGTTTCAGAGCCGTTGGCTGTACTATCTAGCTCATAGCCCTGATACTCAGCCCTAAGGTGTGGTACGGGGATAGCAAATGCGATAGACGGGCTTCGCTGTTTGACACTTTTTTGAACCGAGAATGCATACTGGATGTCCACTGACATGAGCCGGACGGCACAATCAGCCATTATTTCCCGCGTTTCATAATAGAGTTCCTAGCTTAGTCTGGTATCACTGCAGCTGGAACCTATGGCAAACTTCCCTCCTTCATCGACTTCTGCACCCACCGGCGAATTTCTTTTTATCTCAGTTTCGACATCCCGTAAGTTCAAAAAAGGAAGCCCATTGATGATTTCCTTTGATGCTACTTCCCTTGTGTATCGTTATGAACAGATGTCTCCTTCAATCTTTTCATAATAGGGGCATACCTTGCATCTCGCGTTGTATCCCTGAATGATCAAAGGACTACGATGGGGGGTACCAAGCATCTGGCAAGCAAGACACACGGCTCGAGAGGTTGCGTAGCGAGACTGGTGGTATGCGAGCTATACTGTTAGTCCTAGTTCAGTACTATTTAAGGGAGTCTTGAAAACTGGACCAGCTCGGTGGAGAGTTTTGATTTCACTGCTTTAGTCCGAGTCGTCAGGAAACCCTGACTGCTCGTCAACATTTCGTACAACATCATCTCCGTTCACCACGACATGTCAGAATTCCCCCATTCCGTAACCTCCAATAGCGCCGATCACTATCTTAGAAGAAGAGTAGAAGGGCCCAGGGTAGGAGAAGAGCTTCTTCACTCGTCAGCGCTGTACTTATATGCTGCTCTATTTTTCATGTACCCATTCAACGCAAATGTCATCCGAAGATCACAACCGAAAGTGAACCTGCGGGGGACATTTCCAACAGAATGGGGTCCAAGAGTGACAACAGGGCTGGCTTGATAGCGGGCTGCATTATTGGGGTTCTGGTTGTCGCATTTCTTGTTTGGCTCATTCTCCGAAACCGTAAGAGGAAAAATGGGTCGGGAGAGGGCGAAAAGCCGGCTTCGTAAGAAGGCCTCCGGATAGCTATGAGGACATCATTACGGCAAGAATGACGTGCCGGCTAAAAGGCAGGCTATATCGAATTCCGGAAGATTGGAAAGCAGATGATGCCTATCTTATGCAAAGTTTATTCAGGCCGACCGGCTCCCTGTCTGCTCCGACGAGTTGATTTTGAGAGCTCATGACGGGTCCCTGAGAATGGTGACATATAGCACGGACCACATCTCTCTGACTGAATATGTCAAGCTCGGGTTCTAGAACCATTATACCGGGGCGATGACCCGTCACCTTATGATTCCTTGCCCGAAGAGCACACATATCCGATATCGATTACCTGCACAGCAGTCCAGTCGATGCTCGCTACCCCTACTTTTACTACTTGTGACGGAAACTGCCATAGCTATCAGTTTCTTGTATCGTACGTTACATGGGGCTGATGTGTACACGCTTGCTGGCCTTTACTAATTTCGCCTATGCATGCGACTTTCCAACATGTGGCTGTTGCATCCAGGCAGACCGAGAAGTGTATTATAGCACGCTGCGCCAAACCAGGGCAAGACTGGTTGCGAGCAATGCTCAAAGTTAATTCCGAAGCTGCCTTGAGTGCAAGACTTTCTCGGGACTAGCTACCCTTCGTCTTCCACTTCGGTATCAAGTCGGGTTCTGTATTGAGTAACAAGAGTGCATCGTTTGTGCTGGTCCCTTATACAACGACGGTGCTATCTACTCGTAGCTAGAGCACTTGTCCGCGACATATATTCCCTTTTAGTTCGATTCGGTGCAATCCTGGATGAGCCTCGCGGCGACAGCTCGTGCCCGGGTTGAAACGGGACAAGCCAATGCTGATGACCAGAGGCACATGAGTCTCAGAGAGATTGCTAGTCGCAAGAGACTCACAATCAACCAGAGGTTGTCCCTAACTGCTTTAACATCAACTGCGGATCCTTCTCAACGAGCTCCAGTTGATGGACTACGTGAAACACAAGAGCGCATGCTACGCAAGGATCTGCAGTTTGCTGTGATGCTGCAATGGCTTTGAAATCAGAAAGATCTCCTCGCGGGGAACTCACGAGTTTCTGTTCGCGTGGTTGACTTCCTCCTGGTTCTGGTAAATGAGAGCGGCATCGATATGTCTATTAGGAAAAGAGAACGTTCTCGGCTTCCTAGGTGGCGTATTGAGGCGATGAACGTGAGGGTGGCTCAAGACGTACAGATACCCGCGCTTCAGCGCATGCTCGTACCGCTTTCTCGACCTGGCCTGCCGGAGACTGCCATGTTCCGAGTTCGAGCTATGTAAAAGTCGGTGTCAGAGTCTCTTGCCGTGGAACGACTAAAGTATCGGACCCACACGATACAACTCGGGCCGGAGAGGCAAGAGATGTATCCTCAGCAAGGCTTCAACGGCCTCAGTATGCGGAAGGGGCGAATATTCACCTGGACGTCATCATTCAAGGTGACTGTCTCTTGCTTCGACACGTTGCGCTAATGGTTTGAGACGGCAGCATGTCGAGCATGATTTATGGGAGGATGCTTGTGTTTATGGCCATGCGATGCACCCCGGTCCTGGGTATGTCTTTGCGACCGAGTAGCCAACCTCGATTGGGTGATGGAGGCGGCACGATCGTCTGCCCCGCTTCTCGCGACATGCCCCGCTTCGGGCTTCGGCTTGAAGATTGTAAGGAAACACTGACTGTCAGTTGACTGAATACTGCATCGTGCGTGTCCTTCCACATTGGGTCGTCTAAGGGTCGTCGTTCCCCGCAGACGCTCCTTCAACTTCCGAAGAATCACCGCGCAGAATCCATCCTTTCTCTCCGTTCGTGGTTGATTATACCGGTGTGCCGCTGGTTCCCATGTATTTAACGGATCAGTCCTCATCCCACAATGGGGGTCTGGCCTGACGGCAAGTTTAACGTTGGAGCTCGCTTTTTCACAGCATGACTTTGTTCAAACCTACCACTAAGCCTTTCGTAAAGCCCCGATACGTCGCTCTGGTAAGCTTATCCGGTTCCGGCTGCAGGACGGGGACTGAAGTTGTCAACGGGATTCGCAATTCGCAGACGGACATCGACAATGAACCCGATGATGCGCAGTCATTTGTAAGTTCCTTGCCATACGGTCTCTCGTCTCCGGTACTCACTCATGATGCACATTGCCATCTTGGCAGGTCCGCCTCTTGCTTTACACCAATGATATCGATCTCAAAGGCGTCATCGCCGTAACGTCTACCTGGCTCCCCACCGAAGTCCATCCGGAAACGCTACACGATATCGTCGATGGCTACCGCCAAGCCCATCCTAACCTGCTCAAGCATTCCCGGGACTACCCATCAGCAGAATACGTCGACTCGATCATCGCGGCTGGAAACACAACGTTTGGAATGGCGGAAATTGGCGAGGGATATGATAGCGCCGGAAGCGACCTGCTCATTCGTGTTGTCGACAAGGACGATGATCGGATGGTGCACCTGGGGCTATGGGGAGGCGCGAACACGTTGGCGCAGGCGCTGTGGAAAGTGAGGGCCACGAGGAGTCAGGAAGAGGTCGACAAGTTTGTGGACAAGATGCAGGTGTATGCCATCAGCGATCAGGTGAGTCGATGACTTGCCGTTTGGTCGGCGCTGGAACGGTGTTGATCAGGCCTTGGAGACAGGATGACGCCGGTCCCTGGATAAGACGAAACTTTCCGATGCTGCGTTACATCGTCACCATCGCCGGCCAAAACTCTTACGGGTTCGCGACGTGAGTCCGCATTCGACACGTAAAGACCGCTTGAGCTGACAATATTTCAACGAAATGATTCTGTTTCCTGCTCGATGACCCGCCCACCAATTCGCGAACCTGCAGCTGGAGCGGGATCTCGAGTGATATCCACGGTCTGTTCGATGGACCGGACCGCACGCTCGTATCGAAAGAGTGGATCGCCGAAAACATCCAGATTGGACCGTTGGGCGCAAAATATCCGACCTACAAGTTTATCATGGAGGGAGACACCCCAAGTTACCTCGGTATCATTCCAGTAAGTCACGAAGGCATGCTCACGGGAAGCAGTCATCCCGAACACTTTTCTCCATCTCCGCAGAATGGCCTGAATGTCCCCGACCGAATCGACTTTGGGGGTTGGGGCGGGAGGTACAAGAAACTCCTAGATCCCGGATCACGTCATTACCACGACTCGAACGATAGTGTCATCAGTCCAGTGGACGGTAAGAAGCGAGACGGCACTTTGGCGACATTATGGCGTTGGAGGCCCGAATTCCAAAACGATTTCGCGGCGAGAATGCAGTGAGTTGCAGCGTGCATCGAGTCGCTGGGCGAGCACTGACGGATCAAGTCAACCATCAGGTGGACACTCGACTCTCCCTCCACGAGACCGAACCATCCACCCACAGTCGTTGTCAATGGGCACGACTTGTATGACCCGTTATACATCACCGCTCACAGAGCCGAGACGATCACGCTGGATGCAACAAAATCGTTCGACATTGACGGCGATGTGCTCAAGTATGAATGGTTCCAGTATAAGGAGGCAGAGACGTTCCTGCCGGTAGGTTTGCATTTCTACGTCACCTTTCTCAGCTTATCGCTTACCCTTCCCCTTGGTGTTTTCTCCTTCCTCCTCACAGGCCACCTTTGAAGTCAAAACTCTGGACTTTCACGGCACGGAGAACACATCAGTGCTTAAAGTGACACTTCCGGAAAGCACTGTCACCTCCGTCGGCTTCACCACAGTCAACGAATATAGTCAAAACTACCACATCATCCTGCGAGTGACCGATGATGGCGTTCCCGCTTTGAGTCGGTATAAACGGGTGATCGTCACGGTCATCGAGTAATGGGTCAAGGAGTAGACATGTTGCGGATTCGGCGACTTTTTGGAGATAAGTCGTGCCATTGCTATTAGACCTCGGTGTATACCAGCTTGGGTATCAGGACAAACCTCGAGGTGTGCAGCGCAGGTTGCCTGCAAAAAGAAAGAAAAATGTTGTATCCCCCTTTCGGTCTTGTTACGCGAATATGTACATTTTATCTCGCAAGTGAGTATCATTAGGCGGACGCAATCGCTAGTCAGGTTTTTGTGAGTTCGTTCCGTATCGTTTGTAGGATCTGTGGGGAATGAGTGATAGATCCACCGCGTTGATTGGGTAAGTTGTCTCTTGCATTTCGTCCAAGCGTCCCCTCTCACGTGACTGATACAGCAATGCGGAGACGATTATCGGTGGACTATATGCTACAGGTAAAAGGCCCATCATGAGTGACGTGAGGAGGTTGATGAAACAGCTGCGAATCCGTATGTATTCCGGCTGTCTCCTGCTCTTCTGATTTCTATACGTTGATGGCTCTCAAGCCTAGGCTCGAATGCGTCTTTATCCCATCAAGGAGCCGATTGACAGTAATTCTTCCCTTTCAGCCGTCCGAAGTCTGCTTGGCTGCGATATTGAGCATAAACGTCGTTGATTCGAACAAATGGCGCGGGAGCTCTATGCGAAGTGAATAATCGCATGTTGCGGAAAACTCCGCGTCATAGATGTCGACATAATGCCGCTAGTAGTATCGGAAGTCTAGGTGCGTGCGCGGAAAGCAGCACGACACAGGCGGATGCTGAAAATGACGTTCTGCAAACAAGGTCAAGCATAGATGCACTGCTCGGTGCATGCGCATGCGATGACGCATTGATTGGTCCGCTGCGCATATAAGGGTGTCCGGTATGCCGACGATTTCATCGAGCGGTAGAGCGGGCGTGATCACTCTGAGCAGGAGGTTGACCTTCATAAACGCGATCAGTGTGCGAACGGCACACTTTGGACCAATTGGGCGGAAGGGAGTGCCACCGATGAGATTTGGGTGCATATCCTCAACTCTATGCTAAAGCATCAGGAGATCAGTATTCACCTTATACGAAGAACAGAGTATCGACGAACTATTAGAGCTGCTATAACGAATCAGCCAACAATCTTCCACAGATGTACAAAACCACTCACCATCCTCGCCAAACGCCTCTCAGTCCATCCCAAACATCTCCAACCCGACCCACTCCTCGCCCCATCCACCTCCACGCGCACCATATTTGAACTTTCGCCCCGCTCTATCCTCCGCCCGGAACCGGAACGCCGAGCCGAGAATGTCCACTTGTATCTTCGGTACTTGACGAAGGATGTCGAGGAAAGCTGGAGAGGCGGGTTGCGAGGCGGATGGTGCGTTGGGAAGGGTGGGGAAGGCGTAGGCTGGGAAGGTGATGGTGAAGAGGGCATGTGATTTTGGTATTACTGTACGAATACAGTAAGTTGTAGGGCAACAAGCATGGGAGGCAGACGTACTTTTAACGACGTTTTCGACGGTGACGATCTTGAGCGTCTCGGCCGTCTCGACCACGACGATCCCCTCGAGGCCGATCAACGATGCGTTCTTACTCCGCTTGACTACACAAAGCATCAGCTCGAGTCGCTACCCGTGATCCGGGAGACATACCCCGAACGACAGCCCCGGTGAAATCAGCCTTGACGAGCCGCGAAGAAAGCTGTTCCGTCGCGAGACCGTTCGCCAGTTTCCCCGACGATAGGGTGCCGAGTTGCGAGTCGGTTGGTGGTTGTTTTGGGTATGCTGGAAGGGGAAGCATTTCCGAGAGGTAGGATAGGTACATGTAGTGGAGTGGGACGAGGTGGTCGTACCTGTTGACGGAATGAGTCAGTATGCTTGTAGTGCGTTGCTTTGGAGATCCTGATTGGTGGAGCACGGGTCAACAATGCAGAGCTGCCTCCATACGGAGACACGATACAGTGAATAGCTGCATTCCTGATCATCGGAGAGTGCAGGTTCTGCAAAGACGCAGAGTCCGCAAGTATGTAGCGCGGGGCGCAACACTCTCTAACCGGCTCTTCTGATGCATCTTTATGCCTCCTAGGCCCTCCGTATCGGCGGGCGACTCCACTGTCTCTCGCCCAGACTCACCGAATGACCGTCCCAGACTTGACTTCCCACACCCCCCTCCGCCTCGCTTCCCCCCTCGCGAAAACCCCCACCTTCACCCTCCTCTTCGCCCTTCCCTTCGCCCTTCCCTCCCCGGCCACATCCACAGTCCCCTTCTTCCCCCTCTTCACGCACGCATCCCGCTGCGCCGCATCCTCCTTTGCGGCACCCACAGGTGGCGGGTCAACGAGGAGGAGGTTGCGCGACGCGAGACGCGCGGTGTAGGCGATGCTGCCGATTTCGAGAAGGGATTGGGTAGTGGGTGGTTCACCTGTTGGGTTTTGTGGCGTGAAACGGAGTGGACGCTTTGAAGGCTTCATGTTAGCGGGGATGTATATGGCGGAGGGCGGGAAATCACCTTTAAGACGTTTGGAAGCGTGCGGTATTGATCGATGGGTGGCAGCACTGGTGTGGCGCTACCAGACGGAGCGACGGATGGCGTTCTTGACATGCCAGAGGGACAGAAGAACGGCGACTGATTGTATCTGGATCATTGTATCCTGCGACAACTGCCAACACGGACTTGCGATTTCTCAAGCAGGCCATGTCTCTCGATCGCTATTCAGGGGAAATTCGTTTGCTTCCGCGATTGCCGTTTCAGAATGGGTTGAAGGCGTTTCAGGACTTGGGGCTTGCTGCGGGCCACGCAACGGCCATATGTCGTAGTGTAGTCGCAATAGAGTGTGGCTTGGGGTTGAGCATATGGGAGCGCATGCGAATGATCCGTCGTGTGGATCCGTGAATTTCATGAATGTGACGTCAGCTTTCTTAAGAGGGGACTTTGAGAATATAGCTGTATCTACTTCCGCGTTCTCGTTGCCGCGAGGCGTTGGTCGACAGATGCTCGTGTCCTCCTTCGTAGGGGACTCTTCTCGCTACCTTCAGAACATTTCACTATAATCAATAAAGTCGCTCATGTTTACCGATGTCATGCGACACGACCAAGCCGTACCTTCAAGAGAGAACAACTTTCATATCGGGAAGAGAGCTCATTCTTTGGGACAGGGCCTCTTCGTAAGCAAAGCGAAGTCCCTCAGGAAGGAAGAGAACGTAGACAACAGGGACGTCTGCAATGGAAAGTCGGGAATCACGGAGACTGTCATGATGACTGGGCCCTATAGCTCCGGCCTTCCCAAGTTGTATGCCTCTCAAGGTTGTATACGAACGCAATGCGAGTGGTTGCCGATGCGATACCCAGATTTGTTCCTCTGAATGAGTCTACGAAAATTCGAGGCATGATGAGGAAGCGCTTGCAGAATCCATGAAGAAGCCTCGACGACAGAATCGCATTGCGACAAAGTCAGGAGCTCCAGATTGTAAAGCAAAAGTCACGAGTGTGTCAGATTTGAAGCATGATGACAGACACTAACCTGATCGGCGTAGCCTCAAAGCGCAAATCATCTGCGCGCCCACGCGCAACCACCCGACTCTGGCCCAATTCGTACCTCGCATCCGCCTTCGCTCCCCCTTCGTCCTTCCTGCAGGGTGCTACGCCGTTCGTCATCCCCGCCGACGACGCAGGCCAGCCACGAGCGTCCCGGCGACGACGGTGTTGACAGTATTGTCGGTCCTCGTGCGCGAGAACAAGACGGCGGAAGAAAGAGGTAGGACGCTTCAAGCCCAAGTCATCCATCAAAGACCTGCAAGATGTCCGCCAAGTGTATGTTCTTGCGTCGTTTCTGGAAAGGATTGCGAGGAGTTAGGAGGATGCCGTGGTGGAATGGTCGTTGGTTTGGTGGTTGGTCTGGTCTGGTCTGGTCACGGAGGAAGGGGGAGAATGCCGTATAACGAGGATCAAGCGACAGGACGACATGGGCTTCAGCATCACGCAATTTCAGCAATCGGATAGGAAATACCTTTCTTTTTTTCTCTTTTTCTCGACTTAAGGCAGTTTTCGACACGGACCAGTCACGATACAAGGGACAACGCTTACGTCGAATGGAGAAATGATGGAAAAGCAGGAGAAGGGAGACCAGACCAAAGACCACAAACCAACGCGCCATCTCACGCGCATCCTCCTATTCCCCTCCTCTCCTCAAATTCCCTCGCTGACAATTTCTGCCCTTCCCAGCCGCCGCCACCGGTACCAAGTTCCGAATGACTCTTGCCCTCCCCGTCGGCGCCGTCATGAACTGCGCTGACAACTCGGGAGCCAAGAACCTGTACGTCATCTCCGTCGTCGGGTGTGGTGCCAGGTTGAACAGGTTGCCGGCTGCCGCCGCCGGTGACATGGTAAGTTCTGGGACGTCGTGATGGGACAGGACGAAATCTGATACGTGGATCTTGATAGGTCATGGCTTCCGTCAAGAAGGGTAAGCCCGAATTGAGGAAGAAGGTCATGCCCGCCGTCGTCGTCAGGCAGCGAAAGCCCTGGAGGAGAAGGGACGGTGTGTTCTTGTACTTCGAGGACAACGCGTACGTCCAGTCGTCATCGTCTTTCTATTACCCGCTCATGGAATCTTCCTTACAGCGGTGTGATAGTCAACCCGAAGGGTGAAATGAAGGGATCCGCCATCACCGGTCCCGTCGCCAAGGAGTGCGCCGACCTCTGGCCGCGTATCGCCTCGAACGCCGGTACCGTCGTCTAAGCGAGAAATAAGAAACTGTACACTCCCGCGGATCGACACGAACACAAAAAAATCGGCTCTTCATCATCGTGCACTTTCGGGTCCTTGGACGTCTCGCAACGTTTCCGCACTAAAAATCAGCTTGGCGTGGCCTTGACGGGGATTGGACAGGGCAGGAAACATTATTCATACCCTCGGACGGGTTCATGCCATATCTTGGAATCGACGACGCTTACGGGGAGATCGAGAGGAGACAGTGGGGAAAAGTTGTAGTTGGTGGAACTCCAAATCTCGTGCGGACGTGGGTTGTCTATTTTTTGTTTCCTCTGGATGACATTTGCTCGCTTCACCTTCTCACTCCATTGGAGGTTCCAACTGTGGCGCGAATTAGATTGGTTACATCCCGCCAGCACGTCTGACAGGTCAAGTTTCGTTGGACGGCATCCGCACATTGGCGATGAGGCTATGATTGTCGATTTGCCGACGCGCAAGTGCTTACAAGATGTCGATCACGACAACAGTCATGCCCTTGTCAGGCGACATAATCGGCCCGGCGGCGATACGGGGATCTGGACTGCATTGCGCTAGTATACGCGGTTGACCTGAGAGGTCCTGTTCAAGCTCCTGCTCTGGGACGGAACATGACGATCGATGACGGAAATGCAGACATGGGCCAAGCGGACAGCGCTGCCAACTGTTGTCTTCGGCGACTTGCGTTGATGGTGATGGCCTTGCGTCTCAGTTGACGGACGACCAACACCCTTGACTTTGCAGAAGGGATCACGCACGACGTATGCTATTTTCCCTGATATGGAATCGTCCTTCTGGGCAGGCTTCGTATGATCGCCGTCGTACAAGAGCAGTTTTCGCATGACGTCCATTGCACATAGGATCGAACAGCTATCAGGCGATTTCGACTCGGTCGCATATAAGCCGCCTCCTCCAACCTCGATCTCTAGATTTCTTGCGCTCACCGATGAGCTTTCCCAACTTGCCCTCATATTACGAAGCGGTGGTGTTGTGTGCCAGAGATCTTGACAAGCGCAAGTCAGACAAATCGGTCCTTTGATGTTCCGACCTTGCCCGTCAAAGCAACGGGAAATCAAAGGCTGTCTGAGACTTCAAGTCTGCCTTTGTTTCAATAGGGGTTCTAGGGGCACAATCACTTAGGGCTCTGCTGCAGTGGGACCGGTTCAACCATTTATACTTAGTCACAGGTCTTGTCGCTATCCCTTCCGCCCACCAGGAAGGACAGGCCGCATTCACGTTAATCGCCACAGTTGTGGCGCGTCAGCTCAGAATCAAAACTCTGTTCAACCGTTGACCCCCACAAAACCAAAGACTTCGGCGCTGGTAGTCGTTTACCTTATCACACATCATCGACAAAGAGTACACACGTATATCTTCAGGATGGCGCCAACGACCGCAGCAAGTAATATTCTTCTCGCCCGCAAAGATGATGCTGCGGAATCAGAGGATGATTCCTCAAACACAATGATGATACTCGCCATAGTGGCCATCATCCTCGTTCTGCTCTTAGGCGTGGCCGGATATATCGTCTTTCGTAGAATTCAAAGGCGGCTAGTAAAGGCCAAGAAGCAGGCAGCAAAGGTTCAGGAGGTTTGGGAGAAGGGGAAGAGTGTCGCACAGGGGAGTGTCGGCAAGTCGTGAGCCGAGACGCAAAAGCCAAGCAAGCTGTCTGGGTGAAGAATTGCCCGGAGAAAGGGTTGCGAGCAGCAGGTTTCATTTCAGTTTTCCCCGGGAGCTATGTGTACGAGTCCGAAAATTGTATAATATGACGTTGCGTTACATGATCCATACCCGTCTATGATCTTTCCGCCTATGTTGCCCTTCTCAGAGTTGGCGAGGGAGAAGCAGGTTCGCTCATCTGAAAGATTGAAGGGTAGCGTCAACACGGCGATGACGGCTAGAATGTCCGGATCGGTCGAGTAAATGCACAAAGGTGGTCATCGCAATCCAGACATGTTCCCGCCGGCCAGAGGTGAAGACGTGAATTGTGACTCTCGCAAATGCATGGATCGGCCAGCCAGGTCGTGCTCAATCCTGAGAGCTCACATAAGGCGACAGCCTGGGATCTGACCACTTCGATCCCGCCGTATGCGAAGAGCGCTCGAGCCCAGGCTCCTGGAAGGACATATGATCCCGTGTTCTTAGCGTTCAGGAGTCCTGTCACGCTCCACGGGCCCCTGTAGGCATGTCTTCTCTTCGAATTCTCCTAAAGCAATCTCTGGCTGTAGGGAAGGGATCGACACGCTCGGGGAAAGGGATGCTGAGCAAACGCGCTCGAGTCGAAGCAACGCCCCCATTGACCAGACCATCACATGTCTGCCCACCTGACGAGGCAGCAGGTATCAGGGATATGTTGATTGACGACTTTATGGGCGATCTGCCTTCTTGGATGGAGGAGGTGGGTTTACCGAGGGGTACTAGTACCTCATTGTCTGGGAGATCATGAGCATGCGCGCCTCAGCCACGAGAACATGCTTTTCCCGATAGCCGCCTCCGCGAGCCGGGAGAGATTTCTGCTGCTTGTCCAGATTCCTCTATAGATGATGATGTAGGTCAATTGTCGACTCTTGGCGACAACGACATGAACGAGAGACCCTTTGCGTGAAGAGCAAGGTGGCTGGGTCGAGACCGATGCCGCCGGCCGTCATCTACCCATCGAGTTTGCCTAGTGCGATGTTCCTTTAAACGGTTGCGCGCTGACTCGCTTGACCATCGCTTCGCCTTCGTGCGAGGTATATCGACGATGCCGGAACCCTTCCATCGGATGCGCACATTCGAGTTTACAACCAGCATACGAAAAGACCAGCAAGAGCGTCAATCACTTGATTGAGTCTGCTATGAGCGCTGAATGCCCGATTTGCGCGAGCGAGGTCTGCTGGACTTGGTCTTCTGCTCTGCAAGTTGTCCAGACTCTGAGGTCCTTGGCCTCCTCGACGACTGCTTCTGCATGTCCAGTTCCTCGGGAGATCACGAGGTCGTCATCCAACGCCACCGCCGACGTCGCCCCGGAGGCAAATCGCGCCGGGGTTGACATGGAAAATGGGTCAACAAAGGAAGGTGCGCCCCGCATAAACCGGACCAAGAGGACAACAATAGGAATAGGATCGCCAGTCTCCTCCTTTGGGTGATGCAAAGCGTTCAGGTTCAGGTTGTGGCAAACAGCAATTCACCCACGATGACCGGATTCGACGTCTCCCACTTGCGAGTCGGGCTCGCAGGCGCAGGCGCACACGGAAAGATGGCCAAGCGGGGTGAGTTCGGGAGCGGGAAAACGCGCGCGGGGGGCTGTGCTGATGCCCTTCCCTCCAGCACCTTGCGATCTCTCCGCCGGCGACCTCTACGTCTCTCCCGCCGCGGGCGCAGACATCACTTCGTCGTCCGACGTTACCTTCAAATGGGACACATCCTGTCTCACGAGCACGACCGACGTCGATCTGTACCTCTACACGACATCGCGCGGCCTGCTGCATTCCTTTCCCGGCGTCGATTTCAGCAAGGGTGAATACAATGCCGGACAACTGGACCCGAAATGGTGGAACTATACCGCCAAGGCGAGCGTCTACCTGTCGATCGTCGATGCCAATTTGCCCCGATTCCTCAGCAATGTCCCCATCGGACCGACGTTCCAGCTTTCGACCGCGCCCGAGCAGCTATCAACGACGATTGTTCAAGGTGGATCGACAGCCGTCGTTGCAGCCTCGGCAGCGATCGCCTCCTCCAAAGCCGCCGCTCAAGCGACCGCAACCCCGTCACGTAACGGAACAGCCGCCGGCGCAGCATCCGATGATCCCGGCATGTTCAGCTCTGCCATCGCGCCCCCCGGTGGACTGAGCAAAGCCGTCATCGCCGTCGCCGTCGTTGTCCCGGTCGTCATCGTCGCCCTCCTCGTCGGTCTCTACGTCAAGTTTGCGCGCATTAGAGAACGTGAGAAGAGGAAACGATGGAGCGAGCATGTGGATAGGCGGATGAGCGTGATTAGTGGGGATTGGAGGCAAGGTGTGACGGGAAGCGTGTATAGCGCCGGGGGCGGGGCGCGGCCGATGAGCATGGCGCGGAGCAGTATGGTTTCGACGGGCGCGGCGGGTGCCGGGAGACCGGTGTCGGCCTGGACCAAGGGTAGCTCCGTTTACGCCGTCGAGAACAATGTTGCGGGACGCGGCGCGATGGGATTCCGTGGACAGGGCGAGTCGGCGCCGCAGCAGCAAGGCAGGCCGTCGTCGCAGCTGCGACCAGCATCGATCTTTACCGTCTCCAACGCCGATCTCGCGACGCTTCCCGCCGGCGTCCGTTCCTCGCATATCAGCTTTGCCGATGCGCCGAACGCCCGCCAGTCGCGCGTCTCGTTCGGTGACGCGTTGATCAGGCCCAGCAAGTCGAGTCTCAGTATCAATGTCGTGCCCAAGCAACACGGCGGCGACGCGCGACGCATGAGCCGCGGCGAACCGAGCCCCACGGCCGGGCGACACTCGATAGACGGCGCGCACGCCATGGTCGGGCACGTCACGCGCGGCGACCCTACCACCATTTCCCCCTCGCAGGCCTCAGGACCCTTTGCCGTTCCCGCCGTTCCCGCACGCACGGGCTTCTTCTCCGCCATCACCTCGGCCGTCGGGAAACGCGACAAGAAATCGGCGGCGACAGACGCCAAGCCCGCCGAGGACTGGGCACAGGCCGAAGCGACGCGCAGGAGCGCTGATCGGATGCGCGATATGGAGGACTTGACGATCCGTCGATCTGTTGCCATCTCGCAGTACTCGGCGCGTTCGTCCGTCTATGGACAGCAACAGGACAGGCAAGGCCCCGCAAGTCCGAGCGTGTATGAGGACCCCGTCGAGGAACTCGCGGCGAATCAGAGTCCCGTGGCGCCGGTGTCCACTGCCGCTGCCGGTCAGGGCAGCGCCGTGAGGAGTCCGAGTCCGATGGGCATGATGGGTATGCCTTTGGCAGGAGGTATGTCTCCCCCTTTACACTCACCACAACCAACCAACGTGCCTTGCCTTCGCAGCAGCAAACCCGGATCAACTCCTCGCAGCGTACGCCGCCGCGCGCGCCTCGGCGAAATCCCCAACGGCAGGCCTCGGCCAAGCGATCGACGAGCCCGCGATGAGTAACCCTGTTGTCCTCGCCGAGCCGGCTCCGGCAGCAGGAATGAGCCAGGCGCACGCACGGGTGTTTGAGGAGGATGCGGCGGAGCGAAAGTAGGCTTTCCCGCGCGCGCCGCTTCGAATACTGGATTCGCCATGCCCGATGGATGGGATGGATGGACATTGACCCCCGCGGCTCGTCCGGACGAACTCGACACGCCGACGACATAACTCTATAACACGACTCAGATGCCCTATATTCGCTTCACGGTTTTTTCAAGCTTTCACGACTACGCTCCTTTTCCGGTTTTCAAGATCGTTCACTCTCGTTTTTATGGCCCACTCTCGACATTCGTTTCATGGCAGGCCGTTGCTTTGCACTGCACTTTTGGTATTTGATGCACTCCTTGTACTTTTCGCTGCTCCATGTTGTGTGATATTCATACGTGTTTCGAAATTGCACGGGCGAGTTTCAGAGGTGGCGAAAGTGGCGAATCGATTTGGACCACGACGCCCTCGCGGACACTCGTCGGTCTCGCCTTCCTCCTTGCGATAATTTCTGTCGTGCACGGGGGATCGTCTACGAGTTGAAGACTTGCCTACTCGATCCTAAACGCATAGCGCAATGTCTCTGCCCTCTCTCTCTCTGTTCTCTCTGGTCTCCTACTTGCATCTCCCCTCCAAGAATGGCGCATTGCCGCATAGGCATGACATTCGACCGAAAGATGATTCCTCCGGCACTCCACTGTGCTTCCTGCCGCTAGCGCCCGGCGAGGATCCCGGAGGTCGTGCATCGAATTCGAAACAAGGCACCGAGACGGAAGCAAAGACGGTCTCTACGTTCGATAGTTCAATTAGCTCTTCTAAAGCCTTCTCGACACATCTTCAGACTATTTCTCTCAGCCCAGATCATTAAGACGCCAGCAGGTGCTAGGCTAGGAGTCAGATGACAATGGTTGACTTCTAGCGTCTGAGAAGCACTCGCATGATGCCCGTGATTATCCGTATTGCCACTCCGGTATAGCGCTACATCCTTCAAATCCCACGTCGTCATGCCCGGCCTGCGATGCAGAGACCTTTGAGAATGGTAAACTGAATGGCGTCCACTGACCACAGGCGTCCACTTTGATGAGCGGGTACCTATGGCAACCACCCCGGCCCGACTCGTTGCGATGCAGCACGACGGAAACCTCTACCTCGCAAGTTGGTAACCTCGAAGCATGCGGAGTCCCTCGCATTACCGGTGCCCCATCTTGCCCCACATTTCGGACAAAGATAAATACCTACAACTATCATAGGTGATTGTCCCGCCACAAATATTCCGCATCAAGCCCAAGAGACTTCAGCTGCAGCACAAGCGGAACATGTTCTTCAAGACCCTCTCTGCGATCGCCTCGCTCCTGCCAGCAGCACTGCTGCTGCAGTCGAGCGTGACGAGTGCGGTTCCCATCATGGGACCCATCACCATTTACACTCCGCCTTCGGACTATACCAACGAGCGGACCCTGTACGCTCGCGCGATCCAGCTCGAGCACCAACAGTCGGTGAGTGATCCGGGGTTTCGTAAAAGGCAGGAAGAGCTCACACCTCTTTAGGACAACGGCTTGATCCTCTCCACATGGGAAAACTATTCGCCCGAGAAGGACGGCCTCGTATACTTCCCCATCTACTCCAGGCAAGTCGCCATCCCTCCCAATGCAGGTCTTCGGCTAACATATCCGTCTTTCAGTTCCAACAACGGCAAGACTTGGTCGGAGTATTCTCGCGTGCAAGACCAGGTCAATAATGTCGGGCTCAAGTATCAACCTGACTTGTACGAGCTGCCCCAGGACATCGGGAGCTTCAAGAAAGGTACGATCCTGCTTGCCGGCAACTCGATCCCCAGGGACCTCAGCACGACACAGATCGATCTGTATGCCAGTACTGACAAAGGGTGAGTCGAGCGAGAACGCCAACTTAGATGCCGCTGACCTGCTAACTACAGAAAAACCTGGGAATTCGTCTCTCACATCGCCAACGGTGGCGTTGCCCTGCCCAACAACGGTGAAACCCCCGTTTGGGAACCCCGCCTCATGGTATACAACGATCAAATCATCTGCTACTACTCGGACCAGCGTGACCCGGCTTACGGCCAGAAGATGGTTCACCAGATCACCAGCGACCTCGTCAACTGGGGCCCCGTTGTCAACGATGTCACCTCGCCCGTCTATGACCACCGACCTGGTATGCCTACCGTCGCTCACCTTCCGAACGGCAACTACGTCATGACCTACGAGTTCTACGGTGCTCCCGAGGGTGCTTTCTCCGTCTACTACAAGATCAGCGCCGACCCCACCAAGTTTGGCGACGTGCAAGGCCAGGTGCTCCGATCGTCAGACGGAACGGTTCCCGTCGGATCCCCGGTTATCGCATGGACGCCCAAGGGACCCGATGCCAACGGCACCCTTGTTGTCAGCGCTAGCTCTGGGCCTGAAGTGTTTTTCAACACCAAGCTAGGCGCTTCCGATGGCTGGGTCAAGGTCGCTACCAAGTCGCCGGCTGCCTACACCCGTGGCGAGCTTGTCCTGCAGGATGGCCGGGTCGCTTTAATTGCCGGTGGCCAGTTGGGTCAGGGCCCTACGAACAAGGTCACTTGGACGACCATTGATATCCCCAAGAAGTAAGCGAAACAGGGAAACGGAATGGCGGAAGAACAAGCACAAGCAAGCAAGAATGTACAAACTAGGCCAAAGTCATTCGCATGCGATTCGATACAATGAGGAATACATACTTCCCTTCGAGTTCTGCTGAAACATGTTGGCGTACCGATTCTGAGGTCACAACGACGGATCCTTGATATGATAGCGTCTCTCTACATACTACATCCCAGCGAGAGCCGTCCAAGGAGGGCTTCTGGCTTCCAGTATGAAACGCTCAAAACGTCATAGCTTCCAGTATGAAACGCTCAAAACGTCCAGACCTCGAAATAATGGAGAAGCGATTTGCATGATCATGCCAACGGCATATTGGCTAGAGCATGATAGCGGAAAACTGTGACATTTCGCAACGGGACTTCAGCGAAAACGACCGGGAATTTCTCGGTCGCGGGGGATGGGCCCCTTCCTGATATCTATTCCCGGCCTTTAGCCGAATGTGGCGATGATGTCGTTTGTTGTCTACTGCTCGTCGTTTGTTGTCTACTGCTCGTCGTTTGTTGTCTACTGCTCTAGCGGCACTACTGTCGCCTTAGCGTGGTTGGCAGCATCCTGATAACGGATTATTGCAGGTCAGTCGCTTGCGCAGAGGGCTCACGTCGCATCCTCTTAAGTCTGATCTCTAGCTGCTCAAAAGATATAACGGTGAGACCTTGGTCAGCTCAGGGATCATCCGCCTACAGGACGTTATCTGCGCGATCGTGATCTACCGAAGGTGGGGTAGATTACCGCCCTGGAAAACGACTTCCTGCGTTTCGGAAGCACGCCGATGCGAACGAATCGATTCTTCGGTACCGGCTGCTGATGTTCCGCGATTGGACACAAAGATGCATAATTCGCGTACGAAGCTATTCGAATCTATTGCGGTTTTCTACGCGCTCGCCTCGATCTTCCTTTCCATCCGATCTATCTGCGAGGAAAGCCTCAAGTTCTGCACAATGACGATCGTCAGGCGGAGTTACTTTCAAAGAAAGGAAGTCTACTCACCAGCGTCCAGATCAGCCTGTGTACGTTGCTCCCTCCTGCCTCTCCTACCGTCCCCTCTTCCACCCTGCCTCCTTCCGTTGTCCTCCGTCCGCCGCTCCGGAGCAACATATGTCCCATCCCGCATGGCGTCCAGTTCAGCATCAAGATCTACCTGAGTCCGCCTTGGTCTTCGTGTACCACCTCGCTCGTCACCGCGGTCTCCATGCCTTGACCCAGGGCTCGCAGACCGTCGACGACGCTCATTCGATCCCGGACCGTGCCTAGACCCTGACAAGGCATTGACGCCCTTTCCCGCGGTCCGACCGTGTTTCTTGTACCATTCGGAATCCTTGGCGGCCGTACGTGCCTTGACGTCGGACTCCATGGCGTATCGAATATCGAGTCGCGCTCCTTCTCGCAATCCTTCCGGCAGATCCTCGTCATTCGTTTTCTTGACCGGTACCAGATCACGCTTTGGGTTGAACAAGAGATCCGTGGGGTCGAGACGGGAACTTTTTGTCGAGGCTTCCTCGTTTTCCGGCAGAGGCAGCAGACGACGCGGAACGGCTTTCGCTGCCCTCAATTCGAGTGGGTCATCATTGTTGGGCTCGTACGGATCGAAACCGGTCTTGGCGAGGAGACTGATGGCGACTTTGGCTTCTCGAGCGTCGTGGAAGACCAGCACTAGTCGATTGTCGCTGATCCATTCCACTCCTGAAAAGCAGGGCGGCCCCAGTGAGCGGAAGCCTTCAGACGCATTGCGTGGAAACATACCCAAGGGCGTCGGGGCATAACTCGTGGCATAATGAAAGATCTTGTCGGTTGAAAGATGTGCCAGTGGCGTACCAGAAAGATGAAGAGCGTTATCTCGGATTGGTGATTCCCCGGCGGCCCATCCTGTAGAGGTTCAAAGGTAAACCCACTATGACAACGGAAATTCAACAGAGTTGCCTACCCAAAAACTCCAGGTTGACTTCTTCGAGGACCTTGGAAAAGAGTATCAGTAGCCGAACCACAAGGAGACGGACGACTTGCATGTGTCGGAACTCTAGTATCCGGGGCATCAGGTGCCGTCTCATCCACCGTGTACAACCTGTTTTTGGCGATACGGTTAAGAAGCCCCTTTGAATGTTCCTCTTCGTCTTGATTGACATCCGCTGTGCGAGTATTTCTGAGTGAGGATGGAGCTTCGAGAGGACCGTCCAACAAAGCTTGACGTCGATCCCTTTCCGTCTCCTCATCAATTTCCATCTCCTCGTCGTCTGATACCCTTTCGGTGATTCGGTCCGCCAGACTCAGAGTTTGCGGTTCGGCATTCTCCTCGGTGGCCATGTTGGGGAGCGATATGACCGAAGCGCCCGTTGGCAGTGTCGTTATGTTGATACCTGGACAACACGACATTACCATATGCTCGTGCTATGCTTCCAAGTTGATGAAACCAGTCTGTCGATCGCGGTATTCGCTTCTCATGTGCCGTCGGAGTAATTCCCACTAGCAAGACTCATCAGTTGGCAACCGTCCACCAAGCTGTTCACGAGGCTGGGACAACTAGCAAGGCGACCGTCAAGTGCCTGTACGACCGACTTGCATAGTCGTTGGGCGGAAGATTTCATGAGGCGCGTAGATCCAATAGACCACGCAGTCTATGTGTGATTCGATAAAATTCGATTTACAACTGGGATATCCTAGCTTGAGCCTACAAATCCATATCTTTCTCAGCTGTGAAATGAACCAAATTAGCAAGCATCCAGCATACCCGCCCGATATGCTCACCTCCGACCGAATTCAAGAAGTTGGCAAAGTCGAGCTCCTTCTGCGTCTCAGCATCCAACGTGACAGGCGGCAATGTACCTCGCAACGTCTTGTTCTGCGGTACCTTGACCTTGGGCTTCTTCTTTTCCGGACGCTTGGGGACAGCGACCGACATCGAGCCAAACATGGCGCTGGCATCGAACATGTCGGCGTCGGCCTCTCGTTCTCGAATCTCGGCTTCGCGGGCGACCTTGGCAGACTTTTTGGCGGCCTTCTTCAGCGACTTGCGGTCGAGCGGATGCGACGATGGTAGCATTTCCAGCTCTGCTTGAGTAAAGAGACGCGATAGCTGATTGGTCTGACGTTCCGGAACGTCCAGCGCTGCATAGCTTTTGGTAGCAATCTGTTGGGGTATCGACGCGGTCAGCCCACCGGCAACGGGCTGCAAGGGGGCGGAAACGCCATCCAAAAAACTACAGGCAGAAGTCATCAGCACCGAAAGCGTGTCAACTTCATCCTACTTACTCGTCGTCTACCGGCATCGATCCAGCATTCGTTGTCTCTTTTGGCTTGATAAGTCCAGCATCCTCCTCCTCGTCGTACTCTCCGCTACCGCCAAACTTGGACAGCAAGCCATCCAGATCAATCCCCGTGGTGAAGCCCGTTAAAATGGCATCTCCCGAATTCGCTGCATCGTCGACTTGCATTCCATTTGCCCCTGGCACGGTGGCCGTGGCCGCAGATCCCGTGTTGACCGTGGTAGTAGCAGTCTTCGGAGCCGCCGTGTAGAAGGGGATCTTTCCGTCATTCCAGTGTCGCAGGACGACCACTGCAGCCGCTTCCAGGTTGGGGATTCCTTGCTGTAACGGGCAAAGCATCAGGAATTTGCCATAAAGCAGACAGTAGCAAACTTACACCTTTCAGTCGACCCGTCGACAACGCCACCTGCATCAAGAACTCGGTCACATTCCCATACGGCTGCACCCCAGGGTATAGTCTCTGCATGGTCGCCATATCCACCCTCGATAAGATTGCCTCCACCGGCGCGATGGGATCCTCAATCTCCTCCACCTTGATACAGTTCCGCAGCATGACCTCTCCCAGCCGCTTCCGCCGCTGCTCTTCCCCCTCCTGATGCGCGCCAAAGTCCTCCAGGACAACACCGGGGCAATCGAGCACCTTGACGCCCTTGTCGAGGACTACTTCCTGGATAATACGTGTCTTGCCTGGCTGCGCGGCGACTGCGCAAGCTCGTGAACGCTTGAGAGAGTTGATGACGGATGATTTACCGACGTTGGGGTATCCGATGATGCCGACGGTCAAGGTTTGATGCGGGCGTGACAATGCGTATTGCTTCAGTAATCGAAGCAATGCTGGTGCGCCAAGCGAAGCCGCCGTAGATGGAAGTGGAGCATCGGCGGAACCGGTAGCCGAAACTGTTGGAACGTGCGCCTGTGAGAGGTTATTGCGCTGGGATTGGGTGGATGCTTTGAACGGTAGAACGGGAAACGACAAGCGCAGGTGTTTGAGCCATGCTTCGAGATTCGAACGGGGAACCAGGTCTGAAGCGACTTGCTTAGCCTACAGTTATGACGGTGTAAGGGCGAAAGCTGCTCACCAATCTTGTTGACGACTGCCATGAGTCTCTTGCCATCGGCTTCCCGCTTCCTGACCTCGTCTTCCACCCATTTACTTCGCGTACCCTCTGGATCTCGCGCATCCAGTACTTGAATCACGACATCACTCCTGTCGATGACCTTTTTTAATTCACGGGCGAATGCACGAACGGAAGAATCTCTGATGGTAAGTGCGGCGTCTAATGGGTCGGCGGAGACAAAGCTGTCCACGGCGATGGGGTTGTAGATGTCTTCTGTCGGGACAGTTGACGCAAGAGCAGAGATGGAAGTTGCTGGTTGCCGCGAGGGTCCTGCCTGAGCGTTCTACCGAAGGCTTAGCAGGTCTGAAACTGCGTCTCAGAGGTGAAGACTCACCGAACGTTGTGTCTTTTTCTTCTGGGAATCCAACAACGCCTTCTGCGCAGTCTTAAGCTTTGGTACACCCAGTTCCTTGCCAACCTTCTTGCGAACTTGCGGGACCTCGATGACCTTGACCTTTCCCGGGTTCAGCTTGGTCTTGTCTATATGTGGAAGCAATCAGCGTCTTCTTCGGATTGAAAAGCCACAAGAACGTACGAGCTTTTGGCATTTCGGCAATGAACGGTGTTTAGCTGTACGTCAGTGAATCTGAAGGAGCCACGACCTAGTCCACCATCTACACAAGCTGGGCAGGATGTCTTGAATAAAGTGAACTGAGAAGATGCTGAGGAAGCCACCGATCGACCGAACGCCGCTCAAATTCGGCGGCCGGCCACAAAAATTTGGACGCGCGGCACGTGATGGAGCAGCCAAAGGTCGAGTTTCCGAAAACCATGGACAGTGAGTTGAGCGATACATTCTGGGTTCCTCCATTCCTGTACTCTCAGCTCCACAAGATGGCCAAGAAGGGAAGACAATCTACCGGATCGCAATCTGGCAAGGCAGTCGCCGCTGCGCCATCTCCGGCCGCAACCCCCAAAACGAAAGCAAAGCAAGCGGCTGCTCCGAAATCGGCCACTCCCTTGAGCAAGAAGGCAGCCAAGGCGCCCACACCGGAACCCGAAGTCGCCGAGGAAGACGAAGAAGACTGGGAGGATGAAGATAGTGAGGACGAGGATGATGAGGATGATGGCGTGACGGAGGAGGGTATGCAGCGACTTATGGCGTTGCTGGAAAAGGAGGATGCGTTGGATGACTTTGACATGGCGCAGCTGGGAGAAGGTTCCGATGACGAGGAGGAGAGCGAGGATGGGGAAGAGGATGAGGACGAGGAGGACGAGGACGAGGAAGACGCCGAGATGGATGCCGAAACCAACGGAGACGAAACCTCAGCCAAGCCAACGAAGCGAGTCCGTATATCAACGGAGGAAGAGGTGCAGGAGGCAACGGAAGGCGACCTCGCTCTGGATGACCTGGAGTCCGACCTGTCAGTGGACGAAGATGCCATTCCCCAGCGGAAAGTGACCAAGAACAACAAGGTTCGTGATCGACTCCGTGGGATGAGAGGACCGACCCTGACTTGGTATCACACAGGCCGCTCTAGAGGTACTGCGCGAGGGTATCATGGTGACAAATATGCCGTTCGGCGAGCACTTGACGCTCACGTCATACGAGGACCACTCGGAAGTGGACCCCAGTGACGATCTGAAGCGAGAAATGGCGTTGTGAGTGACACAAAGCGGCACATCCGTCTACGATGTTTAATCCGCTCCCTTCGATTCATAGCTACAAGCAGGCATTGTCTGTCGTGGACAAGGCCAAGAAGATGTGTCAGAAGAGTGACATTCCGTTTACCCGTCCAACAGATTACTATGCAGAGATGATCAAGGTAGGTCCATGCTACGGGAATCAGGACCACGCGCTGATCTCTGCGCACATCAGTCGGACGCTCAAATGGCACGACTCCGGTCCAACCTCGTCGAAGAGGCCGCATCCATCAAGAAATCGGAACAGGCACGCAAGCAGCGAGAACTCAAAAAGTACGGCAAGGAGATCCAGCACGAAAAGCTCAAGCAGCGACTGCAGGATAAGAAGGGGTTGGATGAGCGGCTACGGGGTGTCAAGCGAAAGAGAAAGGATGGCGCCGAAATTGGTGGCGATGATGATGGAGACTTTGATGTAGCGCTGGATGATGCCATTGAGGGCAAGAGCGGCAAGGCAGGCAAGGACAGTCGGGGCGGCAAGGATCCAAGAGTACGTATTGCCGCTGGTGTATTGTCTGCTCCGCTCATTCCAACCTCTAGATGCCACGTCATGCACGAGACGCCAAGTACCGGATGGGCGGTGGTGGCAAGCGCAGCAAGGAGAACACGCGTGAATCCACGAACGATTTCAACTTCCAAAAGGGCAAGGGCGGACCCGGAGGTGCCAAGGGCGCCAAAGGTAAACCCAATCGCCCCGGCAAGTCGAGGCGTAACAACAGGCGATGAGAGTGAAGAGTCTTCGGTCTATCAAGTTGCTAGATCAGGTTCTTTTGTGTTGTATCGTTATTCATCCTCAGATGTCTATCACAGTTCGGATGTGTTGCATTTCATCTTCTAATGAGCTATCCTCTCGGCAGCTTCACGTGCCTCTGCTGCCTGTATCTGCTCCAGCGCGATCTGCAGCTCTTGCTCCTCTGTCATGATGCCCGAAGCGTTGTTTCCCCTAGTGGACGCACTCTCTGCAGCCGGCTGCACGGATCTGCTGCTCGATGCGACCATGTCTCTTCCACTGTCACGCGCCTCCATCTTTGCAATCTCTGCCAACATCTCCTGGAATTCTCGTTCCTCTGTCGACTGGCTGAGCGCAACATCGGGCGTCGAACGATCTTCTTCGCGCGACATCATGATGGCGTATTGCAGAGCCTCGTCGGTGTCCTCGAACCCAATTTCTGCGTATTCTTGCTTGGCGATCCGATCTCGCTCGTTCTTTGCGCGGATCTCGTCTTGCTCGGCCTTGAGTTCCGTCCTTGTCTGCTTGATGTCCTCTTTAAATTCGTTTTGGTCTACGAGAATGCATTCAGCATAGGCGCGGAAGAAGCAGAGCCTGACTCACTGAAACCTTTGGTCGGGGAAGACTTGCCCGCTCCATGTTTCCCCAATATCTGGCCCTTCCAGCCCTTTCCCCCTTCCTTGACTTTCTGGCTTCCCGCTCGCCACCCCAATATTTGGTTGCCAATCGACGCCACAATCATATCCGTGTCAAGGACGATATTGTTGACTGAATACAATTTCGAGGCCGAGGTTTCAAGCGCTGGATATGTTGTCGGCGGCGCAGAGTGACGGTTTCTGAGGGTCCTCAACAACGTCGGCGGCGAGGCCAGCGGATCCCAGATCTGTAACAGGCCATCGAACGTGCCTGTCGCGACCAGCCCACGCGAAGCGACGATTTTTGTCACGGCACCCTCGGATATCCTCCACCTCTTGAGCGGCTTGACGGAATGCCCTGCATTGCCCTCACCGTTTGGCTGTCCGGATTGCGTCCAAAGCCAAATCAGCACCCATCCGTCCTGGGTCCCGGCGACGATGAAAGGCTGTCCATAGTTTTTGGCGGTATGAGAAGTGCTCGTCGGTGTGCGTCCTCCATCATCAGATCCATCGACTTCCGTCATCGCCTCTGCTTCGCCACGCGGCGCCTCCATTGAGAAGCCGCTGGACCCGCCGTGCTCCTCTGCCGCATCCGGCGTCGCTGGAGACGAAGATTGCGCCGACCGAACCACCTTGATCGTAAAATCAGCCGGCACCAGTACCTTTTCCAAGCCGATCGCGCTCTGGTGTGCCGGGCTAGACACGAGCACGGCGTCGATCGTCTGTATTGGCAAGGTGCCGGGCGCGAGCAGCGCTGCATGCTCGACGTGCGACAGAGATCCCGATGGCTCCAGGTATACAGATATGCGGTGTATCTGGGATTCGGTAGCGGTGTGCAGCATGATACGGACTTGAGTCAGGGATGGCCTCGTCTGTGGGCCTTCTACGGGTGAGGCAGCGGTAAGATTCTTGATTGTCTCTGGCTCGACATCGAATTCCAGGTGCGTGGGCGCGTTGCGGCCGCGCATCGTTGCCTCCGAGTACGGTCCCTGGTACACCCTATGGGCCATCACGCCGGCCGAACGCGGCATAAACATTGTCCATACCCAAACGTTGCCGTGCTCCGTCGCAGCGACGATGAGTCCCGACTGAGGATCGTATCGCACCTGTACTACCGGATCGATGAGACCAGGCGCTCTCTCCTCGTCAATGATCGTCGAGGGCGACTCGGGAGACGAATTGAGCGGCGCCGATGTCCAGAGGCATACAAGCTCGCCCGAACCGCCGACCGAAGATGCGCCCTTTCTGCTGGAAGGATCCAGCATCCACATCTTGACCCGTCCATCCTCACCACCCGACACAAACAGTGGTTTCTCCGGGGTTTTATCCTTGGGTATTGGGGGCATGTAGACGCATCGGACGGCATCGGTATGAGAATGTTCAAACGGCGATGATACGCTCGGTCCGGTGAATCGTCCCGGGTTCGGAGGCGGGTTGAGGAGGGTGGAATGCACAATGATGCCGGAACGCAAACCCCAGATAATGCAGGAGGGATTGACGGGCGCGGTGTATACTGCCGTCGGTACACGATCGACGCCGTCGAGCGCCGCTATTTTGAACGGCCCGTCAGTCATCCTGATACCGAGCCAAGCCGGCAACTCACGTATTTGTCCCGGTCCGAGATAACCCTGCATCGACCTTCCAATCAACGGATCACCCCTGATCGCCACCCCGGCATTCATCCCGACCGAGACGACATTTGGCGCACGACCCGACCCACCGCTCTCGATGCGATGCGCCTGACGATGCTTGGCGCCGATGACTTTGGTTGTCGATGGTGATTTGGTGGCGGTAGCTGAGGGGGCGGGTTTGCGTGAAGTTGAGGAGGGGTTGTGGAAGAGGGAAAGGTGGTGGATGATATCGATGTGCGGGTTATGCATGACCGTCGTTGCGCGGCTGTAGAAGAATCGTCTGTAGTAGACATTAGGCATGGTTCGAGAGAAAGCACTGAGACGTACTCGAGCATGGCCTCGCGATGAATCGCCTCTTTCTGCCAACCCTGACCGCTCGCTCCCGCCGTCACACAACTCCGCGCCAGCCCAAAAACATCCCCATCCGAGCTCCGACCATCCTCTTCACTCCACTCCAACAGCCTGCCGGTCTCGCCTCTTCTGCCTCCGATACTGTAATCCGGAATCTCGGCGCCGAGGTCCGATTCGCTGCGTACGAAACGATTTATGTAGACTTCTCGCCATAGTGCGTCAGATTGTATGAGATGGTTAAAGGCGTGGCATGTTGTTTTGAGAAGGAGCAAATCGCGTGGCGGGAGGAGCGATAGTATCGAGGGGATGAGCTCGTACGGCAGGACATCCAGTGGCGACCTAAGGCGGAATAGGGAGAATAAGGAACCCAACCTTGTCCTCGGTCGTAAGCACTCACGCCTCATCCTCATCACTCGACCCATTCTCACTTTCCCGCTCATCCAACGCCGCCCGGCGCTTTCCCTTGCGTTTTGCACGTTCGCCATGCTGGTGCGGCGGACGGAACGGCGTGCCCTCGAAGAGCTCGGCGTTGGCCTTGCGGGCGTGGGCTTGCCGTCGGCGGGACCAGTCTGATGGCATGTTGGTGACCTTGCCCGAAGACTTGACTGGAAAGTCCGATGGCCGATCGAGTATGGCGACCTCAGCCCAGATGTCGTCGGTTCGACGCTTTGACTTTGCTCGAGGTTGACATCATCCGATCGCCTTGGTGCGCGGAAGCAGTCTTCGGGAAGAAGCGTGTCTCACCTCGCCGGGTTCCGTCAGGTCGCTTCTTCTGATCGCCCGCCATCCTCCCTCAACACCTCGCCCTCTGCCCTCCCTCATCAGCCCGTGCGATGCCTCGGGCGCCCTCCACACGGGAAAAATCCCCCGCCATCATGTCCGCGCACGAAGCCTACGAACTCGCACCTCAGGCCCACAACCATCAAGACCTCGATCCGCTGCTGCCTCCGCAGTACAAGGATATCCCGTCGCCGAACGAGTATGCGTCAGCTCCCTTGGCGAGCGGGCTACGCCTCGGTGGAGAGCCCGCTCCGGTATCTAGCCGTGCAACGACTCGACGATCGGTGTTTACGTCTCTTGCACTGACGACCAGTACCTTGCTCGTGGTGATCTTGGCTGCACCGCTGTTCATGCTATGGAGGAATGGAATCTTTGACGACGGCGCATGGAAGCAAGCGCTCGGCGCGCATCTTCCGGAACCTGATTATGACTCGTTTCCGACCGAGTAAGCAGAAGTGGATGCATCGCGGATTCTCCCTCTGACCGATCGTCAGTGTCGGATACGCCGGCCCATCATCAACAGGCAAAGAGCCAGCACTTGTCCTCACGGCGCCGCACCTGCCACTCCAAACCGCTCAACCAATCATCTTTGCCAACCCTTCCGACAAGAAGACCTCGGACAAGGACAAGCATTTCAACATCCTTCAATCGTGGGGACAACTTAGCCCTTGGTACAGCGTCGAGAGTCATGGGTTGAAGAAGGCGGAGAGTGTGGAGCCCGAGGGGTGTAGGATTGTCGGTATGCATTGGCTGCAGCGGCATGGTGCGAGGTGCGTCTTGTTCCGTCGCGTGGCTTTGACATTCTGACACCCCATGCAACAGATACCCTACGAGCGATCTGGAAGGTAGGTTCGAGTCCCCGACAGGGACATTCTACTAACCTCGCCATCAGGTCCCGGAGCCGTGGCGAAACGACTCCGCGAAGCCAAAGGCTGGAAAGCACGCGGGGACCTGTCGTTCCTGAATGAATGGAATTACAAGCTCGGAACCGAGGTCTTGACGCCGTTTGGGCGACAACAGCTATGTAAGGCGCCCTTCCCGGTCGGCAATGCTTGGCACTGACGAGGAGCTGGCAAGTCAACCTCGGGGTATCAGCTCGAGTCAAGTATGGATTCTTGCTCGACAAGTTCAAGGATAGACTTCCCGTCTTTCGGACCGAGTCGCAAGAGTAGGTCCCAGTTAACCCGGATCAACCCCGATTGACCGTCGCGAGTCGTCTGCAGCCGGATGCTCAAGTCTGCGCAGAACTTTGCGAGTGGTATGACAACCTCTTATCGGAAAAGTTCGCCGCTAACCCTCTATTGTTCAGGCTTCTTCGGTATCCCAGCAGAGGATCAATTCAACCTCGAAGTCATGATCGAGTGGCCTGGCTTCAACTGCACACTCGCACCCTACATGCACGTGAGTAGCAGCATCGATCGGCGGAACAGTTGCTGACCGCTGCTTAGTGTCCGAACGATAATGCCGCATTGGCGCGATCGGTCAAGGATCGACTTACCGTGTGGGAGAACCACTACCTCCAGGATGCGCAGAAGCGGTTGAACAAGTTGATTGACGGCTACGAGTTTACGATCCTCGATGCCAAGGATTTTATGGAGGTGAGTATCCAGAGTTGACAAAGATGGCATGCGTTGACGGGAGGACAGATGTGCCCGTACGAAACTGTCGCCCTCGGATACTCTTCTTTCTGCAATCTCTTTACCGTAGAAGAATGGAAGGCGTTCGAATACCGATTCGATATCATGTGGTGGTACGGCTCTGGTTTTGGTAGTCCGGTCGCAAGGGCTTCCGGGATCGGATACGTGCAGGAATTGGTCAGCAGGTTGACGCATAGTAAGCATCCCGTCTTTGAGTTTGTGCCCTTCTCAGTTGTCCTTTCTAGCCAGAATCATGGAGCACAACTCGACAACCAATAGCTCGTTTCACAATGATCTGCAGTTCCCATTGAACGACGCGCTGTAAGTCGAGTCAGTAAGGGTTGTCCGCAAGGCTGACCTCGGATCAAGATACGTGGATTTTACGCACGATACGACGTTCGTTCAGCGTTAGTACTTATACCGGTGCCCGGGTCCACGAATGCTGATGTGCGCCGCCAACAGTTCTTCCGGCGCTCAACTTGACGAGCTTTGCGGCTTCCGGGTCCCCTCCTCTGGATCACATCCCAAAGCATCGATCATTCATCGCATCAAAGTACGCATCATGTAGACTTCTCAGCTTCCTGGCTGACCGTGCCCTTACAGATTCTGCCCTTTCGCAACCAACATGCAATTTCAAGTCCTCGCGTGCGGTGACGCTGACGATGACGAGCCGACCCACATCCGATTGATCCTTAACGATGGTGTCGTGCCATTGACTGGACTTCGAGGATGCCCCGATGACGAAGATGGAAAGTGTCCGTTGGACGTCTTCGTCGCAGCGTTGAAGGATATCATTGGCGAGGTTGATTTTGCGCAAGAATGTCTGATTCAGGGTAAGCTTGACTGACTGAACATGGAGCTCGACTGACGGCTCTCGCAGACCTTGACTACTCTTTGGAAACTGTGAATGGATCTCCAGTCAAGGTATAGTCGATAGGTTGCTTGAGAGCAACCGCCTAGGGCTAGATGAATTGGTGATCCGCGTTGTATGTGATATAGATGGGTTGTTTTACAAAAATCACATGTTTTGGCTAGCGTGTCAAGAGATCCTGATGGCTTGAATTTGAGTGATGACCGTCGGCATGCCGTAGAGTATGTGGTCTTAGCATGTGTTTTCTCGGCAAGGAGGCGCACAAGAGATGGCGAGCCGCGAAGCCTATGCAGAGATGACGAGGCCCGTCTGTTGGCTCCGCAACTGCTGGTTGATACACCGAAGTCGGGGCGTGTATACGCGAAGTCATGCTGGTGGGTGTTGTCATTTTGCCTTTTGGACGTGCTACAATACAGGCGATGACGTCCGTCCGTGATTGCGGTTCCCGAACTTTCCTTTACAGGTACATGCCCTCGTCCTGGCTTCTCTCCAGGTTCGAGGTCGAAGCGGGATTTGACCGATGATCGCCGTCCCGCACTGCTGTTTGTGGGGCGTGTATCCCTTGCGTAGTCTCCTCGCTGATGACTGCCTTGTTTTCATCGACACCGTAATGCGAGTTTGTGGGGTCGTATCCCATCTTCGCCTCGAGTGCATACTTGAGCATCATAATTCGTTCCTCCTGCGCATTGCTAAGAGTCCATCTGTCAGGAACCGCGATGCAGAATAACAGGCTTCTTACATAGTCTCTTCATTCTCCTTTATCACTTCTTGCATCTCGGCGACCTCGTCTGCGTCGTCCGGCTCTGCCAAGCTTTCCACGTGCGAGCGTATCTGATCATTCGAATCCTTAAGCCGATTGATCGAGTTTTGTAGACGGGGGACCTCTGTAGGAAAGCAAGATGATGCTCAGCAGTGGGTATTGGTTGTCAAGGATAGAAGGCGGACCAGCTGCTATTATTGGCACTTCGAGTTCGAGGATCTCGTGAAACACGAAAGGATGCGCATGTTTGGGTGTAAAGGGAAGAGACATGTCGGGCGAGTTACTTTGATCCAGAGTGAAGTGTTCCGAAGCCGCCGAATCAGCAAAGAAGATATAAACCAAGCGTCAAACCTACGTGCTGTAAGCACTATGACGGCGAAGTTGCGATACAACTATGGAATCGTCAACTGATAAACTAGCTAACCAAGTGAACTTTGGTTTGGCAACTTTGAGCGAGGCCCATAGCCTGATGACGAATCGTAGCCGACTCTGGAAACACCCATGACTTCTGCCGATCACAAGAGCGGAAGCAAGGGAGCCAGAGCCTTCTTCCGAAAAAACTTCCCGAAACAACTTCTAAGTCTGTTTCAGGCTGAAACGATCGAGGGGAAGACTCCTATCCAAGCGGTCAACATAGCTATCCACCATGGTCCTCCTTGCTGTCCTCTTCCACTAGAGATCTCCTGCAGTCACAAGCAGATTATGGTTGAAGCATACAGTGGCGAACGTATATAGCCGCAATGATAGCTTTCTAGTCTCTCTCTGGAGGAAAGGAGGGCCTGTCTTGATACGTTAGATCCGCACTGTTATCATTGGTGATCGTGTTTTGTGACAGAATGCATGGATAGCTACTCCTACAGGTACTGCTACCGACTTCAAAGCGAATTCTCTCTCCTGCAAGGGTTGCCACCGTATCCCTTAGCCAGAGCTTCACCACGATCAGCAAAAACCGTTAACCAACTCTGGGGACGACACAAAACTCCGCACTCGAAAATCCGAGACGACTTCAAGGTCACGACAAAAAGCGCGGAACTTCGGGATTAGGGCAAATCTAACCACCGTGGGAAATCGGGGATTCTCAGCGCCCGCTAGGGAATTGTCTGGTCGATTGCAGCGGAAAGAATTTTTCCCTCGCTCCAGGCCGCGTCACGGCTGGCGCACGCCAATCCACCTTTCCACTCCTCGGTTGGTGGTCTCTTGATATAACCATGGTCTCCACCGCTACCACTCCTCGCCACAAGAGACTTTGATTCAACGGTTTAATCGCCCTCACCCTCCTTTAACAAAAAAAAAAACAACCAAAAACCTAACAAAATGGTTAGTTCATGTTCTATCATCGAGTTCTTGGTCCGCTCAAGTCGCTAACCCATGCTGTTGCTGTCTCCAGGGTAAAGAGAAGTTGCACGTTAACGTCGTCGTTATCGGACATGTCGATAGTGGAAAGTCCACGACCACCGGTCACTTGATCTACAAGTGTGGAGGTATCGACAAGCGAACCATCGAGAAGTTCGAGAAGGAAGCCGCCGAGTTGGGCAAGTCCTCCTTCAAGTACGCCTGGGTTCTTGACAAGCTCAAGGCCGAGCGAGAGCGAGGTATCACGATCGACATTGCCTTGTGGAAGTTCGAGACCCCCAAATACAACGTCACCGTCATTGACGCCCCCGGTCACCGAGACTTCATCAAGAACATGATCACCGGTACCTCGCAGGCCGACTGTGCCATCCTCATCATCGCCTCCGGTATCGGAGAGTTCGAGGCTGGTATCTCCAAGGACGGTCAGACCCGAGAGCACGCCCTTTTGGCCTTCACCCTCGGTGTCCGACAGCTCATCATTGCCATCAACAAGATGGACACCTGCAAGGTCAGTTTTTCAGCCCTAGGTTTCTGTTTCATGTCGCTGACTCCCTCCTAGTGGTCCGAAGACCGATACAATGAAATCGTCAAGGAGGCTTCCGGTTTCATCAAGAAGGTTGGATACAACCCCAAGACCGTTCCCTTCGTCCCCATCTCCGGATGGCACGGAGACAACATGTTGGAGGAGTCCACCAACATGCCCTGGTACAAGGGATGGCACAAGGAGTCCAAGGCCGGTGTTGTCAAGGGAAAGACCTTGCTCGAGGCCATCGACGCCATCGAGCCCCCTACCCGACCTTCCGACAAGCCTTTGCGATTGCCCCTCCAGGATGTCTACAAGATCGGTGGTATCGGCACGGTGCCCGTCGGTCGAGTCGAGACCGGTGTCATCAAGGCTGGTATGGTCGTCACCTTCGCCCCTGCCAACGTTACCACCGAAGTCAAGTCCGTCGAAATGCACCACGAACAGCTTGCTGAGGGTGTTCCCGGTGACAACGTCGGTTTCAACGTCAAGAACGTTTCCGTCAAGGACATTCGACGAGGAAACGTCTGCTCCGACTCCAAGAACGACCCCGCTATGGAGTCTGCTTCCTTCAACGCTCAGGTCATTGTCTTGAACCACCCTGGTCAGATCGGTGCCGGCTACTCCCCCGTTTTGGACTGCCACACTGCCCACATTGCCTGCAAGTTCGCTGAGTTGGTCGAGAAGATCGACGTAAGTACTGGTTCTTGCTTCGAACATAAACCTTGCTAAATTCCTTCCACTGTAGCGACGAACCGGTAAGGTCATGGAGGCCGCCCCCAAGTTCGTCAAGTCCGGAGACGCCGCCATTGTCAAGTTGATCCCCTCCAAGCCCATGTGTGTCGAGTCCTACTCCGAGTACCCCCCCTTGGGTCGATTCGCCGTCCGAGACATGCGACAGACCGTTGCTGTCGGTGTCATCAAGAGCGTCGAGAAGACCTCCGGCAAGCAAGGAAAGGTCACCAAGGGTAAGCTGACGGAACTTCGGAAGATCGGGCAAGTTTTCTGACGAGATACTTTCCCTTTACAGCCGCCGAGAAGGCTGGTGCCAAGAAGAAGTAAACGCTGCGCGCGCTATGCTCTTCTGATAGTTTTTGACGGTTGTAATACATCCCATCCAAGTTATGGATTATATTGGCCCTCGATTCGGTTTCATCATCGCCACCGGCGGAACGTTGCCTTTCCTTCACGTCAAGAGCTGCTTCCTTCTTTGTCTGATCTCTACACTTGCCGGTAGAGAGCGTTGATGATTCTCATGGCATCCCGTGCGGCGAGAAAGCCCGTCGGAAGTTCCTGCTGTGGAGAGTACCTTCAAGCTGTGTCATGCCTCTCGTGATCCCAATGGGCGGCAACAAGCAGCTGCGATAGACGCGTTCTTTCCGGCGCAGAAATGGATACTCTGCACCATAACGGTCCATACAAATTATATAAGTGTCATATAGATTCGGATCTCTTCCCGGGTCTCGGGGAGAAACAGTTCGAATCAGGCTCGCATACTGAAGACATGGAAAGGTAGATCGCGGACTTCGACCACGATCGGCGCCTTCCCCGACGTCGAGCTGCATCTGCTAAACAATGCAGCTATCAGACAGCTGATACAGCGCAACAGACAAACGAAGAATGTAGCTCGATGAAAAGGGGCGACGAGACGTGTGATAAAAGCCAGCGCGTCCTTCCCATTGCGGAATTCCACGCAACCAGCCCCGAGAATGGTGGAAAACTGTTCAACCACTGCCGTACCTGTACTTCCTCCATCCACCTTCCGCGCAGCCTGTAGACAAGCGCTGTGACCGAGAAACCGAGATGCACTTTGCCTCGTGCAAGAGGCTCGGTTTTTCTCTGACCTTGTAGCCTAGTAGACAGATGTGATAGCGCGAGGAATCGCTAATAGATATCGCTTTACGCCTGACTGTCGGTGGCGTAGCATACCGGGCGTGTTTCATGTGGCTTAGGCAAATCCCAAGGCCATGCCTCGTGTATGTAACAGTCAAGCCGAATCGAGGGCCAATATAATCCATCAACTTGGATGGGATGCATTACAACCGTCAGAAAGTATCAGTCAGAAGAGCATGACGCACGCAGCGTTTATTGATTCGTGTGAGACCCGGGAGGAGAATGGCCAGCGTAGCGAGCGGAAGAGTACAGCGCTGCAACTGGAATGGACCCATGGCGACAAATGAGGATACAGGGCGAGGGTCCCGGCGGCACACTGAAAGGCAGCTTGTGGTGACAGGGAGGATCTCTCAAGCAATCCCTGCCATGGTTCACGCTACGCTTTCTGAACCTAAACGCCTGTTCTATCGCGACGACGGCTGAGCCGTGCGGGTAATTTTTTGGCATGGTCTTGAGCGCGTTGTCTGCTTTGCAATTTTCTCTATATGAGATCTCATTGTCAGCTCACCAGCCAAGCAGATGTGAATATCGTCAGAAGGTCGAGTTCCGCAATAGTTATCAGCAAACTCTATCACTGCGCATCAGGCGGTTCTCCTAGATTTATTTCGACAGGTGGCAACACCTTCAGCCTTAAACTTGCTATCCACAACCACGGCTTCCGTCCAGATATATTGCTTGTTAACGGATACGCTACCTGCGGCTTCGTTTCCGACGAGGAGTCCCTTTGCCTTGCAGTACTTGTTAAGATCGCGAAAGAACGTGGACGTGTCATTGACAATGAAATCACTTTTGCTCTTGTGAAAGGCTTCTGTCCAGTGGCGGTTGCTTACTTGAGCTATGTTCCAGCAAGTTCAGCCACGACGAGCGGCTCGTCACCTCGTCGCCGACCTGGAGGAACGCGACAGTGCTTCTCCACCACCGAACCAAGTATCGTCTGTGTTGAATCATATGCAGCAGTGCATTCGAGTTCTGGATCGCGCCAACAAGACCTGAAAGTTTGTTCACAAGAACAGAGTCCCAAATTCCCTTAGGGATGCTGGCAATCCGCAGGATACTCCAAGCCAAGCCCGACCGCGAAAAAGACAGAAGGGCCTCGACCAAAGGCGGTATTCGAAAACCTACCTGCAGTCCGTCAGTCGTCTCCCTTCAGTCGCTCATTGCCCCTGGTTCAAGTTCTTGAGACCTCTGGCTACGTCGGGATACAGTCCCTCGATCAACTGAGCTAGAGAGAATCGTAGCGCAGGATCTCCCTGACCGACAAGTGAATTGTACTGCGAATCGTCATCTTGATAATAACACTTGGAACAGGTTTGCTGGCGAGGATGGAGGAACGAATCAGTGTGACAGTATCCCACGGGTATCCTCGGCGATCCTGTCTAGAATAGTAGAATCTAAGGAGCGCCGCATGTGAACTCCTGGTGTATCGACATGAGTATTTTACGGTGGTCGTAAATGGTACGGCTCTTCGACCGTAGGCCGCTGCTTCGGTGTCATTGAGTGAAAGTAAAACGATCAACCGTGCGTCCGCCCTGGAACTCAATGGGTTAGAGACGTCGGTGTACCATGAGGTACGTGGTGGGATTGAACGGAACTCTCGCGGTGATTGAGCGTTGGTATTCATAGCGATTGAGTGTCAATGAGTCAGCGTTGCTGGAATGAGTGTTAATGTCGTACTCCGCCATTAGTGTGTATGACAGTCGTTGTCATGAAAACATGCACCGTTGACGGGAAACAAAGCACGGAATATGCCTCTGCCCTCCTCTGCCATGGTCAGCGAGTGTCACCTTTTCAGGGGATTGTGCTATGCTGCCAAGTTCTCGGGTTATATTTCAGTCGCAACGCAACAAGTCGCGGTGTGACGAACGGTCTCAACATTGTCTCAGCAATGCCCGGAAAAAGACTGAGCACTACGCTTGAAGGAAGAGCTGTTACTTTGCATGAGAGTAGGTTGACAATGGACTGCAATACTGAGTGGGACATCGCTGTCGGTAATCTGGTCGAGACGAGGCGTACGCGACAAGTGCGAGCACCGTTGTTGAAAGGGTAATTGCAGCCCGAGAATTGGCAAAAATGATATCCTCAGGGAGTTTCGATCTCCCGACCGCATGCGTGACAGATGTCCAAGGTTGGAGGCTGTTAAGCATGCGCTCTTCCACTGAGCTATGAAGACAATTGATGTTTGGCTCACGTCATGTCAAATCACAAAGAGTTCGTTTCAAGCGTCTCAGCGATACGACGTCGTAGCTCGGCTTACAATCGCCTTATCTCGATATGCGCATTCACCAGACTCAACAACCCCAACTTCAGCAATGCACTTTTCACAATGATTCGTTTAGTATAGAGCCGGTCACTTCCCGAGACTTCTCGGCCTCGAAGCCGAGTGGCAAAGAGAAGATGAGCATACGAAACATCGATGCTAGTTCAGCGGTCAGGCCTTGAAAGTAATATCGAGACCAAACGATGAGTGCATGCCCATCGTGGACCTGGTATCCGACGACGTCTCCAGCACTATCGGAATGCGAGTTAGTACGGTGGAAGATGTCCACCTCGAACGAAGGTCATCTTGGTCTCAAGGTCGAGCTGAAGTCTGCCAACACGCCTTGTCCGCAAGCAATCGACCGATCACCTCCCCCTGTTTCACATTCGAGACGTCACCCACCATCTTTGTCAACTGCTCAATCCATGCTCACGCCAAACCGCCCTACGCCCTCGTCACAGCGCAGACGATGCACACCTGGAGTGACAGCATCGTCTACCTGGAGTGACAAACCTCGCCTACCTGGAGTGACAACATCGTCTATCTGGAGTGACGGCATCGTCAACGCTAAAACATGTTGCCACGCTTCCTCAAGACATTCCTTCTCGCCTCGCTCCTTCTCATTATCCCGACGCTCTTCATCCTCTATCAGAAGCACTCGCCGGGCACGGAATGGAACGAATGGTCCTTGACATCTGGAGCGTGGGACTCATGGAACGTCGACCAGAAGCCGTCATCCGACATCAACGATAGGCAAGACTCGGCGCTCTACTTTGAAGATCACTGGAACGCAGGCGGTGCCGCACCAAAATACCGCTCAGAGCACACCGTAGTTGCAGAGCTGGAGGATGACCCCCAGACCGGTGCTCGGGTGTATAGAATCGGCGAGATTCTTATCAGTACAGACGAGCTGGAGGCCTATCGAGAGTGGAAGGATGCGTACCGTAGCGAGACACCGCTCAGCGGTCACGACGAGGAGACGCCGTCACAAGCTCATTCATGGCGAGATGAAAGCCTGGTGCACGGAACCGTCATCATGCCGAAGCTGGGCAACTCAACAGCCAAGTATGTTCTTTCCCCTGATATTGGACTCGATTCTGATCTACGTCTGCCACAGAGCCGAGCTGGGACGTGCAGCATGGAAATTACTACATTTGGTCACGTTGAGATATCCAGAGGCATGTCATCTTGCGATTGCTACGCCTCATCCTAACGAGACCACGCGTTCAGGAGCCAACAACCGACGAACGCGCCGCCCTGAAATCCTACTTTCATCTTTTCGCGTACGTCGTAGAAGCTCGTTGCACAGTGCCTCCCTCGCCTCGATCTAATATCGTTTTGTTAGCCGGCTTTACCCCTGCGGCGAATGTGCAGCAGAATTTCAAGCGTTGCTGAAAGATTACCCTCCACAGGCAAGTCGATACCGTCGACAAGTATGGTATACGCTGATCCTCCTTGCAGACCTCATCACGGAAAAGTGCTTCCCTCTGGCTGTGCTCGATACACAACATGGTCAACGCCAGACTTGGAAAGCCAGAGTTTGACTGCCTTACGCTTGACGCTACGTACGATTGTGGTTGCGCGGAGGATGATGGACCAGCCAGCATCGCAGCGGGTTGAGCTCAACTGTTCCCTTCAGACATCGGATTGCCAATGATCGTATGCATACTTTTGTCTAAATACTCGATCCGATAACGTGAGGGTATTCCTTGTTCGATACAGTAAGGGTACGTAATCCAACTATTATTCATCCTAGGTCATGGCGTTTAGTATTATGCTTGTATGACGTGAGGTCGATGCTCATACGCCAATGCCTTTCTCTACGAGGTGTCCATATCGTAATTCACAGAGTCCGCGACGGTATTGAAGCCCAAAGTCGTCGTTGGCTTGACATCCGCTGTTCCGGCTGCATCTTTTTCGGTCGCATTCGGTGGCATGGCGAGCGCTGACGATGCCGAGCCCGTCGTTGCCAGCGAGTTTCCGCTGAGACGGCTCTCATCGGACCCGTTGATATTGCGAAGCCGGCGTTTGCTGCCGAAAGACTTGAGCGACGGCCGCTTCGTAAGGCCTGAGCCACCGAGCTCGGTGTCGGGCGCCCGTCGTTTGATCTGATTCTCTTCGTCTGTGGTGGCGCCGGAATGATTGTTGGGCCGAGACGTGAGACTGCTTGCTGATGCGCTGCCGTGAAGTTCCTGCTCTATTTCCTTTTCCTCATCTAGCATGTCTAGATAGCCAATGATTATGGCTGCAGATGCAATCCACGCATGAGTGACGCGAAATGACAGAGAACACCAAAACTTACCGCGATACACGAACAAATACTGGCGAAGACTTTGACACAAGCTCATCCGCTGTACACGCATGTTGCTCAAAATGCTCTTGACGGGCTGGGACTTTTCAAGCACCGGACTGGGATCCAGCACCTCCTTGCGTCGAGCGGTGATTTTTGGAATGCTTTCGATCTCGTCCACGAGATCGCTAGAGATGCCTTGTCAGTTTCTCACTGATTCGGGTGACGCAAAAACGTACTACTCTTCTGGCGACCGTTGCTCCTCTTTGCCATTCGCTTCCTCTGGAATCCTGCGCATGTGCTCCTCGGGTCGCGAATGATCGACGTCCATCTGTTCGACGGTGGGCTGATTGGGCGGGCTGAACGTGAAGGACTGCAATGCGGGGAATGGCGTGAATGGGGAAGGGCCTTCGTGGACGTGCGGCGATAGTGCTGGTGATGTGAAAGCGCCGACGGGGACTTCGCCGGCAGAAGAAGCACCCTCCAGAGATTTGTGTGATGACTCTGGAGACAGTACACTTTGCTCATACTGCCGAGACTGCCGGCGTTTGCTGAGACCCTGGGATGTGCCGCGAATTTTACGATGATGGGCGTGGTGTTCCCGTCTGAGGGCGTCGAGCATTGCATCCACGACGATATAGCTGCCAGTCCGGCCGACCCCGGCTGAACCTAGAGGTAGCGTCAGGTGTGATTCCCCAATCCTTGGATGGTACTTACAATGCACAAGCACAGGCGGCCGATGATGCTCTTCCGCATCAGCCGCCATTTCCTCGGAAGCCTGATCAACCTCCTTGACGAGACCCAGCAGCGTGTGTGGATCCTCTGGCACGTCAAAATCTGGCCACGTCACACACTGAATTTGGGTAATCTTTCTTGGTGGCGAGTCAGGATACTCTTCATGCCTCAACAGGAAAGTCCGGTGGATATTTGGTGCCGTAGTGACAGGTTTGTCCGATCCGACGTGGAAATCGAACCCCGAGACTGCCTTTTCGGGGGCATCCTCGCCCCCAGCCGTGGAGAGTAATTGCAGATGTAGCGGTCCGTAAGTGCCGTCTGTCCAGTACGAGCCGCACTTGATGGACCCGGCTTCATATTGCTTCGTCAGCCTGCAACGAGACCCATCAGCTCCGCAACCAATCTGCCTCGTCACGGACGTACATGACAATCACATCGACATGCTGCTCCCAAATCAAAGTCCAGAAATCCTGATAGGTGGCGTCCAACGGACCCTGAGTCGCAATGTATCGTTTGGTGGTACCTTCCGGCTGGATAAAGTTGGCATTGATATAGTCGGATCCGTCATCATGGCATTTGGCGGCGAGCCGAACACGGGAAAAGTCGTACGGCCAAATGTTTTTGTACCTGATGAAAAGGTGAGCCACGGTCTCTTCCTTGGCAAGACGACTGACCTATTCTTCGCCCCACGTTCCACACCCGCCGTAATCGAAAACGGAAAGTAGTCTTCTGACGCCTCTGCCAAGTCCTCAACCTCGGAGGTCTTGACCTGAACCATACCGCTCTGCGTCCTCTGCACTCTCAGAACTTTGCGCGCCGCCCGCTCCTCGGCACGATCCGCATCCGTCTGGAAAGACATCCTGCGCTGCTTGTCCCTCCTGCGTTGCGCCTTTGCCGCCTTTGCCGCCTCATCGATATGCTTCATCCCCCTCGAATGCCACTCCATGATACTCTGCAGCCGCTTCTGCTCGTCCCGCTCGACATTCTCAAACTCGTGCGCCAAGATCGCCGCCGTCTCGCTCGACGGCTTTTCCACCAAGTCGCGCAAAAACGCCGGCAACTCGTGAGCCCGGGAGGTAACCTCGGGCGGCAAGTTGAGCGAAATGCGTTCCGTAATCCCGCCGTGCGAAAGCTCGAGATTCTGTCGAATGTTGTCAAAGAATGGATTCGCAGGCTGCAAGACGTCGCCCTCGCCCGTGCCGGCGCGCGGGGAATCGCTGCTGGCAGATGATGCGCGACGCCCCGCGCGATCAGGACCAGTCGCTGGGCCCGAATGCACGGGCCCGTCGGCATCGCTCGAGAGCACCCGCTTGGCATCGCCGCCTTGTCCGGATTCACTATTGTTGTAGCCCGTGCCGCGAAGGTCGAGCCGGAGGGGCCCCTGGTCTTTGGGCATCGCAATCGACTGAGGTGCTCCAGCACGCTTGCGCGACATGCCCCTGATGGAAGCTACGAAGGGTCGTCATTAGTTGCCGGTGAGGCCAGATAGACATGCCTACTCACCCTGCTGAAACGCCGCTCGACTGAGACCACCAAACATCCTGCTCGACCCGGCACCCGTAGCCGAGCCAGCCTGCGCCATCCCCGAATCCCTGTCGGCCGCCTGAGCCTTCTCCCCTTCGCTCTGATGGCCCTCCTCCTCATCCGCTCCATACGCGATATCCACCTCCCGTGCATTCCGACACGCCGACATCCCCCCTCTCAAAAACCAAATCTTCCCGCGCCACGCCCCTTGCTCGCCCTCCTGCGCGAGCCGAAACTTGTTCGCCATGCCCGCGATAATGCTCCCGGCGCCGACCACCGTCGAATCCTGATCGACAATCACCACGTCCGACATGTCGCGCCACGCGCCGACGGTTTGAGCCGCGTGGGCGGGAAGCATCTCGAGGAGCTTGTCGAGTGTGAATGCCTGGCGCTTGAGCAGCGTCGAGGGAATCGGGAGGGAAACGGCGTGCGCGGCGTGGCCGGCCGTGAAAGCGGATGGTTGGCGCAGATCGAGGATGAGCAAGTGAGCATTCACGTCGTGCATCCGCGCGGCGAGTTCCGACGGCGCCATGGCTTCGGGCAGAGCAGCCGATCCCGACGGCGGCGTCGAGGTGGACGGACTACTGGAGCCCAACGAGGATTTCCGGTACCCGATCCCCGTGCCCAGCGGCATCTTGAGCCGCATCCCGCTCGCGACGGGTCCAGACGGCAGGCCCGGTGTCGTCTTGGCCTCGGGCGCCGACTGTGAGCCGGAATCCGCGCCATCCGCATTGACGCTCTTCGACAGCCCGCTCGGACCCGACCGCGACCCGCGTCTCCGCGCCGCCAATGCGGCGGCCAACGCATCCTTGCCGGCCTCCATTCCCACCGTCGGCGGCGATTTGCTCGCGGACGACGCTGACGTCGACGGCGGTGGCCCCGTATTCGGCGTCGCATGCGGTATCGCCAAGAAGGGATCCGACATGACCCCTACACCGGGTGTACCGGGTTGCATCCCCGACGGCTGTCGTGCATTTCCGCCGAGCGTCAGCTGCGCAAACGGTCCGCCGAGGTGCGGCGAATGACTACGCGGGGCCGTGGAACCTAAAGCGAAACCGGACCCGGAAGATGCCTGCGGCAAAGCGAGATTGAACCCCGGGAACCCTCCCGCCGACGCACCGGACGATGCGCCGCCCGATCCAAACTCGTTGGCGAAAAACGGCGAAATGGCGTCTCCTCCCGGTCGTTCCACACTCGGCGTCATGGCGCCGCCCGTCGCTGCAAGGTGTTGCCACGGCGACATGATCGGTGCTTGCTGCGGCGTACCAGACGGCATGACGAACCCCGTTTCCAGACTCGAATCGCGTGAGTTGGAGGCCGCGCGCGACGACGACGACGACGCCTGGCCCGTCGCCTCATTCAACGGCGTATCCGGGATATCCACCTGTGACCGATGTTCCGTAAACGACGATCCATGCATGCCCGGCATCTGCGTTGTCCGCGGCGAGGGAATGACAGGTCCATTATGGCCCGCGGACGAACGGCGCTTATTCTGGGGCGTCTTTTGCGCACTCGGAAGCGGCGCCATGGTAGTCTCGTCGCCGCCGTGTGCGGTGGATGTGGTGTGCGGCGTGCTGTAGCTTGTAAAGTCTGCCGTCATCCAGGTGTGTGGCGTGCGGTACGATCGATGGCGACGAGGCAACGCTGTGCGTCCCTCAATGTATCAACTGACTGACTGACTGACTGGCCAAATCTTGCCGCTAAGTGGAGCGGGCGCACCCGATCCGCCCAAATGACGTCGATTGCCATGACGCTGCCGCTGCCGCTTTCCCCGTCGAATGCGCTCGAGTTGCCACAAAGGAGATCGGGTGATCCAGCATCCTACAACACGCCACCATGGCATACAACCGTGCCCACGCTACTTTCGCCCCTTGCCCCTGCCCCTCCCTCGCGCAGAATTCCTGCCCCGCCCGCCGCCCGCCGTGCCCCTCTCCTTGGCCAACTCCCACTTCTCATTCCGCCGCCCGCGCTCCTTCTCCTTGACCTTTTTCCGCTCGGCCTTGCTCTCATACGCCCGATAATCACTCGCCACGTGGTTCTTGCTGCTCGTGTTGGTTCGCGCAGACGGGAATCCGAGGGCGACCGTCTTCTTTGGCGCCGTCGTCGTCGCCGAGAGGGCCTTTTTCTGTTGTTTCCGCGACGAGGCCGGCATGAGCGGGACGGCGGCGCGGGATGTACGCGCGGAGGGTTCGGCACCGGATACGCGTTCCTCCTCCTCCTCGTCGTCGTCCTCGTCATCGTCGCCGCGCGTCTTGCGTTTTCTTGATCCCAATGAATCGCCTCCAAGACCGAGATCGTCGTCAAAGTCGTCCGTAATCGTCACGGTAGCCTGCAACTCGGCATCCTCATACTCGACTTCCACTTGTCCCTTGCCCTCCTCGTCGGACACCTCATCCTCATCCACCCCAGCCTTCTCCTTTCCCTTGCCCTTCCCCCGCGCCTCGGCCTCTCCGTCCGAAAAAATCCCCTCATCCGCTTCCCCCTCGGGTAAATCCTCAAGCCCCATCGCCCGTCGGACCGAGATAAAATTCTCCCTCGCCCGTCTCTTCAAATCCTCCCTCGCCTACCACGAAATCCATCAGCTCTTCATCCCCCCACCACACAACCCCAAACTCACCTGCCTCCTCTGCGCCAAATGCTCCTCATGCGCCCGCTTCTTCGCCCGCTCCCGCTTCTCCTCGACTTTTGCCTTCTTCCGCTTACTAAACCCCGTCAAGTACTCGCGCCGCGCCGCATCGTCAAACACGACCTTTTCGACGGCCGGTTCCCCGGCGCGGGAACGCTTGGCGCGGCGGATGTAGGACGCGCCTTCGGTGAGGAGGGCGACGTTGGATTTGGGGGGTGCCTTGGTGCGGGATGACATGGTGGGTGCGGTGGGTGTGGGGTTGATGGTCGTCAGAGGAGACGTTGATGAGGGATCTATCACTCGACGATCCACCCATCTTGCGCGGGAGAGATAATTAATTAATTGCCTCTGGCCTTGTTGATTGTTTACTTTGTGTGCGCGTTGAAAAATGATGTATCACCGGATCACTAGCGCGCATCCAAATGACGAAGCCCGCGGTCGATGCATGCAGCGTTCGATCGACTTTGACTCGCTCGAGTTTGGGAATTCAAGCGTGTCCGATTCCATCTCGTCAGATCCCTCGAGGTACCCTTCCCTCCTCTCCGTCGATACCAACGTCTCCTCCTCCCGGAGAGTCACACGCGCCGCCATGGCCCCGCTCCTCGAACCAGGCATCGTCGTCGTCGCACGTATAACAAGATCCGCGGCAAACGTACCACCGGCACCATGTCGCGCCCTTCGCGCCCGCCAGACCGTCGCGCGGACGTCCAGGAGGAACATTTCCGTCGAGAGCTGTCGGAGACGGAAGAGTGGGTTGGATTGGGATGTGCGGAGTATCGGGTCGAGTGGGAGCGGCGTAACGAGAGGGAGGGAAACGGGCGGCGTCGTGCGGCGATGGTATGCGTCGGAACGTAAGTCGCTCAGGCTGATCGTGCGGATCGCCGCATGCAATATTGACATATCGCAACGTCAGCCTACAGCCGGACGAGTAATTGCAAGGGGAAGACACAGCTTCGCGTGCCGCCAAGCGCACCTTTGTGGACACCCATCCTACGCCGGACACCACGAACGTCATTCCTCTTACCCTTCGCAACCCTCGCCACGCCATTCCCACTATGCAGCAACCCCACACGCCTGATCTTTGACCTCTCACGGCGCTATAACCACGCTACTGCAACACAACGGAGACCGAAAGAGACAGGAACGGCGGAAAAGACCCGGGGGACGCTAGTCACCCAGGAAAGGCCCGCGTCCGAGGCCGTCGTGCAGACCCCGCCAACATCGGCAGTCCCGGGCAGCGCTTCGGAGAGCGAACCCGCGTTGGGCATCGTCGGACGGATCACGCGGTCCATGTCGTTGACGCCTTCCAAGGATGGCGAGGGCACCACCAACAGCTCGATCGCCAAGCTAGTGGACTTGGCTCGACCGGAGAAGAAGCAATTAACCACCGCTATCGGCCTCGTACGTCCCACTCTCTTCGCGCCCACCCCCCACTGACCCCCCGCGCCTCCACCTCCTCAGCTCTTCATATCAAGCGGCGTATCCATGCTCGTACCCCTCACCATCGGCAAACTCATCGACTTTTTCGCCTCACCCACGCACGAGACCTTTTTCGGGCTTTCCTTTCCCGTCGCGGCCGCAGCGTTGGCACTGACGTTCTGCATCGGCGCCGCGGCGAATGCCGGACGGGCGATCTTGATGCGGTTGAGTGGGCAGAGGATCATTGCGCGCGTTCGGTGGGTCCTCGCGTTTCGTTCGGTTGTCATAGGATGGAATGTTGACGATTTGTGACAGGAATCAAGCGTACCTTTCGACGTTGAAGCAGGAACCCGAATTTGCCGACAAGGGCGCGGGCGATATCGTTAGTCGACTCAGTATCGATACGAGTATCGTTGGGGATTCCGTGACGTCGAACCTGAGTGACGGTCTCAGGTAGGCGGCCCCCGGAGCGGATGAAGAATGATGCTAACCTCTCGACCTGAACAGGGCCATCATCTCAGCCGTCGTCGGTGGTATGTTGAAACTCTCCCCGCAAAGACCAAAGCTGATCATTGCCCGTAACGTCAGTCGCCGCCATGGTCTACATTTCCGCCAAATTGACCATGGTCATGCTCGCCGTCGTTCCACCCGTCTCCATCGGCGCCGTCATCTACGGACGGTACCTCCGCAAGCTTTCCAATCAGACACAAGAGGCACTGGGAGACATGTCCAAGGTGGGTCTCTGGATGGCGCTTCCGCGTGAACGAAACGAAATTGACGAGTCCCTTCTAGACGGCCGAGGAGAAACTCAACGCGTTCAAGACCGTCGCGGCGTTCAACGCGCAGACGCTCGAGGGCTCTAAATTCTCACACAAGGTCGACAAGGTTTTCCAGCTGGCGAAAAAGGAGGCCATTGCGTCGGGGATTTTCTTTGGAGGATCGGGCTTGACGGGGAATCTGACGATGTTGTGTTTGTTGGGATACGGTGAGTTGACGATTCCGAGGCTTGACTTCGTGCGGCTGCTAAACCAGCAAATCTAGGCGGCCACCTTGTTTCTCGTGGCGAAATCACCGTCGGAGATCTGACGAGTTTGCTGATCTACACCGGGTGCGTATAGAAAACTTCGCACCCGCTCACGGCTGACTCGCCCCCTGCAGATACGTCGGCGGCTCCGTCTCTGGCCTCACCGGGTTTTGGACAGGCCTCATGAAGGGCGTCGGTGCCGGCACCCGGGTATTCGACCTCCTCGACCGCAAATCCGCCATCCCGCTCTCGGTCGGCAAGTTCTGTCCCAAGGAGCGCAACGGCCCGATTCGACTCGAGAATGTCTCGTTTACGTATCCGAGCAGGCAGGAAGTGGGCGTCTTGAATGGCGTCAACTTGAACATTGAGGTTGGCACTTCATTGGCCATCTGGTGAGCCGTCAGCGTATACTATTGGTATCCTAGTACTGACAGGCTACTCTGCAGCGGACCGAGTGGCAGCGGAAAATCATCGATTCAGGCTTTGCTGTGTCGATTTTATGATCCGAATGAGGGTCGTGTCTTGTTCGACGGAGAAGGTGAGTTGGTTCCTTCTCGATCGGGCTCGTAGACTGACTCCTCATGTGACCAGACATCCGCGATTTTACTGTCGAATCTTGGAGATCGCGTATCGGCGTGGTGTCACAGGATCCCATTCTCTTGTAAGCCTGAACCAATTCGAGGTAGGGAATGAGCTGACGCTCTCCGTAACATCCTCGCAGTACCGGAAGCGTGCACGACAACATTGCGTACGGTATTCCAGATACTACCCGCGAAGATGTAGAGGAAGCCGCTAGACAGGCGAACTGCGACTTTATTTGGCAACTACCTCAGGGCTTTGATACGCAGAGTACGTAGCAGATTCCCCTACTAGATCTTGTGTTGATTCATTCCCGTCAATCCGTAGTCGGTAAAGCTAGTCTGTCTGGAGGACAAAAGCAGAGAAGTAGGTTCATCAATAGGCATAGACTGTAAGACACTAATCGATCTGTTTACAGTTGCCATCGCGCGAGCGCTCGTCCGGAAACCCAGTATCTTGCTGCTCGATGAAGCCACCTCTGCGCTGGATAGCACGAGCGAGCATGCAGTCAACTCGGCCATCGACCACATCATCCACAGCCAGCAAATCACAGTCATTCTGGTCGCTCATCGACTCTCTTCCATCGCTCGGGCCGAACGGGTCGTGGTCCTGGAGGCGGGAAAGATTACCGAGCAAGGAACATATGCCGAGCTTAGTCGACGGGAGGGCGGACGATTCAGGAGTCTGATGGCCGCGCAGCTGGCGCTCGAAAAGTCCAAGCCGAACCAGGCGGAACAAAAACAATTAGAGGACGCTTCGGCTTCTAATACACCGGCAGAGGAAGCGATCATTATATAGAGGAGGAATACAGTGCACAGGCGGCCAAGAAGCTGGGCTATACGCAGCGGAGGGAATGATGTACATATCACAGCGACGATGAACGCACCACTATATCCATAGCGCTCAACAGTAGGGACCGCCAAGGGAATCAATTACTGCGTTGCCCGAGCTGTTCGAGGCGACATCCTTTGCGGTAAACCGCATGCACCTGGAAGTGGAAGACAGTCGCTTTGAACAGGCCTCTGGACCAGATTGACAGCAGATCGATACGATTCTTTCACGTGATTGATGACGTGTCAAGCGAGTCCTTTGTCTTCATCTGATGCTCGTTCCTTTGTCTCGTTGATGGCTCCTACGCTTGAATAGTCCTCCTTCTGCCCTGGAGGCAGCCTACATCAACTCGAAAACACGCCTAACTTTACATTCTCGGCCTCGACACAATCCTCAAGACCACTGATTATGGCCGCTCACTTTCAAGATGCAATCGTTCTCTTCGTGCGCGATCTACTCTGAGCGGTATGTCCGTAGTAATTGACGCTCTTGTCCACAGGGAGATTCTCTCACCCAGGCATGGTACACAGGATCTTTGGCTCATCTCATGTCAGGTATATAGTGCAGTTTGTGTTGAACAGCCGTGATGACTTATCGTCTTTGTCGCGCAGAGGTCTATATGCGAAAGATGGATGTTCTGAACAGGGGTTTTGGCGGATACACGACAGAATGGTACGTGTGGCGAAGCGATACGACACGGGTAAGCTCAGTTTTGCCTTGGAGCAGGTGTCTCCCCGTCTTCAGCAAGATTTTTGCACGAAAAGAGTCTCAAGCTGGTCTACCTCCGGTAAAGCTCGTCACCATCTGGTTCGGTTTGTCCAAAGCGCCTCGTCTACCCGCTCGACTGCTGACACCCGGCCCTTTTCAGGTGCAAATGATGCTTCTCTGCCGCCCTGCGCCCAGGCTCTTTCCCTCGACAAATACGTCGCAAATCTCAACCACTACATCTTTTCGCTCGTAGAACCAGCATCAGAGTACTACCAACCGGAAGCGCGCATCGTCCTCATCACTCCGCCGCCACTCGTCCAGGCTATGCGTCTCGAACAGCCTTTACCACCTCACATCCCGAAAGGCGAACAGGGCAAGGAACGCAACCTCGAATATACACGCAAGTTCAAGGATGCATGTTTGGAAGTCGGCAAGGCATGGGACGCCAAGACGGGGGGCAAGGTCAAAGTGCTGGATGCGTGGACGACCATTGTAGACGCTGCTGGAGGGGAACAGGACGACCTCCTTCGACCACTGTATCAAGACGGCTTGCATTTCACCGCCCAGGGCTATCGTGCCATCTTTGATGGGTTGATGAAGCTTATCATGTCCTCGTGGGAGGACTTGAATCCGATCACGATGAAGCAGACGATTCCGAGGTACGTGGCTGGCGCAAAGGAATGGGTGTGGCAAACGACTCCTCCGTTGCTGGCGGGGAAGGCGTGAGTGGGATGTCTCTCGTGTGGCCGGTATGCTGATCGTTGCGCCTTTGTACAGCTGGGCCGAGATTGACCCGAAGAACCCTACGGCGGCGTTGAAGGACAAGGCCGCGGTACATCTCAAGGACGAATTGTAGATGCCAATTTGTGAGAGATCTGTTTGTATCATAGAGGTAGTTTCCGATAGAGATAGACACTATTGCATGAAAGGAGCAGGAAAGCTGTCTTTCAACACGACGAATGATGGCTACACCCCAAGTGGACAGACTGATATTTGATGGAAATGAATGACGTCGTACTGACACCGGGATACTGGACAGAGGCGATACTGAGATACATGTCATCGTGGTACGTTATACAGCCGGCTGCTGGTCGAGTTCGGGTTGATTCTGTGATATCGGTGCTTGCTGCGATGTCAAGCTCGAACGAGTCTCTGCCTTCCATCTAGCCAAGATAGCAAGAGAGATTAGGATACAACGCGTCAAGCCATGTCCCTAGAAACGTACCGTCGACTGATTTGCGAATAGCATTTTGGACAGAGGTGGTGCATCAATTTTGGCGATCCACATGCCGGGCAAAGGTTGATATCTAATCAACCAAGACGATCAGTATCCGAGGGCCAACCGAGCTCATCAAATAGCCGCCCCAGAACACCCACTCGTCTTATTCCTCAAACCCTTGGTCGCACTGCGCATGTTCTTCCTCGAGTGGGATGTCTTGGACTTTGGCACCGCCAGCAGAAACGGCGGAAAAAGCTCGGCCACCAGCGATCCGAATGTCCTCGACGGCGTTTCGTACGATTCTTTTACGGTGTCTTCGGTAGCAGAAAGGGTTGAGGAAGATGTCGTGGATGGTGTTGGCAGACGCGTCGCGATGGATGGCAGCGCCGGGAGATATGTGCTGATAAAGGTTGAAATCAAGCGAGAGACACTCGCCTGGGGGACAGTGATGGCGGCCATGGTGTCGTTGGTAATACGTAGATTCGTAGATGCAGGAGAGCAGCAGCTCGAGTACGGCACGACATTATGAGACTGAGCACGAGCGATCCTCGAGAGCCCTGATCGACAAAATCCAGGCGGACGTGCTAAACTTGCTCTCCGCGGGAGCGATCGGGATCTGAGTCATGAGTCATCAGCATGCATGAGCAGAATGGAGAATGCAGGTTGCAGTTGTGCAGATTCATCGTGTCCTGAGCCAAACCCTGCGAAAGACTCAACAGGAAGCAAAAGAATCTACTTTAGGAGAAGCTGAAGACTCGCCACGTCTCAATCCCGGCTCCCGCGCTGGAGCTTCTCGGGACAAGATGGGCGTTAAGGGACTATGGTCCCTGCTGAGCCCTGTGGCGAGGCCTATCAAGTGAGTCGACCCGAAGCTAGGTGTTCTTACTCAGCATCATCAGCTCACCAACAATCACGCCGTAGACTCGAGACTATGGAAGGCAAACGGCTGGCGATTGATAGCTCTATTTGGCTTTATCAGGTGTGCGAGCATGTCGCGTCTCCCTCGCGTCCGCTGACAATTATCATATCTGATGTTCTAGTTTCAAGCTACCATGAGGGACAAGGACGGCCGCGTCTTGGTCAACGCTCATATCTTGGGTAAGCGCCAACCTCTTCGAGGAAATCCATGGGATGTGGATGCTAAGCCCTGTCTTGTAGGTTTCCTGCGCCGTATCAACAAGCTTCTCTTCCATGGCATCAAACCCGTCTTCGTTTTTGACGGTGGCGCTCCGAATCTGAAGCGTAGCACCATCGTAAGTGTCTTGCCCTCGAAGGTGTGAACGAGCTAATAATCATCGTCACAGGCTGAGCGAAAGCGAAAGAAGACTGGAGCAGCGGCGAGTCATGCCAAGGTTGCTGAGAAACTCTTTGCAGCTCAGATGCGGCGAGAGGCTGTCAAGGCGGCACAAGCGTAAGGACGAGACCTCGTTTCTACGATAGAGGCTTACGTCTCGTGCTTTCCATAGTGTCAGGGATACGCAGGCGGAGAGGGCAAATCAGCTGCCAGGCGTCGAATTCGAGTATCAGCCGGACGAAGGGGATCTTATTGAGGAAGGCAATGCCGCATACATGGACGACAGCGTAGGGCCTCAGCCAGTCCGACAATTTGAAGGTGTCCGCCGTGAAACCGGGAACGGAACTCCCCTTGTGGAGTCTCCAACCCCGGGTCAACCTGAATCCTCTACGGCGCGAGAAATGACGCCCGCCACTGCCGCCGCCGAACGTCGGAAAAAGTTTAAAAACCACGATCCTTATCGTCTTCCCGAACTACCAGAAGGTGCTCTGACCGCCACACGCCCTAACGCATCTGCAAATGGCGGTCGACCGGATCCGCGAATGGCAACCGAGGAAGAGCTCGTCCATTTCATCGAGGAAATGAAGCCGGAAGACTTTGACGTCACCAGTCCAGAGTTCCGCGCATTGCCGACGGAGACGCAGTACGAAATTATTGGCGATTTGCGTGTTCGCTCGAGGCAGCAATCTCATAAGCGTTTAGCCAGCATGTTGAAAGCCGCGCCGACGCCACTCGACTTTTCAAAGGCTCAGATTGCGAGTCTGTCACAGCGGAATAATCTTACTCAGCAATTGCTGACGGTCACCGACACCATCGGGAGTTCTGGACTGCACATTCCCGTACGAGTTGCCGCTGAGCGGAATCGAGAATACGTTCTTGTGCGGAATTCCGAAGCGGAAGGAGGCGGATGGGTGCTGGGGGTGCGCGACCAGGGTACGCAGGATAAGCCGATTATCATCGAGGAGAGTCCGAAAAAGAGGCCTCGGATAAGGAATGGTGTGATGCACAGAAATGATTCGGACGACGAGATTGAGGCCATACCCAAGTGAGTTGGCATTCGAGGCGATGATATTCAAGACTAATGAGTCTTCTGAAGGCCCTCCCCGACGGCGCCTGACCCGGAACTGCGAGCTTTGCGGCAACGTCAGATGATTGAAGCATTCACCCGGCGGCATACCCCGCAAAAGGCTCGCAGAAACTTGACTTACGAAGAGCAACTCGGGGCTACAGGGAAAACAGAGAATCAAGTTCCGCTTTTCGCACCAGAGGAAGACGAGGCGGAAGAAGGCGCGAGAGATAGCGAGGATGAGGATATGGTAGAAATTGTCGGAGAGACACTTCAAAACCCTTTCCACGATGAGGCTGTCGCTCGCAATCTGCAAGAGCAAGAATATGCGGAATCTCCGTCCGTGGACGAACCGGATACGTCGGATCAAATGGCACTTGAAGCAAGCCGGCGCGAGGCGGCACGTCGTCGAGACGAAGAGGATCTAGCTTTGATCCGTGCTCTGCGCGCGAGCAAGACGGACGCTCGTCTGCAATTCGACGCAGGGGAAAAGGAACCGAGCATCGCCGCCACAAAATCGACAGCGAGCGTGCTCGGCGATAGTGACGAGGATGACTTTGAGGAAGTCGAAGTTCCACACACCAAGGCCCAGATTCCCGAGCAACCGAGGATATCACCAGTCCCGGCCGAGCAGGGTTATTTCGACTTGCCTTTGACAGCGGCATTGGGTACGAGCGACAATGCACCGCCCCTTGACAGTCAAGATCGCGCGTTGATCGAAGCGGCCATTCGGAAAGATCAGACAACACAGAAAGAACAGAGCGAGAAAAGAGAACCGTCGGCTGGCATTGCAGAGGCCGATGATACTCCCAAGAAAACAGTCGAGGCGAAGGGCGAAAACTTGATCAGAGATCGTCAGACTACCCCCATCGGGACTCACGTTCCGTCCTCGTTAAAGGTCGATTTCGAAGCTTCTGGGCAACCTCAACAGGAAACGACCGAATCGCCGTCCACCGCCCCCAAGATCGACCTAGTGTCCCCGACGGTCATACCGGAGGCCCTTGCCGGCCAAGAACAATCTGGCATTTCCGCAGAACCGTTTGTCTCCAGCTCTGTCGGCAAGACAGGTCGCGCCTACAAAGCGGTGCAAGAGGCTCTGGAAACACCCCAACCGATGAGGGCGACAGATCGGCACATACAGCAGCAGACACAAATCAGCATGAATGGCCTCCTCGGCGATCAAGCTGACGCTTCGGCAATCGTCCCGATAATCACCCGTTCAGCAACACCGGCACGCATACAGTCCCCGATGCTTCAGGAGCCCCCTCGACGGGAGTCGCGCACCCCGGAACCGTCTCGTCCAGAGTCAACTTTGAGAGAGATGAAGGAAAGCGGAAATAACAATATTAGCGATTCGGAAGACGATGAGCTGGACGACAGTCGATCTATCGAATGGTCACTGTCGCCCGAGCCGGAACCTCGGCTGACTCAGACTGATACTTTCCCAGCACCGCCGCCGGGGCTGGAGGAGGACGAAGGTGGTATTGACATGAATGCCGAGGGTGATGACTATGCGAGGTTCTTGGCATCCATCAAACACAGAAATCTCGAGCAAGTTCGTCAGGAGATCGACAACGAGATCAGAAACCTCAATCAGCAGAACAAGGTAGCGATGAGGGATTCCGAGGAGATTACGCATCAAATGGTTGCGCAAATCCAGGTAAGGAGATATCGCAAAAGGCAAATCTTCATCCTGACTTTTCCTTAGCTTTTGTTACGGCTTTTTGGAATACCATACGTGACGGCACCTATGGAAGCCGAAGCTCAATGCGCCGAGCTCGCTCGACTGAACCTAGTCGATGGTGTCATCACCGATGACAATGACGTATTCCTCTTCGGTGCATCGCAGTGTTTTAAGAATCTTTTCAACGATGCCAAATATGTTGAATGCTTTATCGCTGCCGATCTCGCCAGGGAGATGAGCCTGACACGAGAACGACTCATCAGCCTCGCCTATCTGCTCGGAAGCGATTATACCGAAGGACTTCCCGGCATCGGGCCTGTGGCCGGAATGGAAATCATGGCACAATTTCCTGGACCTCATGGCTTGCAAAACTTCAAGGCCTGGTGGACGGACGTGCAGCAGGGAAAGGACGACGTCGAGACCGAAAGCAAATGGCAGAAGAGCTTCGTGAGTTGGCGCGCGGTTCAGTTGTTTCACTTCTAACATGTAAAGATTACAGAAAAAGAAATTCAGCGACAGCATATATCTACCAGGTGACTGGCCGAATCCAGCTGTGGTGCGTCTGTTCAAAGCCGGAATTGGACTATGCCAATGAGACGAGAACTTCTTCACAGCGTGAAGCGTATAACCTTCCGACGGTCGATTCCTCCGATGAGCCATTCCATTGGGGCTTTCCAGATTTGATTGGTCTCCGAGGGTGAGTGGAAGGGGGTTGTATCCAGCCCTTTGCCACTGACATCGAAATATGGTAGATTCCTGCAAGCCGAGCTATCTTGGTCCGTTTCCAAGGTTGACGACGAATTGACTCCCATCATCCAACGCCTAGCACGTCGGGGCCAGGTGAGCGTCTTCTCGGCAACGTAGCGAGTGTCGCTGATCGATTTCACCAGGCGGGTACAGCGAATCGACAAACCATTCTCGATCCATTCTTTGATTCGTCTTTGGGACAAGGGCAGTTTGCTCCCAGGATGCGAACAAAGCATCCATCCAAGCGTCTCCAGGCCGTCATCAAGGCTTATCGAGAGGCAGAGGCTCGTGCGAACGGAGAAGCGATCCCTAAGGGATTCGGTGAAATGCTCGCGGACTTGAACGAGCCAGAGCTTCCCCTGAAGAGCATTACAGAACTCAATGGCGGCGAGCCGGAAGCCATGAACGACGAGACTTCCGAGGGCGCTCGTGCCAAACAAGGCATGAAACGTAAAGGAAAAACTCATAACGAAGACAACGGACTAGTACCGGCCAAACGCGTCCCGAGAAAGCGAAAGACAATGGATTCGGTGAACAGCGAAGCGACCAGTGCAGTCACTGCAGCCGATGATTCGACGCCAAGTGTCTCTCGTCGAGGTTCCGCAGTTCGCAAACGCGGAACCGGGCGCGGCAGAGGCAGTAAGCGAGGTCGAAGCGCGAGCAGGGCAAGCTCGATAGTAACGACGACTACGATGGCCAATGATCACGACCACGACGACTTTGACGATGACTGGGGACGATCGATCGACGAAGCAATCACGAAAGAAATGCTGGAGACACCAGCAGGCACGACTGGTACGGGTACAGACAAGGAGAATACTCTTCCGGCGCCAAAGATCCCTAGGCCTCGGCCGAGGAAGAAGCAAAAAGTTGTAGCCGAAGAAGAAGAATAGTCGTACCTATTCCACAATTATTGCATTGGACAATGTCATGCATGCATCATCCCGTCGTACGCTTTACAAGCTGAACACCTATTCGTCATCCTCATACACTTCCGCGTTAGCCTATAATTGAGATGAGCAGGGTACGAGACTTCGTGCTTCACTTCGACTTACCTTGGGCGTCTGCTCAGATCCTCCGAGTTCCTGGCTGAGGCCTCCGTACGGGTACGATCGCTTAGCGACCGGTCGTTCCGGAAGCGTGACGTAGATAAAGTATCCGAAGCCGGCGATGGCACTGAAGGCGACGATCATCTGCCCAGAGCGTCAGCATTCCGCTGGACTACACGAATGGTGGACTGCACGTACCTGGGTGAGAGCCCAGCCTGCCGGTGTAGCGTGAACATCGGGCGACCACATGGACAATGCATCTTCCTGCTCATGCAGCTGTATGATACGGACGAATCAGCCTGAGCACTCTTGCCGCTGTCCGAGAAGGAACTGACCGTCTCGTTGAAGTTCTTTCGTTCTTGCTGGTCCCACCAACCCTTGGGAACTCGCTTTTGAATAGAAACGTATGGTAGTTCGGGGTAACCGTCCACTAATCGTTGCATCGCGCAAAGACTCTCCCGTGAGCGAAAGGAGACGACATCGAAAGGGCACTTTGCGAGAAGGACTCACACTGAGGATCAGCCTCGGTGCCTGGCTTCAAGCTCCGCTCCACCAGGTCCTGCGGTTGCGTTGCCGTCACTTCCGCCCATCGTCGTGACGTCGCAGTCAGCGTCCTGCTGGCCTGGATCGGGTTGGCGCGGATTGCTCGCGCGGACGTTCGTAAGGTCTGCGTTGCGACCCGGGAAAGCATGATTGAATGTGTATGAACGATACGAGAATGGCAGCAGACGTATTGACAGAGAGAGAGAGATAGCGGTGATGTCCTCAGAATACGAGCCAGGCCAATCGTGGGCACGCCAAACCGGTCAGGTTTCGGTTCCGGGAAGGAGAAGCAACCATCATTACGTAAACATATGATAGCGCGGTCACGTGCCGGCCTCGGATTTCGTCTCGGTGTCGCCGTTTAGCTGTTCAGATGGCTGCAATCAGTCGACAAGACTATTACGCTGCGCCATCGCCCTCCGTCAGCATTGCCAACTCCCCAACAACTCTTTCAAGATGCATTTGATGTTCACTCTCGACCCGCAGGGAAACAGGTGCGAATCTCTCGGTTCCTCTGGGTGTCTTGCATTGCGCTAATCGTGTGTCGTTTCTGTCAGGATCTACACCTTGAAGGTGATTGTCGATTCTCGCAGAGGACGGAATGGCTCGAAATCTAGCAGGTGCTGACGAACTCCTCAATCTTGTCAGAAAATGACCAAGGACGGCAAGGTCGCCAAGTCTGCTCATCCCGCGCGATTCTCTCCGGATGACAAGTTCTCTAGGCATCGAGTCACAATCAAGAAACGGTGCGTAATTGTGTTGTGCGAGCGCTGACGACAACGGTTGCTGATCATCCCTACAGATTCGGTATCCTTCCCACTCAACTTCCCTCCAAGCCTTTGTAGAGGAATTGCGACTCTGCTTCTATCGCCATCAGATAACGCAGAACGCGGGGCGGTTGCATGATTCGACGTTGCCAGAACCAAGTGCTGGTGAAGGCCTCTATCAAAGGACAATCATGTACCACCGGGGATGACGCACATAGCAAAATCATGCATGTTGCTATCTGCAAGCAAGAGAAGCCCACGGATCTTGTGGAACGTGTGCCACTTGCGCGGTTGTATGCCATCAATATGCTACATCAATGGTCGTTCTCGAGTTCTCGGCCTAATCCGTCTTAACGATGGATGGTATATCATTGGACAGCACTTTTGCAATTTATGGTTTGCCTATACAGTACTCTGTCTATAAGAATGATTACAGGCTGCTTTGCGATTTTTCGTCGCCCGCAACAGCACTCGGCTCCGGTGTACCCTGCCTCGTGCCGGCCGCACTCGTATTCGTGCTCTGCGGTCCAAAGCTTGAAGGCGGTGGCACATCGCCTTGATCGCCACCCTCAACAAAGGACGTGATGTATGCGCTAACGTCGGAAGAACTGCGTTTCAGCTTTATAACAAGGGTGCGTCAGAACCGACTCACGCCAGGAAGTGTCGCCAATTCGCTTTGGACGGCACGAAGTGACCTGGGAGAAGCGATGATACCTTGCATTAGCAGTGCCTGACGAAATCAAATCGTGATATGTGCAATGGGCACTTACTGCCTTCATGTATTTCTATGCGGTAATCTTCACATCGTCGGATCAGTGTCCGACTGCGCTCCTCCGTGACTATTGTATCGTTCTTGCCGATTATATGCAGTGTAGGCGTCGTGATGGGATAAAAGTTTGCAAGAGCGGGATCTGCGGCTTCAAAGCCGCCACAACAGATTGCAACTATGACCGAGAACGGTTTCGTGTGTCAGAATGGTTGGTGGACAGGAGTCGCTACTTGATAGCATACACTTGAAGGGTTTCAGTTTCTGATGAGAAGGGAATCTGGGATGAAATGGCGGCTTTTCCATCTATCGTGCGCAGGAGCGATGTGGCGTCAAACACTGAGCTATCGGTCGCGCACGCAAAGTTCTTACCAGAGCAGCGAGCAAGGCAGCCATGCACGCCCCCTGCGAAAATCCGAAAACTCCCTGATGTGTGGTATGTTATTTAGCCAGAGCAACACATCGCCCTTGAGGATCTCGAGCTTACGTCGAACGGCTCGTCCTGCTTGGTGAGGAAGTCGTGAAGGTACGCTATTGTTTCGTCCATCACTGAACGAGCGTATTCAGCATACAATCCTCTCGGTTGAATACATTGTGACCATACTCACTGTTGTATGTTGTCTTGACCTGGCTCGGATCACTATGGTCATGGCTTGCAGTGAACCAAGCGCTAACGCCAGAATGACAGTCATTCAGCATGTGAAATCAGTTGTCCTCATTGCCGAGCATACCGAGGAGTCGTCTCTGGTGTTCTCTGCTCTTGATCCATCGTAGATTCCGAGTCGAAGTCTGCCAGGGTGGCGGTCCCGTTACCGAAGTCGACCTTGTCGAGGATATGTGGAGGGTCGAGAAAGACTGCAGGGAAAGTTCCAGCGCGCTATTTATACAAGACGGTATTTTGTACATACCCCATTCTACCTGCTTGGACGTTTTTCGGACCGATCCCATCTGTGAGGAAGATTGTCAATGGGTCGTCCTCAACAGTCCCGACATTTCCTTTCCTTACCTTCCGGCTGAGAATCGCCGCATTTTGAGTGTAGCCTGGCAGCGCCAAGACGCGTACCAGGGCTTTCTTGGTGGGAGTCGCAGCCATAATCGAGATTGGTTTGGATGTAGGGCGATAGCCTTGATGGGTTACGACCAGTCTTCAAGGATGCAATCCAGAACTGTTTCATGAAACGCCGACAACCGGAATGTAGCGTTCTGGGTGATCGGCGCCCGGGGCATGGACGCTTGATCAATCACGTGGCTCAATATTTCTGGTGTTGACTTTGTTGAATGGCTCTTCTTGTCTCGTGTCTTCACCCTGCAGTCGGATTCGTAACATCTCCCTCAAAGCCATCCCTATCTGAAAGCTAACCTTACCGGAACCTTTCTCACCGCCATGTCCACCGGACCTCAAAAATCTGGCGCGGCTGAAGGAGGAAACAAGAAGCATCGTCAAACACCCTACAACAAGAATGCGAAAGGCAAAGCCGGTGGAAGCGGTGCTCGTCACGGAAATGCCAATTCGGGTGGGATTCCTGGAGTCTCCAAGATCAAGAGTCAGATTCGCCAAACGACACGGCTACTGAGCAAAGTAAGCTTTCTCAATTTCCGCTTCGTTGGAATGCCAGTCTGACAGCGAGTTCCCTTTACCCTTAGGAAAACCTCGAACCAGCACTGCGCGTGCAGACTGAAAGAAGATTGACGTCGCTGCAGGCAGATCTGGCAAAAGCGGAGCATAGGACGGTCGAGAGGAAGAATGGCGAGAGATATCACATGGTACGTCAGGCCTTCTTGCAGACCGCCTTCACTAAACCGAACTCATTCACCCTTAATTAGGTCAAGTTCTTCGGTGAGGCGCATGGAAGCTCGGCAAGTCGACCTTTACTGATCAATTTTTGTTGACGCCTCATTTCAGAAAGGAAGAAGATACTGCGTATTATCAAGCGCATTCAAAGGCAAATAAAAGAGCTGGAAGCGACGGATGCAGGAAAGGGCAAGGAGAAGTTGCAGGAAGATTCAGTCGATTCTACTCGTGAAGAATTGGAGAAGGAGTTGGAAGATGCTCGTGTCATGCTGAATTACGTGATTCATTACCCGTGAGTCTCGAAAGGACTTGACCATCTGCATGACTTTACAGAAGGCTGACCAATCTATGTGACTTTTTCTCGACAGGAACACACTCAAGTACGTCAGTTTGTTCCCGGTGACCTCGGCGAATGGCAAGTCGAAGGCGGACGACGAAACAGAAGAACAGCAAGGGAAACTAGTGCTTCCGCCACTTCTCTCGCAATCAGCCATCGATGCCATATCCGTAGCGGCCTCTCAGCAACCTTCCAGCAAGAAGCAGAAACAAAAGTCTGGAAATACAAAGGTGGACAAGAGGAGACTGGATATGCTGCTCAAAATTCGTGACATGATGCGCAATTTGGCGGCAGGGAAAGTCACGGGCGACATTGCCGTTAGCTTGCAGCCAGAAAACGAAAAAGAGGACGACAGACGGAAGAAGATATCCTTTGATGACGTACTGGGCATCAAAAGTGCGCCTGCCGACATTGCGGCCAACCCAGCAGAAGCGACCAAGACGGATATCGAGCAGAAAGAGAAGGAGGAAGATGATTTCTTCGAGTAGCTCGACTATACGATATCTGATGGCCTTGCAAACAACATATCCTGTGATGATCCACTGCTGCGCAGCAATGGTGCAACTAGGCTGAGGAGCAGTCTTTTGGCACGTAGTGTGTCTTTTCGCAATCAACTGCTAGCTCTTCAAACCATCATCCATCCGCTTCGCAACAATGCGCTCCAACCGCTATGGATGGCGCCCAGTCCAGATACCAGAACAGCTTGAGATGTCAACTCTCGTTGGTCTTTCCGTATTTCAGATCATCTCGTCGGATCTCCCAGCAAAGAGGTCTTCAACTCATTCTCTGCGGCTGTCGCTATGCGAATCCGTGGATCCTTGGAGCAGTGCCTACAATATTGAGGCTTACACTCCAGCAGTCCGGCTAGTTTTACCGGCTTACCCAGGTCGCTAGGTCAAATCCAGACCCCAGATCCGGCTTGTCACGTGTCATTCCCACGTGACACGTCATGTGAGACAAGATTGTCGATTGCTCTGGATCGCTTGAAACTCGGGAAGAGCTTCCGGGAAGAAGCGTGATCATCTACACAGCCGATAGCCAATCACAAGGCGCAGATGGCTTTGCATCCTCAGTCGGCGGAGGGAGCCGCCCAGAGATCCAGAGATTATGAATAATTGCGGAGGCATTATTTCGAGCTACTTTTTGGACGATGGAGATAAGAAGTGCTGCCCATGTGCGGGGAAAGAGCTGAGGAGGACAGTCAAGGCATTTCGCCTGCATGTCTGAGCGCTGGGGCGGATAGCGGTCGGCAGAAAATCACCGGCGGGATCGTAGTGGCGATCGAGCTGATAAGGAATTGTGGCTATGATTGGCTCTCCCCGTACTTTGGATGGTGACCCACAGTAGATTTTGCAATGGAGGTATCGGATTTGTGTCTAGCTTGGCGAGCGGGCGAGCGGAATGTATCGTTGTCGTAGCTCCGTCATTATTTTACTCTATGCATGCATCGTACCTATTCAGCAGATCTCTGTCGCCTCTTGCGTACTCATCTCTCAACTCTTAGGGACCTCATACAGTAACCACTCCTGTTCATTGGGAAGACGTCGACCTCGCCACCGTTTCCCATATACCGTCAGAAAATTGAATTCAATTCGAGCGGGTTACCAGAATGGTGAACATCACGTATGTGCCTCAGACGCAACAGGATCAACCCGGTGCTTCGTGGCTAATGCGGCTCACGTCTGTAGGTATGGAGTGGTGACGAGTGGGACGGACATCAACGATGCCACCATCAATCCCGCCGGAACCGATATGATTGTTGCCCAGGATGATGGCACATTAGCATGTCCGTACATCATGGATCACAGCCTTCGTGATGACTGACGATGACTCGATTTCAGCCTTCGATGCCGGAGATATCGCATGGATTCTGACGTGTACGGCTCTGGTGTGGCTCATGATGTACGTCTCCAAGGTCATCTTCCCACTGTCACGCATATTGACCCGCTGTCCACCTAGTCCTGGTCTCGGATACCTCTATTCGGGTCTCGTGCGGCGGAAAAACGCCTTGTCACTGTTGTTTCTCACAATCGTGGCGCTAGCTATCACAAGTTTCCAATGGTGGTTCTGGTGAGTCTCTGTGGTCCGTCGCGTCAATCCCAGGCTAACAAACAATCATTGTCCAGGGGATACTCGCTCGTCTTCTCGGAAACTGGTGGATCCTTCTGGGGCAACCTACGAAACTTCTGCTTTATGGGCGTTCTTGGTCGACCGATACCTGAAGCCAACAACAAGCTGCCCGAGATCGTTTTCGCCACCTACGAATTGATGTTCGCGTGCCTAGTCCCGGCCATTGTTCTCGGTGCCGCCGCCGAGCGAAGTCGAGTGCTGCCCGCTATGGTCTTCATCTTCTGCTGGACCACGTTGGTGTACGACCCGCTTGCTCACTGGATCTGGTCTTCGAACGGTTGGGCGTTCAAGTGGGGCGTTTTGGATTACGCGGGAGGAGTTCCTGTTGAGATCGCATCCGGTATTGGAGGTCTCGCCTACTCGTAAGCCTTGTTGTGCCCCGATTTCCTTGACTATTTACTCATGCGTTACCATCCGCAGCTACTTCATCGGCAAGCGAAGAGGATACGGTACCGAGCGAATCCTCTACAAGCCGCACAATGTCGGACATGTTATCCTGGGAACGATTCTGCTCGCTGTGGGATGGTTGGGCTTCAAGTGCGTGCCACCATGTGAACCTGTTGACGTCAGCTGATATTGACTTGTTCCGCAGCGGAGGATCCACCTTTGCCGCCAACCTTCGAGCCGCAATGGCAGTCTTCAACACCAATTTGGCTGGCAGTATTGCTGGTATCGTTTGGATGATTATGGATTTCCGACTCGAGCGCAAATGGTCTGTTGTCGGTTTCTGCACCGGAATGATTACGGGGTTGGTTGCAATTACGCCTGCTGCTGGAAATGTCGGAACCCCTGCTGCCGCTTTGATTGGAGTCGTGTCCGGTGCACTTTCCAATTTGGCAACACGTCTGAAGGTCTCCATGCGAGTTGACGATCCGTAAGTTCTTTCGATGGCTGGGCGTGACTTGCGCTTACCGACATCGCTTTTCAGTATGGATATTTTCGCGGTCCACGCCCTTGCCGGTATTGTTGGCACCTTCATGACCGGAATGTAAGTCACGCATTTGGTTGAGGATCCCCTTACTTACTCCCTGTCTTTATGTACAGTTTCGCGCAAGCTTCTGTCATCAACAACGACGGGTACACTATTGCACCTGGAGGCTGGCTGTAAGTTCTCCGCTACTGGCGAGACGATAAGGACTGACGACATCGCTCGCTCCAGTGACGGTAATTGGGTCCAGCTGGGCAAGCAGGTCGCCTGGATCGCGGTCGGTGTCTCTTGGACATTCGTCGTCACGTATGCTATCATGTTTGTCATCAATCTGGTGCCAGGCTTGCATTTCCGTGCTAGCGAGGAGGCGGAAGTGGTCGGTATGGATGTAAGTCTGCTTGCGGCTATTGTCACCATACCGTGATCACTGACCCATCATTCGACTAACAGGAAGTTGAACACGACGAATACGTTGCCGACTACGCCTGGGTTCAACGAGACTTGGAGGGGAACGCTCCTGAACGAACCGCGACCGACCCGCGAGAGTTTGTGTCGGAAAAGCATCCAGCAGTCGGTGCAACGGCCGAGATTAGATCAGTTGGCCAGCCGACTACCGAGTCCCACAGCCTCGCTAACGCACTCCGTGGAGACATGGGCATCCGCCATCACCAGTCATCTCTCAACGGTCATGATGCAGAGAAGGAGATGATGAGAGGACGTGGCGAAGGCGGCGTGACTGCGGAGACAGTGCCCGTGCAGGACCTCGAGAGAGTGGAAAGCGGCAGACAGGAGCGTATACGTGGCGATGACTTTAGACGAGTCGAGGGACGTGGGCGAGGTGAGGGTGGTGTCTCGGACAGGGACCATGCGGTGTAACTCGTCGGGAACAGCGAATCAAAAAGAGCTTTCTCCAAAGCGCTCAACATCATTGTACGTCGACCATAGGACGAAAGCTAGAGATGCATAATTGTACTTGCTCAAGGCATGCTGCCTTGAAATTTTCTGTGTATGATATGGTGTACAACTATTGATACCCATGGCAGGCTCTACTGTTCGAGCTTCTCCAGTCCAGCCAAGAACGTCTTGTATTCATCCGCCTTATCTGCCTTTGCCTGACTCGGGGCCGGGGCCGGGGTACCTAGTACGCTTGAAAGTTTGCTCATGAGTCCACCACCCGCCATTGCCGGATTGTAAGTTGTCGGCGGAGCACCGGCCAATGCGGGAGCATCGTTGGTAGCCTCTTGGATGCCATGATCGCCTTGACCTGCCCTCGTCGTTGCACCCGTTACGGCTTCAGTCTCGTCAGGCACTGAAGGCGCAGCCGTAATGACCATTGACACAGCCGTGGGTCTCTTCTTCTTGGCGACACGCGGCACAAAGACGGCAGCTTCCTTGCGCAGATCTCGTAACTGAGGAGCCGCAGAGATCTCAGCGCTCGCTGGAGGCGGCGCTGTTCCGGTCCCCTTGTCAGCGGAACTTCCCTGGGCATCTCGGGTTGCTTCATCTCGCTGCGCTTGCCGATGAGCCTGGAATGTTTGGTGTGGCGTATCGGATAAAGGATCATTGACAACACCCAACGGCCGCGGTGGGAGATTTGCTGAAGCCGAAGGGGGCCGAAAGGTCTTCGATGGTCCGGGCGGTGGTCGCATTTGATTTCCCGGGTTTCCAGGAAAGAAACCTCGAGGTGGCGGAGGCATGAAACCGTTGCCGCCATATGGCATTGGCTGGAACTGCGCCTGTCCAGCCGCCGACTGCGGCGGAAACTGGCTTTGGAAGCCCACCGGAAACGGCGGTGGCATAGCTGGTGGCATATGTGGCGGATAACCCGAATTCTGCGGCATACTGAAAGGCGGCATCGGCTGCGGCGGAACTTGATCGACCACTGCAGGATATAGTCTTGCTTCTGGTGGCGGGGTTCCCTCTGGCATGACTATGCTGTCGTCCGAGTCTGAATCCTCTCCTCCTGGATTTTCCGCTCCCGGAGCGGGACCCTCGGGCATCGCGATGTCCTCATCTAGATGCAAGAGTGTCAGAGGCTACGCATGTTGGAATCAACAATCAACAACGCTTACCTGAGTCCTCCTCTGATGATGTTTCTTCGTCGTCAAATTCTGGTCCCTCGGACGCTAAGTTGAACAAGGTTGAGTCCCGGCTTACCACAACATCAGCAGCACTCACGCTTCTCCATATATGGCATTCCGGGAGGCGGCGCACCAAAAGGATTGAACACCGGATCGTAATAGACACTCTTCGTCGGATCCCTCAGCCTGCCATGCTTATCGTACGCAGGTCCATCTCCCGCCGAACTCGATGATGCATTCGCGGCCTTCCTTGCCTGTTCACGAGCTTCCTCGTGAGCATACACGAATTTCCGGTGTTCCGGGTGGGCCGCGACGTATTCTTCCTTTGCCTTTTTAATCCTTGTAACTTCCTCACGTAGCTCGGCGAGACGGGCTTGTCCATTCTTATCCAGCGACTTTGCCTGATCTGCGGAGATGAGCTGCCAAATGAGCTTACACAGCGATGACTGGGTTGTTCCTTTGCTTTACCCGCCGCCGCTAGTTTTCTCACTTCAGCCTCGAGCGGTCCGATATCCTTCTTCAGCGTAGCCACTTCTCTGGCTTTCGTTCTTGTTTCCTTGTTCTGTCGTGATGGGAGCGATGTTGAGCCTGGTAGAAAGACAGCTTCGAGAGAGGCCTCACCTTTTTTAGCTCTTTGGCACGCTGCGCCTTTCCTGATAGGGACACATGATGCCTGAGCGGACGGCACGCTCTGAAACATCGACCACTTACTGTACGCGTCCATGGGGTTGGACGACTTTCCTTTTGCCATCTTGAAAGGACTATAGGGGGAAGGTGTGCTTTGGGAGTAGTGTATGTCTTCGAGAGACCGCTCAGGGAGAATGCAGTGGATGTAGTTGCAGTTAAACGTTGAACGACTGTTTGCGCTGATGAGAACGAGAAACCCGCCTGCTCGATCGCTTGCCCTCATTCCGCTCGATTCGTCATGCCGCGATCTTTCCTATACGATACCTATCGTCAACTGATTGACAACACCCCTCTCCTCTCTCTATATCTGATAGATCAAGCTTTCACCTCGTCGATATGTCCCGCAACGTCCCCAACAGAACCATTCGTAACCTCCTATCTTCACGGACGGCAAACCTTTCCGTGCGATTCGCATCGACACGATACCGACAATCGCCCACGTCCGCCTCACCAAACTTCCCGTCCCCGCCTCATGCCATCCACACATCAGCTCGTCTCCAGGCAGGCAGCGGTGGCTTGACCAACCTATTCGACGCCGATGACCAAGGCGCACGACCGAGAATCCAAGTGAGCAAGCTCAACGATGAAGGGTTTCACCTCTCCGACGGTCTCGTCATTCCGGGCGGAGTAGTCTTTGTCGAGAATCGGGCATTCTTGTGGGATGTTGATCCCGTCAGCGTTGATGAACTTAGCGGTAGAGGGCAATGGAAGGAGGAAGGATGGACCAAGGAAAGGTTCGCGATTTTCGAAATGGTGGTCCCGCGACCAGGTGAGCGACATCGCTGGGCTTTCTGTAAAGGCTATCTGAGAAGGCTCAATTTTTTCTGCCCTTGCCCCTTGACAGAGATTTTGATTCTCGGGACGGGAAAGTCCGCACTACCTCCCCCTCCCGAGCTTCGGGAATACATCTCGCGACTCGGCATATCGCTAGACATTATGGATACTGTAAGCCCTCCCGATGCTTGTCCCATAGCAGGGCATTCAACGTCTTTTCTGCAGCGAAATGCGTGTTCGACATTTAACCTGTTAGCGGAAGAGGGAAGAACAGTAGCGGCTGCGCTCATGCCACTCAAGAAGGTGGATCCGCGAACGGGCAATAGTCGGTAATACGAACGAGGTGCGGTCAGTATCGTCGATGGCGGACCAGGCTTTGTGAATCATCAAAAGTTTATGCAAGTGATTTCTATCGCTGTGTGGCAGCCCATTATTGTAGTCATATTTACAACATTTGGGATTACAATACTCCCTGTGAATAGTATTGGAACTGAGAAAGATACGGACATTAGGCAAACAATTTCGGCGACGGTTAGATCGCAGGCAGCTTACTGAATCGTACAACCGCGTCCAACTCGAGCCGATGGATGACACGATGAGTCTTTCCAGGTAGGCATCCACTGCAGCCTGAGTCAAGCCTAGTTGGAAACGATCGCGTAAATGCTGCGAGGTTTGCTCTCCAAACAAGGCAAAGCAGTCGAGTTTCGAATCTGCAAAATGCGTACGAGGTCAGCCATGCCAGTAGTCAGTCTCGTCCTCTCCCGCCCACCTTTCTGCATCAGCTCAACAATCGCTGCGAAAAGATGGGAGAAACTAAATTAGAGGAGAATACAGTATTTGACCCAGATCGATGCGTACTTAGGATGCTGTCAGAATGTTTGCGAGCCGCTTCAAAGCCTTCTTTGAAGAGCTGCTTGAATCGAGCAAAGCCGGGGGAATCTAGTCCGCCCATGATCTCGATGTATTCCTATCAAAGAGGGTAAGATCAACTTCATGCTGTTATGAGGGCCGATTCCTTTCCCTACCATCGGCAACTTGAATGGTGCAGCCTCAAAGCCCATGTTGCCCGGCGAGTTACTCAGCATGAAGCCAAAGTCGATATGAATGAGGTGTCCATCGCGGTCAACAAGGATATTGCCGTTGTGCCTATCCTTTATCTGTAAAAGATATGTGACGACACTGTATCCTGCCAGTGACTTGATAAAGTTTCGTTGGGCGCGGGCAAAGCGACCTGAATGCTGCTCGCCGTATGTCTGGGAAGAGAGACATCAGTCACGTAATTCTCCATTCAACACATTCTACACACGTGTATGTAATGATCAAGCAACGTCACATTGCCCAGATTACCCTCGGTTATTCTCCTTGCGTACTCGGATTTCTTGATCGAATGTACGGACACGGCATCCGTGATGGTTTCCACCAAGCCGGAACTATCCCCTGTGATGAGGATTTTGAAGCTGTCAAAGAGATAAATCAAGTCGGCCGCGAAGAATCTCTGTAATAGGTCGCTCTGACTCACAATCGTACCCAGCAATCAACCTTCTCCTCCTTCCAAATCTGCCCAAAGCGCTCAATCAGCTGCGTAGCCAGTTGCTCCTGACGGAGATCTGCCCCGGTTTTGACGATGACAGATAGGACGTCCCACGCCGCGAGATGTCCCCAAGGCGATGCGGCCCGAATTCGGCTTTTCTTTGCCGACCAAGACTCCTTGAAGACGACAGCTGTGAAACGGCAAAGCCAGATCAGCGCGATTACAGAGTCATCGCGGAGCGAACGGACCTGAAGGATCAGCCTTGTTCAGTTCGCGCCTGATGATGCTTTCATCCTCTGCTGTCTTTCCATCGCTGGAGCTGGGCTGTACAGTGTACCCCTCTGGTTGTGCCGTCATCCTCGTGACACGCTCCTCTTCCAGGCTCATCATTTCGGCCATGATTCGATCCCGGATAGCCGTGGCTTCCGTCACTGCTAGCCTCAGCTTACCCGCACCAGTATGTGCGGGCTGTACTGGCGTAGGCTCTCCTTTTGCTGATGAACCTCCGTTGGCAGTCGCGGCTGACCCCCCACCTGTGATCCAGCCCAAGGCTCCTCCTGTGTTGGCAGACTCTGATGCATTTGTGGCGCGAGTTTGCATCATGGATGCATTCAATTGCGCAAGCATGACTGCTGCCGTCCGCATTCTTTCCGAATAATCCTCCAAAGTAATGACTGGTCGAGGGGGCTGTCCGTCAAGAGGGAACGAGTCGAGCTTTGGCGAACCGGTTTTAGCAGGCTGCGAGGGCTCCTGAATTTCCGGAGACGGAAGTGGAGATATGCCGGTTTCCAGTTGTGGCAAAGGGCTGGATAATGCTGAAAGTGGATTCGACGCAACCAAGCCCGGTGTTGTCTTGCCCTTTGACCAGGTGACAACATCCGAAAGCTTGTTTTGCGGACCCAGTGGTAGCGGTACCGCAAGTTCTGGTGGCTGAGAATGTATTGAAAAGTTTGATCCAAATAATTGTTCGACCAGGTCAACTTCCTCAATGTCCGTCGAGGGCTTGCTTTTGGCATCTTGTGCTGATGTCTTTTGCTGTGAAATCGCCGATGGCTTTCGCCGCGGTTGATTTGGAAATGGCGTTGGCGGAGCCCATCCCAAGCCATCAAACTTGCTCGATGCATTGGCTGATTGCACCGGCTCGATGGTTTCGATCCCCTGACGCCTCCGCTTCTTCAGCTCCTCCTGAACTACAATCTTCTTCAAAAGGTCGTTATTCTGTCTCTGTCCTGGATCAAAGTCCAGATCGTTCTCCAAGATTTCCACGTGAACGAGGTAGGGCGCCCTTTCCGCCGAGTTGAGCACGACACTGTCTCCCGGCGATATTCTTACGACGCGATGATGTGCACGTGCCTTCTGCCTGGGATGCTTGTCCGGTCGCGTAGCCAATGAAAGTCCCCCTGGCGTCTCCCCTCCTTCCTCGTGACTGTGATCCGCTGCACACCACATCGGCATGCAAACTTCCGCTGGCAGATTGTGATTCAGACTCGTTAATTCAGCACGTAGAGCGCTGTTCCGGGCAGGCTTTGGAATGACCAACAAGCGATTACTGATATCCTCGAGGGCGGACAGGAACCGAAACTCGCTCCGGCAGTAGTGACTTCGGAGCAGCTGGCGCTGCGCTTCGATATCGTACGTCGCCAGAAGCACGTCGGCGGACGGCATGGGCATGTAGAGGGTATCTGGATCGCCAATATGTCGAAGCGAGGGAGCGGAAGAGAAAGGTGCAGGATGCGGGAGCCGCGATGTCGATACGGCGCCCGACGGCCCCTTGAGTGCTTGCTTTCGCAAGGGTGATGCCGGAGCCTTGCTCATCCCAGAACTGGCATTCATGGGCGATGGCAGATTCGACGTAGATCCCATGCGTGGACTTTGAATCAACGACGGCGATGTATGTGACGGATGCAGGGACGACCGGTGCAACAATGCTGGCTTGGATTCTTGTGCGGTATTTCCCGACGATCTGCGAGTATCGAGCGGTGGCCGGGTTGCCTTTGTGGTGTCGGGGATTTGCCCAAATGCGGAAAGGTCGGCCACGCTCGAGGTTACGAAAGATGTTCCCAAGCTAGACTTTTGTCGCCCGTTCGCCGGCTTGGAGCCGGTGGTGACGACCGGGGGCTCCTTGGCATCGTCACTGTATTGACCGTCGTCAGAATCGTGATCATCGGGCTCCGCCGCGCCTTGCTTCGCGTCATCGACTTTGATAATGACATCCTCACTACCAGCCCTAGGTGCATCGGCTCCCTGATCACCGTCCAGCTCCACGCGGTTCTTAGTATCCTGGAGATCGTCTCGGGGTCTTCTACCCTGCATGAGCGCAATCTGACCCGTCAAGCCCTCCAGCTCGGGCATTCCTGCGGCGGCCAGAATGACCCCCATCCCGACGAGCGCCGGCGGTATATGAGCATTGATGCGTCGCTTATTACGCTTGTCGCGGTAATTGTTGGACAAACGCCGGATCGCATTCATCGGCCGCGGGATGGAACCAGATGCGGTAGAAGCAGTAGGTGAGGAAGTCGACGGAGACAATCTCGCGGGCCCTGATCCAGCCAAAGTGCTCGCGATCGTTCGGCCGACGTTGAGACACGAACCCCTAGGCGACGTCGGAAGTGATCGGTACGGCGACGTACTCGGTTCCGGTGGATCGCCAAAGATGATTTCATGACACCGATGCAGCACCCTCTGGCACACCTGGAACGCGACGGGATTCGTCTGGCGCTGCGCGATCAAGTCCTTGAGTGCCGTCTGCATGAACCAAAACGTCAACATGGCCGAATGAGTCGATTCCTCTGCGCGCTCGAGGACAAAGCATTCGAGAGCGTTGGATTCCGTCGGCCGTGTGATGAGGAGATGGCATATTTGAGGCCAGTAGAACTCGACGTCTTCGGCCTTCATCGATCTCATACGGTAGCACAGGTAGTGGCTGATACCGATCGAGTCCGGGTATGTTTTGAGGTAGTGCATTGCTACCGAGATGTTGAAGTAGGGCGAGAGAAAGAGCCGAAGCCTGTCACGCATCGTCAATTCCGAGTTCCGGCGCGTTTCGACTGAAAGGTTGGCTTACAATAAAGCGTGCGACATCTTGAACGACGATTCCACGACCGCTGAAGCGATCCCTCGATAGCTTCAGCCGTCTCTACCCCTGCAACCCCCTGACCCTCCAACAAGTCGATAGATTAAAGTCGCTATGGTACCCTCACCCGTGCAAGCGAGTGATCGACATGCAGACTCGTGTTCCAGACGACGAAGCTTTGGCAACCCCGCCCAGCGCGGTCCGGTATAAGTCCGTGTGCCGAGTGAGGGGGAGAAAGTGACAAGCAACGGGTTGCGAGCTGGGCTGCGCGAAAGGGCTCGAGTTTGAAAGGCAAGGATGCCATCTGCTGGCAAGCGCTTCCTTGCGTGACGAATTCGAATTCCACGACGCGAACCCGAGAGCGATCGACCAGAGAGAGGTGCGTCGGTCGGTAAATGAATGGTACTGCGCGCCAGAGTTGGCGGGTAGTCACGCAGGGCAGTGAGTGCATGTACAGCGCGAGAGCGTCGTGAGTCAGGGGATCAGGGGTCATGAAGATGATTGTTGTGACCATCTCGTGCGTTGGCTACATGAACATTCACTGCATCTCTATTCTACCAAGTCTACTGCTTCTGCGGCCCGTAGCCACGCAGACCCTCGGCAAACTTCCACTGCGTCTCGGACGTCTTGAAGGCAGAAATATCCACTCCCTCGGCGGTGATGGTCGCGATTTGATACTGCCCGTCCTTCACCGTCAGCACACGAATCTCGCCCCGAGAACTCGGAAGACGCACCTTGTTCAGACTCCTCGCGTCACGGTAAAACAACACCTTCATACAATCCTCCAAAACGGCCGTCGCTTCCTCCCGACTCATCAACTCGCCCTGCTTCTCCCCGCGCTGTCCCTCGGCCTGACGCTTCTCGTACGCTTCACGCAACAGCGGCTGAGCCATATGCGAGCCAAAGCCCGAGGCGAGTGTCGGGGACGAGTAAGTGGTGCCGAGGAGGTCGACGTAGCCGAGGAAACTACGAGAAAGTAGGTGTCAATGGCCTCGCTCGCAAAAGACAGGGAAATGCTTACCTCTCGCCGTCCTTGACTCCGCCCAGAAGCATGGAATTCCAGAGTGGGTCCATCTTGCTGCGCCTCGCGTACATCAAATTCGATAGGTACTCGTAGATCTGCTTGGGTCCAAGTGTCGGATGATCGTCGCCCAGGGCCTGTGCGCGCTCGCTGATTCTGCGGATGAGCAAAAAGAAGAAGGGCGGAATGCGAATCAGCCGGTGCGGAGACACGCAAAGGGTGGAAAGTGGACTTGCATCATGCTTTCTAGTTGTCTCTGCAGATACTGGAAATCGCTCATATCGCCGCCGACGGCCAGACACGTGCTCGAGGATTTTGTCGATTCGAGAGGAACGAGACGCTGAATGTCACGGAATCGAGCGAGGGAGCCGTACGATGCTATATAAGAGAAGCGACTGAAGTGAGCCGGGCGGAGTCATGCGTGTTGGCGCATGCGACGTACCGAGGTTGTCTGCGGCGAGCATGACGCCATCTGCAAAGACGAGCCCAAGGACAGAGGTACCCGTCACGAGCGGTTGCCTTTTTCCATCCCCGACCATCAGCCAAGCCAATCAATCGCGACCCGAGAGAACGCAAACGTACTGGGTATGGCTAACCACCCCTCCGGCCATCATCGCCTCACTCCCGCCCTGGTTCGCATCGTAGAACCCATGATCATTCGCAACGATCCCAGCTGCGGCCGAGGCGTGATACCGCGAGGGCGCCATGCTCGAGTACTGGTCGAATCGCTGGTGCGGGGTGAGGGTTTGGCCCCATGCGCCTGGATGCTGCGGTGCGGAGGGAGGATTAGCATGCGATTTGTCCAGTGTAGGTTGCGTGTACGTACGTGATTCATATTGGTATGTCTTGTTGTTGAACGACGAGAATGAATCCACAGATACTGTGCAAGGAAAGGACTCGCACCGCGATGATGAATGGAATGGGCCATCGCTCGCTCGATGTGTCGTAATCGTCGTTTCCCGCTGACTAAGCCAAGTCGTGCCTCCCTGCGGATCCGTGCGCCTCTTTGTTTTCCTTCCGCTGCGCTAACACACCCTGGCTGTTATAAATTTCCCTGCGAGCTCAGCGCTCACTTCCCCTCGGTCATCTCCTCTCCCCAGAAACAGCCCTTCAGTCGACCACCATCACACCTCGACATCCGCACAAATCAACGGAACGCACGCAAAGAATCGCTATCGCAGCTCTACACACAATCAGAAACGCCCCTCTTCGCCGGAGGGGCGTTATCTCGACTACCTTGTCGCTGTGGGTGTGAAAGTCCCCGGAGCTTGAACTTTACGGTAACGTCCCCGCTCTTCCATCCTTTGTGTTTCGGCATGTGGTCGGGTTCATGGGCTGTTCGGCTTGAGTGCAGATGGCGTGGGCATCGTGGAATGTTTCGTTCGTGCGGTACGATTGTCTTGGCGCTGTGCGGGTCCACGGGCACGATCAGGCTCCAAGCGGGGATGGTTGGTTGTCGGAAGGAATGAAGCCAGGGTATCGGCGCGGCAGATGTGTCTTTGCGACTGCGCGCCGTGTAAAGAGGCTCCCGGGGGATAGATCTCGTCCGTGTCAGCACGGCGGTGGGAAAGACGACGATCAAAAGTGTCGAGCATCCGTATGGCTGCGTCACTGTATCGTAAAGGTGTGCGTTCCGCCTTCAAATCGTCGAATCGGATTGGCCACGTGCAGGATACGTTGTCGGAAAACCTGTCTCGCGTTTCATCAGTTTGCCGTAGGGTGAACGCGCAGATTACCCAGAGGATTCATCTGGCCCGGTCTTGTCATGGATCTTTCCATCTCCACTTCCTACCTTGTCCTGCCTCCAGGTCTCCCCTTCCTTCCCGCGTGACGTCGTCATCAACGATCAAACAGATTGAGCACGACATCTCAAAAGACAATGGGCTTTGCATCTCCACGTTTTTATATACAAGGCGTCTCACATCACCGCAAAATCGACAACCGATCTCTTCCCGGCATACCTATGCGCCAATTCGCCTCTTGTGGCATCGGCGTCGTCCGCGTACAGGCGGTGGTAGAGTATCTACTGGCGAAGACGTGTCGGCGCAAAGGCGTACCCGTTCATATTCTACGATCCTCTCGTGTTTTATCTGTCAACTTTACCTCGATCGCCAAGATGGGTCTCTGGCAACCATTGTCATGCCGCTACGTCCGCATCTACCCCTAATGGATCTCGCTCCGTATCATCTCTCTCGACGCGGCTGCAAACGTTGCGCTCGTTCACCGAGTGATACATACCAGGAGCGAGGTCCCGTGTTCGGTGGCGAGGGTCCCGGACCGGGATATCAGTCATAGCACAGGGAGATGGACAGGGTATTGCACTTTGGGGTACGGACCATCTCTTTGGATCTTGGTATACGGGTTGACAGCCTCGGCACGACGAGATTCGTCGCGAACAAAAGGGATCCTTCCGCCCGGCGAGCCGTTTACGTATCTCTACCGCCGGCCTCGCGACGGCTCGATTCGCTCTCGATGGCTCCATCAGCAAGGATGTCCGATACGGGGTATTAGTCTCCTTTACGATCTCCACAGGGAGATCGAGAGATGTTTTCCTTTCGGAAACCAGCGGCATGGATGGGTGGTCTGAAATCTGGCCGAGCTCAAGGCTCGTGGACGAAAGGTCCATCACCTCGTCTGCAGCACGGCCATCGTGCCGTGTGAGAGGTGCAGATGAGACGTACACATCCTTGCGTCGTTGCGGTAATCAAGTATGCGGATGTGGCGCTGGAAACGATGGACGCTCTGCTTTGACCCTTTTCGTCACTTGTCGGTGGCTCGTATCGATCTCACGATTGATTGACGCGGGTTGGGGAGACTTGTTCGTTGGGTGGGGATCATCGGGATGTTGGAAGGAGTTTCCTAGGATCGGGCACAGGAAGGCGCTCGGGTATAAAGGTTCCCTCGACGTATCGGTTACGTGGTTCGTCACGAGGTTGACGTTCGTTGGTGGAATTCGCTTTCACGCGCAGTGGTCATGGGACTGCCGCGGCTACCTGGTCTGTTGCAATCTCTGTCGGTGCGGTGCTCTTCGCTCTCGAGGTTCGTTTGGGGTCTCGTCGTGCGGTGATCGGGCTTGGATCTGCCGGCTCTCGTGGGTGCTTGCTAGTTTTGCGAGAGCGAGATACCTCTTCTCCTTGTGGGATACCCGATTGCCGTATAGTGAGGCTTGAACGTTCCGTTAATGTTCAAACAGAAAGTAACACCGGCAGAGATACCACAGCTGGACGCCGTGGTCTCCTGGCAATGGGTCATTCCGTCTCTCTTCATTCCTTCCTCCTCCCACAACCACATTCCCATCAACTTGCTGTCGATCGTTTCGGATACGTCTGCCGGATTCTGCCTCGGCCTTTGACACGACCGCACGACGAAGAATGCACGGACACGCCTTTGCATCCACCGATCAGCTTCCGACCGCTGTCGACGTTGGAACACTGGAAACGGGATCGTTCGCCATGGTTCACGAGTACGCTCATAACCGATAGTCATGCGATTACTCCTGCCGGCTTCCAAGGCAGGAGGAACTCGACGGGGCTTACTCTTGCACGCTCTACCTACTTTGGGTTTGACGGATCGTCGGGATGATGGCTTGGTCTTACAAGGAGACCCTGCTGGGCTGCTTTTCATTTTTTCCCCTCTGTCGATCGTTCGCTGATTCCTCTTTGGCTTCATCGCTGGAGTCGACAGCGACGTCTTCGGTCTGGATGTTGGCTCGCATATGGCAATCGGGGGAGAAACAAGGGAACAAGCATGGGCAACACTGGTGGAAAAGGATCTTCTATGATGCTTTTCTTTGAATTTCTTCAGCGCGAGTCGGGAGGTCAGAGCCTCGACGCAGGAAGCGACAACCTTTTTGACACTTTACACTGAGCAGATCCTCTCCACCGGTGGTCCTTGTTTGTTCCTTGCTGAAGTAGAGTTGTAGCATTCAGTTGCGATATCCCATTTTTTGCATGACTTGCGCATCCCATAGAACGCTTTTACACTACATGGCCCCCTACATTTCTGTGGACATTGCAATGCTGATTCATCCAGTTCATCGCTTTCTACCTGTACAGGCCTTATGCACCGACCGGTCGACTTGCAGTCATATCTTGCATCACGTCTTTGAAACGCAGTGTGTCTTCAGCTGATCATGACCGATATCCACCTGTAAAGCAGTACTCACGATCCCACCACGCTCCATCAAACTGCGTCCACAGTCCATCATCCTGCCCGCCCCATATCGTCTCTGCAAGCGCAACGTTTGCAGGCAGACCATGATCTTGGGGGAACTGAAAGCCGTTCGGCATGGCAGCAAGATTACCGTAACTCGCGGGGAATGCATTGCTGGGGTTGAGCTGTTGTTGGGCATGCTGGACACCTTGTGTATTGGTATTTATGGCGTCGCCATTTCGAGCTTGCACACTTTCGGTTGCGTTATCTGGTGTTGGACGCGACGGAAGATATGGGCTGGTCAATCGTCGAAGAAATCTCGCATGAAGAGCCGGCGCATCTGCTGGGTAGAGCGAGGCGTTCGCCAACGCTTCACTGGCTTCCACGACAATGTCCTCGCAATGTTGCCGCTCTTGTGGCTCTAGTAGATCTCGAGTAGACTTGGTGCAGACCTAGACGCATCTCAAGGTCAGCACATAGGAAGAAGGCGGTAATGTATCACATACCGTGAAAAGAAAATAACCCGCATATATCGTAAAATGTAGCAATGTGTCAGAAGCGAAGGCCAGTTGCCGTTTTGGTAGCATCTTCATCCTCGTGAGGACTTCGCAGGCTGCATTGATGGAATGGTGGAAGGCCGCAATCGATCCCAGCGAATTACGTTGCAATTGCCGCGAGTTTTCTATTCTTATCGTCTGATTCATGATGATGATGTTTAGATGAAGACGGAGCCCTGCGAGCCAAATGAATGGCTTGATCGGAATGACTCCGGTGGGCGACGCTGAAGCAGACAGAAGACGAATGGTCAATAAACAGGGAAGTGACAATTTTCACAAGCACATACCTTCACGGATCTGCTCGACCCAATGTGCATTGATGTTACCGAGATCCTGGTTCGCGGTCCTGGTCAAGATCGATAGCGATAAGAGCGTGGCCGTATGTGATTTGTCTGTTCTCTCTAGATCATCGGCATCCGCGGCGGTGATTTCCAGAAGGGACTTGTAATGGAGAAAGCGAGCGCGGATCTGCACCGATGCTATGAGAGAAAGATCAACCAGCGGAGCGTGTGATCCTATATGCCAATCAAAGCTGGTAATTTCAGACGATCAGCTTGACTTCTCTAAGCAAGAGGTTCCCTCTTACCTGTTTGCAATTAGCGGGTCTTCTTGAGTGATTTGCAAGATCTGGTTGAACTGCATGGCGAAGATCGTGTTGACGATGAACAAACCCAGCCTAGAAGCAGGCGCCGATGAGCGGCATCCGAAGCTGTGCCCCAACAGGGCTTACCAGGCTCTCTGTCTGATCCTCCGCCACAATGCTTCCTCTTCCGTACGCGGCCGACTCCTTTCGATCCTTCCAAGGTGTATCTCTTTTGCCATGACAACGGCCTGCCCTCGGATGTAAACCACTGTCCGTAGACCGCAGGCCAGCTGCACTCACCCGGTTGAAGTAGAAGCCCGCTTTGTCGTCATCCGGCTCTTTCCAGATCGAAAGCAGAGTCATGGCCTGAACGACTTCTAATGTCGTGATGGCGTGCTGGAACGCCAGATGCATATGCTGATGGGCCAGACGAAGGCACGACTCGTGAACAGCCCGAGCTTTTTCGGGCGGGATGGATGTCACTAGCTCGGGTGTGGTGTCTGGACCACCGCGCAGAAAGCGGGAAGCGGCGCAGAGAGTGGCGGATAGGAGAAAGGGGGACTTGCTCCGCACAAAGTCTGCAAGCAAGGCAAGTGTCAATTTGGGGTTGTAAGCTGTGAAAGCTGGTTGTGTACCAAAACTGTGGACCGCTGGATCCAGCAGCGGCAAAGATATATTGAGCTCTGACATGAAACTGATAGGGCCGGTCAAGTGAGCCGTCGTCGCAAGTACCGCAGAGTAAGCCAGCTCACATGTCGAACAGCTCCCTGGCTTGGCCTTCCGAAATAAAGCCCGCAGATATAGGATCTCTCTGTAAAGGCGTCGACTGCGCGATATCCTCGCTATTCGCCCTGCTGCCATGATTCAGCTTTCTGCGCTTTCTCTTCTGGTCGTCTTCGTGCCGATCATCCTTTCCAGTCCGCGTGGATGGCCGTCCCTGATCTCCATGCACGTCGTCCTCTATGCTGGATTCCCGTTGTCCTTCGGAATCGGAATCGCCGTTCATATCTGCCACCATGTGATGCAATGATGAAAACTTTGATGGACGCTTGCTCGAGCTTGCCGTGGGAATCGACTGACTCCCCGCGGAATCAGGCGTGGACTTTGCGCCTTCGACGGATGAAGACGTCGTATTCAGAATGTTGGGCAATGAAGCTGGAGTCAAACCGGGTCGACGGCCGAGCGCACCTTCTCCTATCGCTGGCGAGAGAAAGGGGAACCGGTGAACCTCGATAGGTCGGATTGGCGGAGAGGATCCTCGCATCACGTTCGCGCCACTTCCAGTACTGGCTGCGCTTCCTTCGGCAGGAGCTGCTCGACCGTGGACGCCTTCGGGAATACTGGCTGGGCCCGGAGAATCTGCTGGTGAAGGATCCACAGCGGGGTCTCGAGGCGATGTCCTAGTAGCCGGAGCCGTCTTGTCGTTCAGAAGGCTGACCGTTGGTGTCACTCGTCCACCATAGTTTCCGTTGCCTTGCATATGGTCGCGCATTTGTGAGACTACTGCGTGAGGCAGAGAAGGCGGGAGTTGCAGGAGAGTTTGCGACGAACTTGCAATCTGCTCCATGTGGGGCGGCATCTGTGCCTCCGTAACAGCAGCGGTATGCAATCCCGGCAGAGCGAACGGCGTGTTGTATACCCGTTCCATGTTCACTTCGTTGGCCGTCTGTCTGTCCGCGCTGATAGGCGTAGAAACGTGCGGAAGTGCAAGCGATGCCGATTGAAGACCCGGATAAATTTGCATCGGTTGAGGAGGATGAAACCGTGCCGGTGGGTTGTCGAACGACGGCGCATTCACGGTAGGCAGATACCTGTTGTCCATCAGTGAGGGATAACCGGATCCGTATCCGGCGCTTCCCAGCATTCCACCTTCTGCTGCTCTATACGGCTCCCGCGAGATGTCGCCGCGCGACATCATTGACCTGGATGACTCGTCGTTGTACTGGCTTTGAGGAACGTCCTTTGGCAGTATGGACGGAAGGTACGAGTTGCCAGGCGCATCTCGCTTTGTCGTTGAAGCTGGAGACCCATTCAGGCTTTCGGTGGACATTTCTCTAGTTGTGGAGATGTTGTTAGTATAGCCGCCATAAGCGAATAGGAAGAGTACAAACTCTGGTTTGTGTTTCTTCTTGCGGCCTCTGCGATGTTGAAGATATTCACACGTCAATTCGTACTTTTCACATCTGCGACACGGCTTTTCCTGCGATTCGGATGGAAAGCATTTTATCTACAAATGGACAAAGTGGTCGGATAGTCAGCTCGGAGTGCCACCGGATCATGAGAACCGACTTACCTTTTGTGAACGGCAGTTGCTGCACGCTCTGCGAACCCAAGTTTGATGAATATTCTTTTCTCCAGGTTTCCTGCTAGCTCACTCACACAACGTTCCTCACGGGTAGATTGGACGGTCCCGCATCTCCTCCGCTTTGAGGATAGCTCTCCTCAGGCATATCAACTGTGGCCGAACCGCCCTGCTCCAGAGTTGATGAGAGACTAGGTGGTTGCAAGCTCGGATCCATGTCGCATGCTGTCAAATTGATCGGTGTTGTAGACGTTGGGTACGTGATTAACGATTTCTGAGGCAAGTCGGCAGACGAGGAGAACAAACGTCGAGGACCACAACAACGCTGTCGACAAGTGGTCGCCGCTATCGAGATTCCCAACCCCAGCGAGCTCTCCAGCGGCGAGCGGCGATCGCACAAACTAATTGGGAAACCGAATTTCAATGCCATTCCTTGAATTACAGCTTTCCGCTACACTAACTACCCCAGTGCGCCCGGATTCATATTCCGAGTCTATCTCCGGGCTTTCGGCCTTCCCGGGGATTCACTGTCCTCCTTCTCTCGAATTGGGTGTCGACAGTGGCTGTCACCCAATGTCAAACTTTTCCGTGCTCGACTTCGTCAACGGTGGACTCTGCACAAACCCAGTTGACAACGAGAAAGCTGGTGAGATGTCGAGCAGAAGCTCGAGCAGAACGATATCCCAAACTTCACAAATAGAACTGTCCTTGGCAACAGCTCCCGCGACCGTCCTCGATCGCTCGCTCGCGTAGCATGTAGCTCATGCGGGGCAAGCGCGACTCACTCTCGCGCGAGGTCGAATAGCTGGTCGAATTCTCTCATTTTCAGGTTCACCACTATCACATGCAAACAGGAAGCGGATACACCGCTTGGTACTTGGGGCATACTACGTCTGCGCGGGGAGACCAAGGCCCCGTTCTAAACGCAGCGACACCATCCTGCCGCTGTATCCGCAAGTCGTCCAAAGGCGCCGATTACGTCATTCTATGCTGATCGAACGCGCTCACCTGAGCTGCGTCCCTTCGCTTGACCATTCTGGCCTGGACTTGTATCGCAATCTCACTCTGCTCGATACCCTCTTGACTCGAAATCCACGACTCCTAGGACCACGCCAATAGCCCAAACAACGATGAGCGACCGCACATTGTACGTTTCTCCGTCAGCATGCGATCTCCGGAGGCTTTCGTCTCACTCCGACGTTATCCAGACAACTGCTCCAATCTCTCGGATATCAGCAGTCAACCAACGTTCAGAAACAAGGAAGCATCCTAGACCTACGCCAAGCAAATGCTCCCGACGACGATATTGAATACGCCGAAGCGCTGCTTGCAGAATCCCGGGATGCCGCAATCGAAACGTATGGAGCGGGAAGCTTTTGCGTCGGCAACGTCGCTGATGATCCAGACGTGGAGGATGTCGCTGTTATCCTTGAAGAAGACAATGTGAAGCATGCATGGGAAAGGATGGTGGACGCATTGAAACTGGATCTTTCTTCCGTAAGTCACTTAGACGCCCCTCAAAAAAGAGAAACAACCTCATCCGTTCGCTAGTTCACAAAGCCAACAACATTGTCGTGCGACCTGGACGAGGAAGCGGGAATGATCAAGGGGTCGAAGCTATACAACCTGCTCTCTGGACTCGAGGATCTTCAAAAAGTGAATGCTGCCACGGAGGACGATACGTTGCTGCTGGTTGCGTGGATAGGAAAACGCAAAGCTACAGGGACTGTCGTGGTTCTGCTCGGAGCGACCGATACCTCATGATGGATCACCAACTCGGGCGGGAATCTCCGATGCGATCATTCCGGCATTTGATAGCTCTAGTTCATAAACAAATTGCCCTCATTATACATTTCCGACAGATAGACCTCCCAATCAAAGGGTGCCTGGCTATCGAGAATTGTGTTGGGATCGAATCCCAGCGCAGTAGGATCGAAATCTATCAAAGCCATCTGAGCGTTTGCCTGGTTGGCGTCGTATGGCGTGCTCTGCCCCGAAGTGCCGGGACTAGGCATCACGACGGAGCGCGCGGTCGCTATGGACGGATGGTGGTGAGCCGAGGCTGCAACATGAACAATCAGCCGAGGGAGCGTATCGCGTAGAGTCAGACATACCCGAATGATCGTGAGCTGATGCAGAGTGTAGACCGCGCCCGCTCCGTACGGGACCTTCATCGTTGTTGATCAAGGCATCCAGTCGAGCCAAAATAGAGTCCATGATCGTCCTCTCCTTCTGAGCAGTGGTGCCATCTCTTCCGTCATCAAGGTCGGATTGCAGCCGCTGAACGAAATCCTGCAGATATGTCAAATGTTCCGAGTAGATCTCCGGTGCGGGCATCTCTCCCATATCAAGGGATATCAGAATCGAGAGACCTAGGACAACGCAGTCGTTGAATGGCGCAAAGCTGCCGCCGTATGTCTGCGTCTAGACCGGATCACGTGTCAGCGCTATCTCGACTTTGCTTCCAAACCTCACTCACCTGTTCCGCCGGCGTTAGCGTCTTCTGCCACACCGTGCGCGCACGCAAATCCTGCACAGCCGTATCGACACATTTTTGCCACGAGTACCGATAAGGATGCCTTTTCCGTCGAATAGGCTTGAGCATGAACGGCCGGTGCATGAGAATCCTATGAAAATTGATAGCGCCGGTGATCAGACTGCGGTAGAACGGCAGTCGTGGGTATTGTTGATCGAGGGCGAGGTTGCTCTTGGTAGGGTCCAGGGAAAAGCATGGTGGCAAGGTGGCAAGGTAGTTGTCGATGTCTCGGTCGATTGCTAAGACCTCTTGATACATTCTGTTGCGATCGTTCTCTATTACCTGTCTTCCCGAGCGTCCGTGCTCGTATGCTAGCCCATGATCTTGGAATATCCGAGAAATCCTTTCCAATATTCTGCAGTCAACACATTGCTCAGCCAGATCGTTTCCACCTCGGTTTCGAAGGACTCACGGTATAAAGTTATTTCTCGTTGAGAGGTAGACCCGATAATCCCAAGGGTACGCCGCTAGATCATGGTCATCCGGCATTCTCGTCGAATATTGATTGATTGCAAGTGGTCGACCAAGCAACAGCGCCCATTCTCTATCTAAGAAACGGTGTGAATCCGTCCGTCCACGGAAGCCGTTATCGGAAGCTTACCAGCATGAAGCACGTGGGACCATAAGACACGCCTCTCGGCCGTGAGATCTTGCGCAAGAGGCGGTTCGAATCCCGTCCCATCCCTGTAAGGTAAAGTCAAATTGGAATACGGGCAGTGCGCGTGTAGAGGTACACTCACCGATGCAGACCCTGGTCTATCGCATTTCTGATCCAGCCACCGACAACGTGCCAACTCGCCTGAGTGTTTCTGACGAGATCCGTATACCTGACTAGCACGCTCTTTGCCCAAATCGTACGGATATCGTTCGTGCCTGCTGTCTCGCAGTACATCAAAGCCTTTGAAGATGCCCAAAAGTAGGTAGACGCCGTGATGTGAGTGTCTGAGCAACTCAGGACGGGCGAAACGGATCCGAGTGCGAGCGCGCCCAGGAGCAGCGCTAGAGATGAGAAGTAGTTGGTGCCGGCCGACCCCAATTCCCGTTCAACTTCTTTCGTGTAAAATTTTTGCCAATCTGTTGGAAAGGCATGCGAAGCCGACAAGGGATACCGACTCCAGTCTGGAAAAGGTCGTAAGGTTAGCACGTTTTACACTCTTCCCAAAGAGGACTTGCCCCATAGCTTGAAATATCTTTCGATGAGATGTTGAGCCACTTCGATTGTAGGCAGCACTGCAATCAAAGATCTGATCTCGGTGGCTTGAACTTGCGATAGGCCAATGAGCTTTTCCATCGAAGCGGCATTCGTATTCTCTTGGCTTTTGCGTGCGAAAAAAGTTTTTCCATAACCAGGACGAGTCGGCTTGTTTGCCTATTCCGAATGCACGTCAGCGTCGAGCGTGATCGGAACGAGAGAAAGTATAATCACTCACCAAAACAGAGGCCGCCGTCAGTGCATTCAATCCCTCTGCGCCCGTGTATCCCGCATCTCCAATGATTTCGACAGTGTCCCATTGCCCGAATCGGCCCTTAATATCGGCACTATCGGGGTGGTTTTCGCCCGCGTCATCATCGTGGTCTACTGATCCTGTAGCGTGGCTCCTGGCCATCGGAACGTTCGATCCCGTCGCCGCGATTTCTACTCGCAATCCTTGCGCCTGATGGCCCTGTCCGCGCGAATGCGAGGGCGAATAGCCAATTTCCGTTCGTCCGTTGTTTCCCACATGCGACACCTGCCCAGCCATAGGCGTAGACGTCGTCCCAAAGAGACTACCCTCCGCGCCGCCCTCCAACATGCGCAGCGCCGCTTCCTCTGCGAGACGAAGCCGCTTTTCGGCATACGTGTGATCCTGGAGCGTCAACAAGCGTTCCAGTCTCGCGAGACGTGCCGTCGTCTCTGCCACCGCTGCAGGGTCGGGACCTTGTTCCTTTGCTGGAAATTTCGCAGTCAGTGGTTGTGAGCTGGGCTGTTCTGCGAGAAGGGGTCGAATCCCTTCAGGCTGGGGTAAACCCGTGCCGCCGATGCTGGGCATGCGATTGATTTCGGGCTTGACGGACGCGTGTCCGTATGCCGAGCTCTCGCGTTCTACTCGCCGTCGCTTATTCGTCATGCCATATTGCATGTCACGCTCCGCATTATGGCCTCCTCCCGGTGCTGAACTTGGCCGGTAAGGATCACCCGCATGATGCGATCCGTAACCCGGTATCCGTACTTCGCTGGCCCGTCTATCAATTGCAGCAAGATCCGGAAGGTGTGCAAAGGGTGCTGGTATTTGAGGTACCTGCGATGCAGAAACGGGATATGGCAGCCCGGCAGCCGGCGCCAACCCGGAGGGAACTGAGGGGAAACTTGCTTCGCTCGACGTCCCCGGTGGAAATTGAACCGTATGCGGTGTCGGGTTAACGTCAGCCTTCCCTCCGGGTACGACCGGGTTCAACGCTGGGTCTCGGTAGAGCGGGTGTCCCGGCGGAGGAATACATCGCTCCGGAAGGCGCCGAGCGATGCAGTTCTTGCACGGAAATCTTCGGCTGGCGGATGGAGTACCCGATCAATACCTACATCCAACGTATCACGAAAGACCAGTGCTCACTCGCATCTCTGTTTACGCCTGTAGTCACGACGAGATTGAGCAAAGGCCCTGGTAGCTAGCTCCTCTACTCACCGGAAGCACTCTACGCATGAATACTGCTCCCTCGGCTTTTTGGTTACATTCTTCTTCTCTCGTCCCTTCTTTGCGCTCTCCTCGTTCTCGACTTTCTGGCCATTGGTTTCCTCTTTGCATTCAGCTTGTGGTTCCGCACGAGCACTGCTGCCTTCAGCAGTCTTTGCAGGTTCGGACGAGTCCAACGCGCTGACAGGTGCACTGGATGCGCCCTCGCTCTGGCGTACAGTCGTCGACGGTCCGCCCGATGATGCCGTTACTGCATCGGTTGCTGCTGATCGCGCAGCATCAGGTGAGCTGGCAATCGGAGGCGGCTTCGCCCTGGAAGGCGACGGAACGGCGGTCATGGCTCAACGTATATGCGCATCCTGCGGCCTAGGGGTTTGAGGGAAGAACTCGGGACACGAGCCATCCGATATATATATTTTGATATATACACATATGTATATCCACCGCAAACGAACGGGCTGGATCACTGCGGGGTCAGGTGATTGTCTCAGAGCGATCGGCTGCTCGAGAATTGGCCATTCTTTTACGAGGGAGATGGCCAATTCAGACCGCCAGGCACGTCGAGGTTATGGCGCAAGGTTATACAACGTCCACGTATCAGAGTTCTCGTTCCCTCGACAGCGGCGACGAAAGCCAGATGCCGCGGATGATACTCATGTCAGAGTCCGACATTTATTACTTGCATGCGGGTAACCATACAGGATCACTGTGTCGACATTCCGCCATGGTGCGCGACTGTATGTTCTATGATTTATAATGTTTGGTTTACTGCCCAATCACTCTTTCCGACGCGCAAAGACGTGAAAGTGGCTCAAGCCACGGACAGATTGAAGGCGCTGCAAACCCTGGATCAGCTCCTGACTGTTCGATGTAATGCAAAAGACATACCGGAGGATTCACAAACTGAGACCGAGCACGAAACCATGAGCTCAGGATCAAGCTGACATCATGCCGCACCTCAGAGACTCACCCAGACACACTCGTACTCCTCCACGGGCCACAACGTCATCACCATCTTCCCGACCTCCTTTCCCCCCTCCGTGCACCATCCCCATGGTCCGACCTCCGTCAAGCTGCTGAACGACTTGCCTGGCGGCGGCCTGACGGGCGGCGGCTGCGTCTCCGGGTCCCCCGTGAATCCCGCGAATCCATCTTGCTGGATCTTAGCCCATTTGGCTTCATCGTGATTGACGAGTGATGGATGGAAGATGGCGAGCTACCGAGGGCGGATCATTGACGCGCGTAATGTGGGCATTTCAATGTCCAGAATCTCACCTTGCTCCATACTACGATATGTTCGACATCATAAGGGGTATTGTACGGCCAGTCGTTGGGTAAGACCGCATAAAGGTCAGGGTCCAGTTCTTGCCCAATGTCGAACTCGAGGTATCGCTCATCGTCGTTGACGCCATTGGCAAGGATCGTCTCATTCGGCTTTGCGGACGGAGCGACATGGCCGTTCGTCGAGGCAGATTTCCAGGGAAGACGTGCGTCGATGAGGTATTTCTCTGCGCAGGCAGTCAGCGCATCCTGTCTCACCGCCGTGGAAGGCGACCAGATCACTCACCAGTGGTCCCATACTGTTCTTTCAAGCCCGTCATCCACTTGTCATAACGTGCCTGCAACTCGGCTCCCCTGCCGAGTTCTCCCAGCTCGCTGAAAGGGACCGTCACGACAGCTGAGCATTGACAATGGGCGTGCTTTCGAGCGCACTCACCAGCGAGCTGCGGACCACTACAGATGAGCACACTCGCAGATCCACTCGTGAACAAGGGAGAGGGAATTCTTCACCTATCGTATCCTTGAGTTCCTCCCACGTGTTCAGCCGCGGCAAGGCATCCAGCTCGGCTTTTGTTGGAATCCCCTTGATATCTTGCGGCGGTGGGTATAGCTTGGGTCCGGCCATACTATGCGTTGGTGGAAGTGGCAGGCAAGAGGAACGGCAGAGAAACCAGCCGAGAACGACTTGAGACGGGGAAGCGAAATCTCAAGTATTCAGCTCGATCGCCGTTCGAATGCGCTCCGGCGATGATGCTCGCTTTTGAGGGGTATCAGAAATGAAAGGTTGCCTTATAGAGCCCAAGGCGAACTTGGGGCACAAGGCAAACCCACGGCAACCCGTGTGTCTGCCTTCAGAGGCATCACAGCTGAATCGAATGCGGGATTTCAAACAGCCAAGCCTATCATGGGTATGATATGTCGACCCGAAACTCAGAACCTTCGACACATAGCAGCGCACTCGATCATCATCGCACCGGCCGCCTTCCTTCAAGTCTACAGGCCCTGCTGCCCCAATCCCCTACGTTTCCGCCTTTTGCTTGACCAGCGTATTGCCTGCATGTTCCCGAATAGCTGCAAACGGATTCGCCTTGAAGACCGGGTTGGCGATAACGGCGCTCACCCTCGCTCGTGCTTGAAGACTAGCCAATGCACGATCAGCCGACGAGCCTCGGCTGGCGAGTTCCAGTGCTTACATCTCCTGCTGCCGCTGCTTCGGTTTGAGCGTCTTGCCCTTGCCCAGTCCGATCATCGTAAACCCGCCATTCGTGACCTGCACCTCGGGCTTCTTTCCCTTGCCTCGTCGCCGCTTCTTCTTGGTTCCCACGACGTCGGCATCGGCGTCCTCTTCGTCGTCCTCGAGAGCGGCCGCTGCGACTTGCTCCGTTTCCAGCGTACCCAGCAGAGCCTCCTGAACGGCCGAAAGGGATCCGCCCGAGAGGTCTTCCCTCGTTTTGCGCTTCAGTCGGCGCATATGTGAGCGTGAATAGGGATGGGCAGACGTTTGCATGAATTGCGTCCTGAGCTCTGTGTTCGCCACATCAGCACGCGGCATCCAAGGTAGCCTAAAATCCCTCGACTTGCCAGGAATTTTACTCTGCACGCCCGCCTGTCTTGCCTTTTTCCCACCGCCGGTTCCCATCGAGAAAGCGTCCGCCATTGGCACGCCATCGGTCGTGCTCTCTTGCTGGGTCTCCTTGGACGCTTTCGCCGACGCCGCCGCCTTGCTGTGAAGTCGCGCTCTTGGGTTTTTGGTTGCTTTCGGCTGCGGGGTAATGTCAGTGGCCCGTGAAAGGGTTACAGAATGGGTAGCGCACCATTGTGTAAACCTGAGTGAAAGCTGATACCTATAGGTAGTTCGGAGAGCGCTGATTGATGGCGTCTCTTCGACGGAGGATGGCGAGACAACCTGCCGTCGCTGTTTCAAAACTTTGATCGACGCGGACAAGACCGATCGCGTGCAAAGGCAACTGCAAAGGCTTGCTCTGCAGTAAATGCTAACCATCCTTTCTCTCTGCTGTTATTGCAAGTCTTTCACAGCTTGGATCGTGCAGTAACACGAACCCGCACGCGTATTGAAGCGAACCATGACATAGCCGAATCATACTAGAGCTACAAGGTACATGTTGCGCGGGCAAGAACGAGAAACCGACGATACGCAAAGCCGTGCCGGCTCTTGTTCTGCGCCCGTCGCCCATATCGCGCACGACGACGCTACTTTTTTTTTCTATGTCATCCAAGAACACATTGCCTAGGCCTTGGTCTCGCGCTTGCCCGGAGCCGGGGACTGCTCCCTCGATCCCGGCATGTGCTTGTCGAGCAAGCTCTGCAACTTCTTTTGCTGTCCGACCTCGAGCTCACCGGCGTTGATGGCGGTGTGATAGATACGCAGGATGGCGTCGACGTCTTCCATGCTCTGGGTCTTGACGTCGGCGAGCTCCTTGATCTTGGCGGTGGCGTCCTTGACCTGCTCGTCGGTCATGTCGAGGTTGAGCTGCTCGGCACGCGACTTGACGGCGTTCCATCCCGTCAATCGATGACCGATCGAGACGTATCGGGACATGCCGAAATCCGTCGGGTTGAGGATTTCGTACGTGGCCGGGTTGGCGAGGATCGCCTTGGCGTGGATGCCGGCCTTGTGGGTGAACGCGCAGAATCCGGTAATGTAGTTGTTGAACGGTACGGAAATCTCGACGGCGTCGGCGACGAGGTTTTCAATCTCTCGGAGCATGGGCAAGTTGTACTTGGACTTGACATAGTCCGGGTCGGCGACCATCATTCGGGCGATCAGACCGCCGAGAGGGGTAATACCGTTTCGCTCTCCGATACCGAGCACCGAGGTATCAATGTGCGTCGCACCGGCCTCGAGCGCCGCGTAGGCGTTGGCGATGGCGCACCCCGTGTCGTTGTGGAAGTGGCACTCGATGTCGCACGAGACGACACCGCGCAGCGTTCGCACGAGGTCGTACACCTGTCGCGGATCGGCGCATCCGACGGTATCGGCGACACCGACTCGGTTGAGGCCGACCTTGTCGACGGTTCGGTAGATGGAGAGCAGGTCGACGAGCTCGGATCGGAACGAGTCTTCCGAGGAGAATCGGATTTCGATGCCCTTGGATTTGACGTATTCGATGACCTCGATGGCCCTGCAAGGGGTTAGCGAAGATCAGTCAGAGTGGGAGGCGGGCGACTCACTGCTTGGTGATCCAGGTCATGTCCTTGCCGTGCGAGTGTTCCCTCAGGAACGAACTCGTCCCGATAACGACATCGACACCGTCAACACCCGTCTCGACGGCGAGTCGGGCGTCGTCCATGTGGCATCGAATGTGCGTCAGGATCTTGGATCGCTTGAGGCCGAGCGAACAGATTGTCTTGCAGTCGTTGAACGATTCGGGCGAGGCGGCGGGCGAGGTGAGCTCGATGTATTCGACGCCGAATTCGTCGAGGCTGAGGGCGAGGGTTAGCACGCGCGGTGAGGGGGGAGCGGCGAGACTTACGCCTTGGCGATCTTGATCTTGGTCTCGAGCGTGAAGAACGCGTTGGCGAATTGCTCTCCCTCTGGGAATGGGGTTAGTAACGGACGATTGCACTCGAAATCGCGCGGACGGGGAATCGGGTGCTCTTTGCGGCACCTTATCTCGAAGACCGGGGACTCGCTCTGCTCGGCTGGCTTTGCCTGCGGCGCAGAACTTATGCTCGACCTAGGACCTCGAGGCTTGATGCCTGCGGCGCTCCTGGTTCTCGCTGCGCTCGGGAATCCTTGCCTGCTGCGCTGCATTCTCGCTGGCGCTCGACGAGACAGGACGCTCGGCCGTCCTACGACGGCCTCGGCCTGTGGCGCTCGACGAGAGGACGCTCGGCCGTCCTACGACGACGGCCTCGTGCCTGCGGCGCCGGTCTTCTCGCTCCCTTTGGTCGCTCGGGGGAATGCTCGCTTCGCTCGCGCTCCTCGGCTCGGCACTTACCTCTGAGCGTACTCTCGATAATGCTCCAATTACTCGTATTACTCAGGAAATCCGAATACCTCGGCCCATACGGATTCTTCTTCTTGTTCTGCTGAGTGCCATTCGAATGATGCTGCGGCTGGGCGCCGGCCGGCAAATGGCTCTCGCCATTCTGCTGTCCGTTCTGCGTCGGGATGGACGGCGCGTTGGTCTCGATCGGGACGCAGTCTTCCTTTCGGGGCGGTGCGGCGTTGGGTTCGTCGGCGGGGGGACACATGGTAGCGGGGGCTTGTTGTGAATAAGTGAAACTCGCTCGCAACTAGCGATGCACAAGGAGAGAGAGTTGGGTGATATACCTCGCCGCGATTCGCCCCTGAGTCATCGCTCGGTCGGTCGGTCGCGCGCGGGAAAAATCTTTGGCTGGCCTGGGTCGCTCCACCGAGAGCGCGGGGAGCGTCATGGCCCACTCTGGCTCAGCCGGTTTCGGCCGACGAGAGCGCCGAGGGGAGGGGAGGGAGAGAATGACAGGTCATTCGCGGTCATTCCTGGCTGGGTGGAATTACTGTAAGCTGAACGACTCGAAGGGGGGGAAATACACGCTCGCCGATGGCCGAGCCTCCGAGGGAGGGAGCGTCTTGATTGTTCATCTCGGCGCTGCCATCAAACGAGAGAACGAACGATCCCACCTCACCCGGCCCACGCGCCATGACCGACCCGCCCCTCGCCACGTGGCAGCACTCGCACATCGCAGCGTTCCTCGCACAGTACAAGTGCGCACACCACGCCGACAAGTTTCGCGAGAATGATATCACGGGCGCCGTCATCTTGGATTTGGGCCAGGACGAGTTGCGCGAGTTGGGCGTCAGCAAGGTCGGCGAGCGCGTGAGGCTGTTGAGCGGGATCAAGGAGTTGAGGAGGAAGGTTGGGGTGGCCGCGGCGGCGGTGGTGAGTCCCGCGGTGGACTTGCGAAGGGCACCGACGACGACGACGCGGTATCCGCTCCGCGCAGCGCCGATCGAGGTACAACTGAATGGCCAGACCACGCCCATCGATGGTACGGCATTCTCGCACCACGAGACGTCCGCTCTCGCGCGTACGAGCGGATCCATCAAGCGGCTCAATGGGTCTCGTCCGCCGCCGCTGGACCTGCATCAGACGAGTCACGCATCGGTATCCCCTCAAGCCATCAGGAGGGCCGCAGACCCGAAACCCACCACCGCATCCTCGCTCAGCCACACCCCATCCATCCACACACCAACCCCACGCGCCCCAACCGACGGATCACCCTTCCCCTCCTCCTCCGTTCCCGCACCACAACGCCGTCTCCGTGCACCCGCCGCCATCTCCCCGCCCTCGACCACCTCCCCGGGCACGACCACACGGCGGTCCCCCTCCCCAATCCCCCGTCACACGGCCCTGCAAGCAAGGGAATTCATCGATCGGCCGTTACCCGCGCGGCCGGATGCACTGCCGAGACCGACGATCACCCGTGCGGGCAGTCATGGACGGATGTTGAGCCTCGGTACGACAACGACGACGACGACGACGACGCATCCGTACGCCGCCTTTGCCCGTCCTTCCACATCCGGCGCTCCGTATTCCCCGCCCTCGTCCGGCCCCGCGAGGCTGCTTACCGCGGGGAACTCACCGCGTCGGGATCGCGCCGTCGCTGCGGCATCCCCGGCACAGGAATACGCCCAGCAGCAGCAGCAGCAGCAGCAATCAGCCGTCCGGCCGGGCAAACTCATCGATCGATCTCAGAGCGCACACGTGCTTTCCCTCGATGCCGTTCGCCGGCGGTGCGTAAAGTTCATCTTGGCGGACGACGCGTCGACGCGCGTGGTGGATCTGGAGCGGTGCGCGAACGGGGTAGAGGTGATGGACAAGGTGTTGAAAAAGTTTGGTAAGGTCGGGCCGGGAGGAGTCGCGCCCGCGAGTGGGAGTGAGGGGGAGGACGAGGACGAGGACGAGGATGGCGGCGCGGAGAGGGCGTTGATGGTGGATGGCTGGGCGGTGTTTTCCGCCTCGTCAGATGGTGAGTCACGTCCCTTCATGCGCCCGTAACGTGCTGACACGCCCGGAAGATCCCCTGACCGAAAGCCAACTCGTGTCGATTTGCCAATCGTCACTCGACGACCCGATCCGGGCGCACGGCCTCACGCTGCGCAAGGTACGCAAGATCGGCCACAGGAAGGATATCGAGGGGTTCTTTGGCGAGGCCTTGCCAGGCAAGGTTTCGCCAACGTCGCCGACGTACCTTGCGGCGCCTGCAGCGCCCGTGCAACAGCAGCAGGGCAAAAAGACGAACAGGGCGAGCATGTCGAGTGTCATGTCGGCGCTCGGCGTCACGCTCGGTCAGTCCCCCGCGCCGATCCCGGAGCAAATGGCGGCGGCGGCGCCGCCGGTCGTCAAATCGCCGTCGTCTGGGTCCTTCCTCGCCAGTCGGGGCAAGAAGATGTACAACTTTTTCGGCCACCGTCCGCCGAGTGAATTGATTTCGACGCATCTCGCGGATTACTTTCCGGCCGCCAAGCGCAAGGACCTCGAGCGCGGCTACCGGAATAGCATGTTGAGGATTGGGGGTGGGGCGGCGACGACGACAACAACGACGACGGCGAATGCCACGCCGGGGGTCTCAAATCGCGCGAGTTATGCGTCGTCGAGAACGAGCAGCATCGAGCAGAATGCGTTGCCGTCGCGGTTTAGCGTCGCGAGTAGTACGTCCTCGGGCGAGCGCGCCGCATCGACCCGAGCCAACGCCCCTCGGGTCTCGGTCTCGGACGACACCACTGCCGCCGCCGCCGCCGCCGGATCATCCGACGATGCCGCCACGCGCGCATCCCGTCCGGCATCCATTTTTTCCACCAAATCCCGCCGCCGCAAGAGCCACATCATCCCCGGGCGCGACCGTCGCCAGTCGGCGACCCCGAGCATGCTCACCGTCGATGAAATCACGGCCGAGTTCGAGCAGCGGCGCGCGAGCGTGATTACGTTTGCGGAATCGGAGCAAGAGGCCGAGGAGGCGGCGGCGCGGTTTGGGAACGGTGGTGTGGGGCCGGGTGGCGGTGGGACGGCGCATAGGGTGAGCAAGGCGTATCCGGGGGGACTGCCGCCGCAGCCGGAGAGCGAGGAGGAGGAGTGGGATGAAGAGTCGTTTGAGGAAAGCGAGGAGAGCGAGGAGGAGGAGACTGAGGAGGAGGAGGCGGAGGAGGAGGAGGAAGAGGTCGAGGATGAGCAGGGCAAGGCGTTTACGTCGACGGGAGGTGAGCATGCCGCCTTTCGGCTGTGGTTTCCGATGCTCACACTACCGCAGACAAGCGATCGATCAAATGGATCAAGGGCGCCCTGATCGGTGCCGGCTCGTTTGGCCAAGTCTACCTCGGCATGGACGCCCACAGCGGGCTCCTCATGGCCGTCAAGCAGGTCGACTTGAACGTCGGCGTGCAGAATGAGGAAAAGAAGCAGAGCATGATGACGGCGCTGCAGCGCGAGATTGAGCTTTTGCGGGATCTGCAGCACGAGAATATCGTGCAGTATCTCGGTGTGTGCCGACGCTGGAGGGGGGGGGGGATAGGTGTACTGATTGCCTTTACAGACTCGTCGGCCGACGCAAAGCACCTCAACATTTTCCTCGAATACGTTCCCGGCGGCTCGGTCACGGCCCTGCTGCGCAACTATGGCGCGTTCGAGGAAGCGCTCGTCAAGAATTTCGTGAGGCAGATCTTGACGGGCCTCGAATACCTGCACGATAAAGGAATCGTGCATCGGGACATCAAGGGCGCCAACATTTTGGTGGATAATAAAGGCGGCGTCAAGATTTCCGATTTCGGCATCTCGAAAAAAGTCGAGAATAGTAGGTACCCGGGGCTCTGCGCGGCACGCGACTGACGACGTGTGCTGCAGACCTGCTCTCAACGATGCGCCTCAATCGACCGTCCTTGCAAGGCAGCGTCTTCTGGATGGCACCCGAGGTTGTCAAGCAGACGGCCTACACCAAAAAAGCCGACATCTGGAGCGTCGGATGCCTGGTGATTGAGATGCTGACGGGCGAACACCCGTGGCCGGACTTGACCCAGATGCAGGCCATCTTTCGCGTGCGTTTCAAACGCCTTCCCTTTCTGACTGCGAAAAACCTGACTCGCGTCCCCGCAGATTGGGCAAATGTCCAAGCCGACGATCCCGACGGATATCTCGGCGGACGCCGTGGCGATGCTACAGCAGACGTTTGAAATTGACCATCTTGCGCGGCCTGATGCGAGTGAGTTGTTGGCGAGCCCGTGGCTGGCCAAGGTGGGGTAGGCTGGCGTGAGGGAAGTGTTGGCAAGTTGGTTGTAATAATCATAAAGGAATGATTATGGATGCGACCGAGTCCCAACGTCGAGTACAGCGGGCGGGGCGCACCCTGGGCTTTACCGCTTCGGGCATGATGAGCGCTCGTTTCAGCCATCTCGACGCCATTTCGGGGTGAGTAGCCGAAAGGATGAGGTGCTCGCCCTCGGTCATGGGGATGGTTGGGGTGATTGGATGCGAGCGGTCACGAGTCGGGATACGATGGTAGCATACTCTTCATGTTGTAGTGGAGCGATGACACGACCATGGCCTAACGCGAGGCTGTCGCTGAATATCGCTGGACGAGACGAGACCTCGGCGAGGCCAGGTAGGGGGCATGTGTACCGCGCTAAGAAAATGACGAAAGCAAGAGCCGAGCCGTGGATCGAACGAACGGAAAGCTGAACGACGCGAGCGAGCTGCTGAACGGGACGGGGGAAATCGAGGCTTTGGCTGGTTTTGCGTGGGGGCGTCGGAGGAGGGCAGCGGACGGAGGGAGGGAGCGAGGGAGGGAGGGATAGAGTAGGATAGAGTAGGATAGAGTAGGACTCCATAGCGATACGATCGACAAGGACGACCCCCTCGGTCCGCTGGAATTCAATTAGCGACCTGCCCTGGCCCACGCACTTGCACTTACTGCCGACGCGCCTGCCTTGCCAAACGGATAGCGCGCGGCCATCCTTTCCCTTGCGGCCTTGTTGCTTTCTTTCTTTCCTTCTATTCAACTCACTCGCCCGCCCGTGATGCCCTCGGGTTTCCTATCAAAGTTTGCACGAGACAAGTCTTCGCCTAGCGGTGCAAAGCAGCAGCACCAGCAGCAGCAACAACCGCTCCGCCAGAGCCCACGTGCACCGGCACCACCGCCGACGACGACGACGACGACGACACCGACTCCGGCCGTGCCGCAGTACCATTCCTCGATCGACTCGTCCGCGTCCACGCCGACGGTCGCCAACTCATCCGCAGGCGGATCCGGCTCGAGCGCGAGCAGTTCCTTGATTGCCGGGCGTGCATCGCAGTCGGCGCTGGGACAGAGTAGGACGCTCAGTACGATTCTCGGCGGGGAGGATTTTCAGCGGCAGGAACATCAGCAGCAGCAAGGGGGTGACGCAACAGCAATGTCATTGCAGCAAAAGGCCGTCGCCGAGGCTAGTGCCGGCGTCGCCATGGCCGGGATCCCCGTCGTCAACGTGCACGGCGTCGATGGGCAGCAGCAGCAGGACGTTCAGGGCGGCGCGAGACAGATGAGCGTCGATATGATGGATGTGTCGGGCCTGAGCTTGACGAATCAGGGGAACGAGCGACAGGCTGGCGGGGCCGGTGGTGGGGATGTATCGATGCGGGAAAAGATGGAGGCAGCGCAGCTACAGGTGCGGTCGCGAGCTACATCACCACGTGAACGCTTGCTGATCCATTCCTGCAGGCGCAGCAAGCACAGGCGGCAGCGGAGTACGCAGCGCAGCAGGCCCGCGTTGCGGCGTTGAACGCCCAAGCAAGTCAAGCAGCGTACGAACAAGCTCAGGCGCAAGCACGGGCACAGGCCGAGGCACTTGCGCGAAGCCAACAGCAACAGCAGCAGCAGCAGCAGCAACTCCAACAGCAACAGGCTCAAGCGACGACGCCGACGTCCAAGCAGTCACAGGCCGCCGAGGTCGGGTACGTGCTGACGAGCAGCGGAGTCAAGGTCCCCGCCGTTCCCTCGCTTCGTAAAACGGCGGGCAGGTACGGGCTGAATGATTTCCAGATTGAGAGGACGTAAGTCGTTCCCCGTTGGCTTTCTGTCAAAGGCTGACCCCGCACCTTGCGAATAGCCTCGGCACGGGCTCCTTTGGCCGTGTCCACCTCGTTCGATCCCGGCACAACGGTCGCTTCTACGCCGTCAAGGTCCTCAACAAGGAAAAAGTCGTCCGCATGAAGCAGGTCGAGCATACCAACTCGGAACGGGAAATGCTCGTGAGAGTGCGACATCCGTTCTTGGTCAACTTGTGGGGCACATTTGGAGACGTCAACAACTTGTACATGGTCATGGATTTTGTGGCCGGCGGTGAATTGTTTAGCTTGTTGCGAAAGAGTCAGGTAGGCGGTTTCGATTCGGCCTACGCATCGGAGCATTGACCCTCCCTCCCCCCCCCCTCGCCCCTCCGCTAGCGCTTCCCCAACTCGGTCGCCAAATTCTACGCGGCCGAGGTCGCGCTCGCGCTCGACTACCTCCACTCGCTCGACATCATCTACCGCGACCTCAAGCCCGAAAACTTGCTGCTCGGCGCCGACGGACACGTCAAGGTGACCGACTTTGGATTTGCCAAGCTCGTGCCGGATATCACGTGGACGCTGTGCGGGACGCCGGATTACCGTGAGTTTTGGCGTTGCGGGAGATGACAGCGCGGCAGGGCTGATGGGGAATCATCAGTTGCGCCCGAGGTTGTGCAGAGCAAGGGATACAACAAGAGTGTGGACTGGTATGCGCTGGGCGTGCTCATCTTTGAAATGCTAGTGAGCATCAAGAGTCGCATCACGTCGTCGCGCGCTCACTCCCACTCAGGCTGGTTACCCCCCGTTCTTTACCGAAGATGGAAATCCGATGAAGTTGTATGAAAAGGCAAGTCTCGCGATGTCGGTCACTGAACAATCGCTGACACTTGGTACATCAGATCATTGCCGTAAGATGCCTTCCACCCTCCCCTCCCCCCTCGCGCCCGCGCCCGTGCCATTCCCCCTGACCCCTAACTCCTCTCGCACAGGGCAAAGTCCGTTACCCCACCTACTTTGACGCAACCGCCAAGGAACTGCTGAAAAACCTGCTCGTCGGCGACCTCTCCAAGCGATTCGGCAACTTGCGCGGCGGCGCCGC
>JAMALG010000026.1:0-195860 GCA_023628115.1 Naganishia sp. PT2105A-2 | reverse complement strand
ACTGACTTTACGACTGTTCTCTCCTTTTCCAAGATCTTTGCGATGCCCGACATCAGCTGCTCTGAGACAGCATTGAGGGCACTGGCGGGCAGGCTGCGAAGTGCGTCCAATGCGATATACAGCTGGTCGCGAAGGTTGGGCTGGGTGGCAAAGATAAGCCAAGCCTATGAGACAACAGAAAACAGGACGTACCTGATCGCAAATCAACAAACACAGACGGAGCAAACCGGTCACTGCTCGTTCTATGAGAAGGACGCTATACAATTGGGCAGATGTCAACAATGCAGCGATAAAGTCGAAAACTATTGGCCTAGAGAGGTATGAGTGGTTAGGGCTCTTCGAGGGGTCGTAGAACGCAGCTTACCATGTTTCCGCTGCATATTCTGGCTTGGAACTAGCGAGTTCCACCATGAGCTCGAGGTCCAGCACAGTCGCTGGGTCATATGGTTGTTGCGTCTCATCATACGCAGGTGTCGCTGCTCGGCCAGTGTGTTCCTCACGAACTCGCAAGCCCGCGTAATCCTTGTGTTTAGGTCCCGAGCGAGATTCCGCAAGGGCTCGTAAGGAACGCAACGCAGCGAGAAGTGACTCTTGGCTCAGATGACTGTCATGTCTCGTCAGTACCGTTCGCCGGGGCGGGGCTAGATACCTACTGCAAATCTTGGTAGAATTCGTCGAGTTTGCAAGATGCAAGACAGTCGAGAGCAGAAAGCGTGTATTCGACGTCATCTTCACTAGGCGTCACGACTGTCTCGCTGTTCCCATACGGGCTCAGCAGATACGAAGAGAGAGTCGATAAGAGACCTGTTTCCGAGCGTCGTTCCTCTCGGATGGGTGTTGGATTATTGAGTTTGAGCGGTATAGCCGAGTTCCCAGATAAGAACTCCACCTCTTGTGAGAGCTTGGCGGGCAGCAATGAATGAATGAACAGTGTCTGGAACATTTCGAAGATCTAAACGGGAACCGTCAGTCGGGTCAAGCAGGGGTCGCTTCACGTACCTGACTCCAGCCTTCGCGAATAGCGTTTCCGTTCCCGTGCGCAATGGTGAATAATACCACAGTGGCCAACTGGCCTCTGAAGCTGTTTCCGAAACGCACCGAAAGGGGCGATACAGTGATTTCCCCGTTTTCGGAATTTACTACGGGATGATTGGTGCTCTGGTAGCCATCGTCCGTATCGTCAAGTAGGCCAGTGGCAAACGACAATGAAAGGACAATGTTATCGATGACTTCAGGCAGGTCAAACTCTCTTCCCAAAGTCGCGCACTGCCGAAACCCTTTGATGGCTCTCTGAATCACGTATTCGTCCTGTGCTCCGGCGCTGAATGCTGAAGTAATGGCTTCAACAACCATCTGCCAAGAAAGCTTGAACATTTCGCTGTCAAAGACCCCAACGTCGGTCGTGATCGTTTTCCCTGTAGGCTCATGAGCTCTAGTCGCGATACCTTATCGCTGGACACACCTGCAGCACGCGATCGCTGTATCAGTCCCTTCCATGCATAATCAAATCCCGCTTGTCCAACGTGTTCCTGAGGCATAATAATCTCATTCTTTCGAATCGAGTCGTGGATCGCCGCCTGTGTTCAAGATGTCAACGACATCGCTCCATCACATTCACAATGTGCTCACAAGGTATTCTGGAGCGAAATCCTCTCCACCGTTGACTCCTCGTAAGTTGCGCTGGTAGTCTTCTATCGCCATGCGGCGCTATAGGTGCATGAAGCATGTCAGAATACTGCTTTTTACTTAGCGTCCCTACCTACTCTATTTTGGGGGTTATGCTGATCCGTGTTCAACATGATGACAGAATACGCCAGTACATATGCAGCATCCGCATCCTTGATTTCCGCTAGAGAAAGGGTCAGCTGCGGAGTCTGGAAACTAGGGAGATACTTGCCTGGCTTGAAGGAGATGTAATGCTCTGCGAACACTTCTGTTATTCGCGCAATCGGCTGGGCTTCACCTGGCAGACGGAACGCTTCCAGCAGCTCTCGCATGGCTTCCGCAATGGATTTCTGCGCCGCAGTCGGTCAGAGCCAGCGCTGAGGGCCAAGTCCTCGAACTTACCCCCTTGAAGTTGAAGAGACCGATGTACGCCTTTAACAAATTTAGGTTGTCAGGATTACTGATGTATTCGCCCAGAAGCTTCTTATCCAGTCGACCATTGCTACGCAGGAAAACGGCCAATGCCCTGACGTTTTCTGCTTCACTTCCCTCTGGCTTGTACCCGTCTATGAGGGAATGTTCTCGCAAATACGCCACACCTTTCTTGGGTTTGGTATTGAAAGCTTGTGCGCCCATGATCAGAAGTGCTTTGCGATCTTTCTGCTTTCTGAGCCGTTCTATGGAGGGCGCATCCTGCAATGACGGCCATCTCAGCATTATGCCACAGCTCCCGATATGGTCACTTACCGCTGGCCACCGTTGGGAAGCGGGATCCACCCCCAGTCGAGCGGACATTCCTTCTATGAAGTCCAAGACAGCTTCAAAGCACAGCATCTGCGAATTGTCCAGGCCTTCTATGCTATTTGGGCCAGACTGAACGGTCGATGCCGCATTTCCATAGACACCCTGCGAAGCCCTCAGTACGCGGTTGCGTCCGACGAGTGCGCACTCACCTGCGTCAGGAAGGCAATCATGCGCTCAAAGACATCCTCGCTGTCAACATCACAGTCGTAGTTGACCCAGAGATCCACCATGAAATGCTCGTTTCGCATTTGCAGGAGCTGTGTCAGTGTTTCCAGCATGAGTTCCCTCGTCTCGGCGGTTGTGATCGGCGCGAGAGATGCGAGAGAGGCAGATGCCGTAGGCGTGGGAGGCAACTTGGGTGTAGATGGCCGATCGCCTGCGCCTCCTTCTGCCGGTCCAGATGACACCGTCGTGCCCTTGTCCGAGTCGCGATTCCTGAGCCGCCCGGACGAATTGGCGCCGCCTCGAATTTGCAAGAGATGTGCTGGCAAGCTGGGCAGAGTGATTGGTGTCAATCTGTCCATCAAAAAGGTGAGGAAAAGCTCCAGTTGCAGCTTGAGATGCGGTAAGAGCGTCGTGAATAGGGTGCCGCAAGTCCGCAGGGCAAGCGTCAAGATTTGATGGTTCTCGCTTCGGACCAACTGGAAAAGGTAACGACATCCTTCGTCCTTCAAGCCATCAACGAGTTCAGACCATCGCCCGATGTGACGACCGCCAGCTTCTAGCGCAGCGTTCAGAACACCGAGAGCAGAGAGACGCATGGAGTCTGTGTGAGTTAAATCTTGCGGATTTAGCAGTGAGATTAGGACTCGGAGAAGCTCAAGAAGGGTTGGCAAGCCGTATGGCGTAAATGGAGGAATAGCTGGCGCGTTGTTGGCTGATGAACTCGCTGGAGGCGGGTTAGCTCGACACGACAATCGATATGGTTGTACGCACATTCAGTCAAGCTGCTGACATCCGGCTGGCTGGCCGACTTTTCCGTTGGAGTCTGACCATCGACAGCCTTTCCCTCTTCAGAGTTGTCAGATACTTTGGCGGAAACCCTGATCTCGGACTCGCTAATGGCGGCATCCCCTCCCTCAGTTCCGATAGTCTTCTCTTCCGCTTGCAGGCTGCTGATCTGGCTATTTTCTCCAAGCACGATTGCCGGATCCATCAACTTGAGTCGCCCAAAGCCAGCCTTGACGATCGCTCCAACGGCACTCTGAGCGGTCCGTCGTAAACCCTCGCCGAGTCGAGCACGACCGCCCATCCCCAGACCAACCTCTAGGATCTCGCACACTCCCTCATCGTTCAAATCTCGTTCAAGCGGTCCTGCTACAAGGGATTCCGTCGCTTTGAGCAATCGAAGGAGCACGACTTCGTCCTGCGCGGGATTCGTCGATGGGAACCGGCATCGGGCGATGGTTGATGTGATCTGGTTGAGCGCGATTTGAAGCGGCGACGGCGGCGATGCGATGGTGAATGACTGTGAGGTAAGCGGAGGCAACGGAAAGGGTTGATAGCACGGAAGAATGTGCAGGATGAGCGTGTTGAGCGATGTGAGGGCCAGCGACGTGATCGGCCCCGACGTCAAAGGGGACCGAATGAGGTCGAGAAAGGGTCGAACAATGTCGCTTGGCGGAAGCTCTGTAAAGTCTCCGACCTGGGCAAGTGACCGCTTCAACCCTACGAATCCGGCTAGCAGATCCATCTCTTCGCTTTCAATGCTGCCTATCACTCCAGAACCAGATCCTGAGCCGGTCGACTTCCGCATCCCGAGGGCTGACGAAGGTCTTGAGGGAACCGGAACCGATTCATCGCGAACGATACTGACATGCGTTCGCTTTGGGCCGGAGGGTGAAGCAGTAGCATTGGCGATCAGAGGTTGAGACTGCTGCTGAGCCTTTTGCGCGACAAGACTCGATGTCCTGCTGTGCGCCTTGGTCGCGGCGGAGTCGTCGTCCTTTACTACGCTCGCAGCAGCCAACTTCGGTCCGACAACGACAGAATAGTATGTTGCACTGTATGCGGATTGAGGTGCCGCAGCCCATCGAGGTGATCGTCGGATGAATGCGGATAGCGTCTGGATCTCCTGAAGGATCAGGGTGTGCGCATCGACGTCGAGAGTGTACGTCGGATGCACGCGGGAGCCCGACATGGTGGCTGGTGGCTCTGGTGAGAGTCTCGGGCAGGCGGACCTCTTGAAGACACACTCAACTCGACATGATGTGCCTGTACTTGTACACGTCGCATATCGCTGGAACGGATCCATTCCGCCCGGTGATTAGTCAGCAACCTGAAACGGCGATCGACAGTCTTGACAATCCCGAGCTTTCGATTCGTACTTTCTCTACCAGGAACCGTCTGCTTCTTATCATTGTCACTCTTCAAAAGATTCGCCAGCCACTCGGCCCACAGCCATGTTCTCTCTCCGATCCATCGTCTCACGAAACTCCGCCGCAACATCGGCCATCCTCCGTCGACCAATACACTCGACATCGAAATTACGCAATGCCTCCGCATCGGAATCCGACATTTACTCCAAGCTGAATGACGGAGAACGAGCCATCTATGACAAGCTCAAAGCGGAATTCGGTTCCAAGACGCTGGATGTAGTAGATGTCAGCGGTATGTTTCCGCTTGGGGTCATCAACAACACATTTCTAACGCTCTCGCATAGGTGGATGTGGTTCTTTCTATGCCATACATATTTCCTCACCTCAATTCAAGGGACTATCGACAATCAAGCAGCACAAGCTTGTCAATCAGTGTCTGAAGGAGGAAGTCAAGGCTATTCACGGACTGCAGGTGCGTTAATCGCGCTCTGTTCGCCCTTGATGCCCTTGCTAATGTACCGTCGTGGACAGCTCAAGACTGTGGCAGAAGACTAAACGCATTCCTAGCGACACAGACTCCTGGCTTGAGGCCTTTCACATAACATGGAGTTATGAACGACGACGGCGAGGATGTCTTTGAGGTCTTGGCGGAGTCCGTTCTGCAATTCGCATTGTACAGTACAAATCTATCAATATCACGCCTAAAGGGAGATGTCACCCCTAGCCACATAGCAAGTACGCATGACGCTCAGCAGCTCTGCCATTAAAAGCATATTATACCTACATCCCTGCTTCATCGATGTCGAACGTTCTGGCACGCTATATACACCATCGGAGGCGCTTCTTCAGAAATTTGCTCCATGCGGTCGCTTCCTATTTTCTGTCGCTTGTCATGAGAGGACCGACAGAATTGTCGTTGCCCCTCCAGCGTAGCTATAACGACGGCCCAACAACTGGAAGCGGTCGAAGAAGTTTGTTGTAGAGAGCCCAAGATAGCTCAGCCGATATCGGAGGAGGCCGAAACCGGAGGGTTCGTCAATCTTGACACATGGTCGAGGGGACCTTGACCTATATAGATTGGAGACACCTCCTGCAGAGGCCAATTGGCGGATCACTTGACGTGCTGCACTGGGACTTGCTCCGTTATAGGGCTGGCAGATCGATCCCCCGCATCAAGAGCATAAGATGGCACCGATTCCTCCCATCAAGTTGCTCCTCACTGGCTTTCAGGTACGCATGACCGGCTCATATTCGACACCTCGCCTGCTTCTCTGCTGAGTCCTGAGGTCTGTCTGTGGTCTCTTGCAGGGATGGGGCTCCATTACAACCAATCCATCCGAACTCGTTGGCAAGCGGCTGAACGGCACCTCTCTGGACCTGCAGACCGTTGATGGCGAAATGTCAACGGATTCTTCAGTTGAAACCGATACCTCGACAGGTCCGTCACCGTCGTATCGCTCGGCAGTGGCCTATGTCACTTTCCAGTCCCTTCGCGTATCATACAGAGATGTCGGCAAGCTGGTCCCTGCCATGCATCAGTCCGGCGAATGGGACTGCATCGTACATTTGGGTGTCGGACCGAATCACGTCTCGTGCACGATCGAGACTGGCTCCAGTCAGTGAACATTCTCAATACCAAGTTCTAAAATTGACACTCTGTCCTCAGATACTGTAGGGTACAATGCAAAGGACGTCGATGGAGCCTTGGCGCCGCAACTGGAAAAGGGCCGAGGCATCGCAGGTAGCGAGGCGCGCTGGGAGAGTACTGTGGATTGCCAAAAGTGTTGCCAACAGCTGAACGCGTCAGGTTTCGAGGTACGTGATCATCCCACACGTTGGGACTACGTTTTGACAAGAAACGTATCAAAGCATGTCGAGCTGTCGTCTGATCCGGGCAGCTTTTTGTGCGGGTATACGACAGCGCTGTCTCTAAAATGCGCAAACAAGGCGCGGCAGAACGTTGCCAAGCGACCGATACCTGTCGTGTTTTTCCATGTGAGTTGTCATTGGCTTCTGAGCGTTGCGTTGGCCAACCCTTCGCATTGCACAGATACCCTTCCCGAAGGAGAGCAATCCTGCTTCGCCGTATTCCATGGACGAGTTGACCCGTGTTGTCCGGGCACTGTGTATAACGACTGCTCGACAAGCCCTAAGCGAGAGGTCATGACTGCACTGGATAGATGACTTGACGATTCATGCATAGACATCATGAACAAGATCCTACTCAGCCGGCTTCTTTCCCTCCGCTTTGCTGGACAACGCCGGGGTCGTTTCCGTAGTCTGCTTGGACTCCTCAGATGCAGGTGCCTCTGGCTTGGAGGCCGTCGATGGCGTAGAAGCCAACTGCCATGCCGGAATGCTAGGTTTGGCCCCCGATCCAACAGTCGATGACGCCGCCGGAACCCGTGGGGCAAGCAGCGCATTCGCTGCCATACTGATCTCGCTCTCTCCTTGCGGGGATGCTGATGCGGAGGAAGCGAATGGCGAACCGGGTCGTCCGGCAGAAGAAGCGATGGCAGCAGGGGACGCGAGGGGCTTATTCCTTGCCATGAGAAGTGTGCGTAGCGACTTGAGTTCTGCTTGCAATTCTTGAAGCGAAGAGGCTTGAGCCTGGGCGTGCTTGTCGATCATCTGCGACGAGGTGATTAGCACGTTCCAAATGAAGTCAAGCGCGCACGTACTTTGGGCACAAGATCCTTGACCTCCTCTATCTCGTCGCGCAGATCTCTCATTTCCTCCCGCCATTTTTGCTCTCCCTTTCGCACCGCTTCCACCGTCTCTTCCACTTCGTCTACTACCTTGTCCACCTTGGTGCGTTCCGACTCAACGGATTCCTGAAGCTCTCCCGTGCGCTTTTGCAGTTCGGCCAGTAACTGTGTCGCTTCATCGAATTGGGCAGTGAGATCGCTGCTCGTTCTTTCAAATTCTGTTGTCGTCGGCGGCTGGAGGTGCGGCAGCAGGAATTTCTGGGCGAAGGAGGAAGTCAGTCAGAGAGAAGTCTTGCCCATACAAGCTGACTCGCCTTGGCCAGACTGATCATTCCATACATGACTCCTCCAGAAATGACGGCCATAATCTGTTGGAGCGCGTCAGCACATGCAATGACAAGCCTGTCGTACTCACAAAGTAGTCCCTCCAATCCCGCTGAGGCAATTCGGGCCTCATCTGCGTCTGTGTCGCATATCCCGGCCCATAGCGACCCGGCGGACCATACTGGACGTGATTCGTCGTCCTTGTACCCTGATACTCGGGAGCATGATTGTAGACCTGTTGAGCGGCGTGTTCATCTCCAACGTGGCTGTCGGTTGACGAAGCTGCTGGGCTGGCGTTTCCTTCTGATGCCCTGATCATGGCTTTTTCGATCTCGGCTGCTGTCAATCCTTTTGACTCGAGGAACTGAATCTTCTGTGCCAAAGGCGAGCTGGAGACCTGGACATTGACTATCAGGTTCCGACATATCAAGTTTTGTGGGAAATTGCTCACCTTGACATCACGTAGAAAGGCGACGGCATCGCGGAACAACCTCTCGCGGTCCGGTGCAATGTCTTGACTCGACATCTTGGTCCGTCTCCTGCGAGGAATGTGATCTCCCAGCAGAACAGTTGTCGTAGAATATCTCAACTATGCTTCTGAGAAAGGCATTTGAATAGACGCTGATCCGCTATCGACCGTGCTCGTGACAGCCGGAATTGCCGGTGCTCGAGCTAAGAAGCGGAGTTAAACGGCATATGTCCGTCTGTCTATTGAATCGGCCCGAAAACTCGGGATCCTACGGGACAGCTAGCGTCGTCAAGCCGGTCGTCGAGTCGTGACGATACGCCAATACCTGCCATATGGTGCATCTCGTGACGGCGATCCGTTCGTGCTGGGTCTACATGAGTGTCAAGACGTAGCGTGAGCATGCTAGAATTGCGAACCTTGATGTGTAAGGTCAAATCGATTGTAGACAAGCGGCTGACCCGGTGTGTATAATGGAGTGTGTCTCCTCGGTTATTCTGGGAGGTAGCACGAGCTTTTCGAGATGAAAGAGCATAACGACCTGACTGTGGAGGGAACAGTGGAGGGGGCCGTTGCAGGCTTGGTGCTTGATCGTTAAGCTTAGGTCGTCGCGAGAAACGTCTTCCACCGGCTCTTCCACCTGATCTTCCCCGAGGCGAATATAGCGGCTCGGCGAAATACGTGGCGAAACAAGGGGAATCGAGCAAGCGCAGCAGTGGAGCTGGCAGTCAAGGCGGCAAATCAAGAAATGTGGGGCAACGACCTGGGACACGGAGTTCATAGCTGTGTTCGGTAGCCACCGCCGGCAGTTTCTCCGAAGACGAACCGTGAAGACCGACCTGTTATAGGGTTGCCCAGCTTCGACAAATATATATGGACCGTCCCTCCTCTCCTCCCCATCCCCATCTCTCCGGTCGACAAGCATAGGCCCTGCTTATTCACACCAACATGGTCGACATTACCAAACTATTCAACGGCAATGGCAAGCACGACGAGTTCGATATCGAGAAGACCCTTGCCAGTCTGACCACAGTAAGTTTAAGCGTACCAAGACTCCGAGCCATGACTCACTCTATACTCTTTATAGACGGAAAAGATCGCCTTGTTGGCGGGCAAGGACTTCTGGCACATTCCCGACTTTCCCGAAAAGGGGATCCCTGCGGTCCGAATGTCGGATGGTCCCAACGGTGTCCGAGGTATCAAGTGAGATCTTTCTGCGCCTCATATTCTCTGTACTTATGTTTTCTGTGCAGATTCTTCAATGGATGCCCTAGTAACTGTCTGCCTTGCGGCACCGGTCTAGCTTCCTCCTTCGACGTCGAACTGGCCGAGGAAATCGGTACACAGCTCGGTGAAGAATGCCGTGCAAAGGGCGCACACATCCTGCTCGGCCCGACAATCAACATTCAACGCTCACCCCTTGGCGGGCGAGGGTTCGAGTCCTTCTCGGAGGACCCTCTCTTGAGTGGTAAGATTGCCGCATCGTACGTCAACGGCCTGCAGTCTCAGGGTGTCGCTGCCACCATGAAGCACTTTGTCGGCAATGAGCAAGAATTCGAACGGTTCAGCAACGACAGTATCATTCCCGAGCGAGCCCTGAGAGAGATCTATCTCGAGCCCTTCCGTATTGCGGAGGCTGAGGCCAAGCCCAAGTGTTACATGACGAGTTACAACCGCGTCAACGGCCTGCATTGTTCCGAAAGCAAGTGGTTGCTTGAAGGTCTCCTTCGCAAAGAGTGGGGATTTGACGGTATGGTGATGTCCGACTGGACCGGTGTCTACTCCTGTGATACCAGTAAGTCTCAGCGTCAGGTCGCCCGAGATCTATGCTGATCGCTATACAGGTATCAAGGCCGGTCTCGATCTCGAAATGCCTGGCCCACCTGTATGACTCTTGTTCAGTGTCAGCAGATGAGTGCTGACTTGATTGCCTCCAGGTCTTCCGATCGACTCAAGTCCTGCGACAGCTCCAGGCCGGTAAGCTCTTCATGTGGGAAATCGACGAGAGAGTACGCAAGGTCCTGGGGATCGTCAAGTTCGCCATTCAATCTGGCATCCCCTTCGGTGCCGAAGAAAAGGCGATCAATACTCTCGAGTCACGAGCACTATTGCGAAAGGCTGCGGCCAATGCCATCGTCCTGTTGAAGAACGAGAACAACATTTTGCCGATCAAGGAAGCCAAGAAGATTGCGGTTATCGGCAGCAATGCCCGGGTGGCTGTCACTTCGGGAGGAGGTTCTGCTTCTATGCAAACGTCCTACTCGGTTACACCTTTGGAAGGGATCAAGACCGCCGCCGAAGAGATCGGCGCCGAAGTCGACTACTCGATCGGTTCCGCTGCCTACCTTTACATGCCATCCATCACCAAGATGTTGTCGCACCCAAGCGGGAAATCGGATGGCGTTGCCCAGGTTGAGTTTTGGAAATCGGAGCCCGCAAAGGACTTTACGGAGAAGAGTGCCGGTGTCAAGATCAGTGGCAAGCCGGACTACAGCGTGCCGACCAACACTTGCAACTGCTTCATGATGGATGGCGTGCCTACCGATATCGCGGAATCCAAGCCTTACATCAGGGTGAGTCAGACGCCATTATTCTACAACGGAAGACTGACTGACTGTATCTGCAGTATACCACCAAGTTTACCCCCGACACCGATGGTACCTGGAAGTTTGGCCTAGGATCTGTCGGCGCTGCCGATCTCTACGTGGACGGCAAGCTGCTCGTAAACAACAGCTCGGACTGGACGCCAGGAGAGCTCTACTTCGGAGCTGGTTCCACAGAAAAGACTGGCACCATCGACAATCTTCAAGCCGGCAAGACATATGATGTCGAGATCCGGTCATGGTACCAAGAGGACGTCCGAGGCAGCCCTTTCCAGGTTGCTGGAGCATTCCGATTCGGCGCTTTCCCTGTCGTCGAGGACGAGCGGGCCATCGCCGACGCCGTGATCGTGGCCAAGAGTGCCGATGTCGCCATCGTTGTGGTGGGCCTCAACGAAGACTTCGAATCCGAGGGATACGACCGAAAACACATGGATTTGCCTGGCACCTCGAACAAGTTGGTCAAAGCGATTCTGGAGGCCAACCCGAACACGGTGATTGTCAACCAGACTGGTACTCCCGTCACCATGCCCTGGGTCGACCAAGCTCACTCACTGGTTCAAGCATTCTACGGCGGCAACTCCCTCGGCGATGGTTTGGCCGACGTTCTCTTCGGCAAAGTCAACCCGTCCTCCAAGCTATCATTGACCTTCCCCAAGCGATTGGCCGATTCTCCATCGGACATTGGCTTCGGTATTACTTCCGCTACTCCGGGCAAGACATTCTACACCGAGAGCATCTACGTTGGATACCGTCACTTTGACAAGTCGGAGACTCCCGCTCTCTTCCCCTTCGGTCACGGTCTGTCATACACGACATTCGCGTATTCGGACCTTTCGGTATCGTCCATCTCTGCGGAAGGAGAATTTGAAGTCTCCTTCTCGATCGAGAACACTGGCAAGGTTGCCGGCAAAGAGGCAGGCCAGGTCTACGTTCGGGACCCGGAGAGTGATCTGCCTCGAGCGGTCAAAGAGTTGAAGGGCTTTGTCAAGGTGGATTTGCAGCCGGGACAAAAGGAAACGGTCTCGGTCAAGCTGGACCGAAACGCACTCAAGTACTGGGACGAACGTCGTAACTGGTGGATCGCAGAGGCTGGCGAGTTCGAGGTCATGGTTGGGCCATCGTCCGTTGAGCTGCCTCTTTGTGCGACGACTAGACTGGAAAAATCCCTGACTTGGCTCGGATTGTAAAGAACAAATTGTAGGGGCTTCAGAGAAAGTTGTACAATAAAGAAACGGGCAAATGATATGCGCATGGCGGTACAACTAGACTTCGGCGTCATTTTTTGTACAAGCTTCAGCTCAGCAGATCTTCATCGCCTGAGCGTGAGAATCCCCTCGGTCTAGGTTGATCGACCTGATAATCAGCAAGAGCTCCCAGCTGAGCGTACGGATCAGACGAGCCGCCGACGGGTGAGTCAAACCGATCATCTTCCTGCTGAGCCTTGTAGCTGGATTCCGGACGTGCGCTTTCGGTCACCTGAGAGACAGGTCTTGGCGTCAAAGTAGGCTTCCGCTGTTGACGATGGGCCATGCCATTCGGCCCTATAAGGTGCCTTCTAGACGATGCGTTTAGAGCAGGCGAATCTAGGACAAGGGTCGTCAGAAATGCACTTCGTAAGGCGACAACGGACGCACCAGGCATATATCGAGCCTTTGCTGTACGAATGAACGTCTGCGGAGATTTGTGATATATACTTGAGAGGGTTCCCGTATGCAGCAGGAGCTTCCAAAACATATTAGCCTTTGACAAGTATGCAAACGCGCAGACTCACTTGATCCAGGGTGCCCTTATCCATTCTATCGGTCTCGGTAGAGATGGGTGGTTTCTCGGCCAACACGATGTCGCGAGTCGCGGCCGGATCGCTTGACAGCAGGCGCCAATACATGAAACCCTGAGCTGGAAATCAGTTTATATTTGGCCGGATGTCATTATTCATACTGACTCGATCTCGAAGATCTGGGTTGTCCACTTCCTCGGTGGCCATCTTCAAGACTCTCGGTACCAAGTCCTGTCCGACGGTGGGACGCCGTATGAAGAGTTTCACGATTGCCGTCAGCAAAGCCAGTTGTACCTATTCGAAATTTAGCAAGGAGAGTGCCACGAACAAGACGAGACTCCTACCTCGGTCGATTCCTCGTTGAAGGAAAACAAGAAGTCCTCTAGCAACTCGTCGCTGTTCTCGATCCTGTCAGCGTATTGGCCGATGATCCAGATCATGGCCGCCTTTGCTTCTGGTTCGTCAAGCGCATCCAAGTTTTCGCAAAGTGCGCCGATGATGCTTTCGTATTCGTTGGGATATCTCCGGAAAATGTCCTTGATGACCACGATAGCCTCTTGCACAACATACGAAATCTTGGTTTCCAGAAGCTTGAGTAGCACAGAGATACACTGATCGGCTGCTGGCTGAATTTTGATGGCGAGCCGTCCTATCGAACGAACAGCTTTCCGGACAAAGTCGACATCTACTTCTGACGCATATCTGATGCATATGCATATTAGCTCGCGCAGGCTGACCCAGGTAATGGACTTACTCTTTCAATTCGGGCAACACCTCACGCACATTCTCCGGACGGGCTAGGCGATACATAATCTCCAACTTGGCAAGTTTGACGTAAATGGGATCATTGTATTTGCAGAAGAAGACCTTGACATCATGTTGCAAAATCGCAGGTCTCCGCTGAATGATCAGAAGGATGTTACGCAGCGCCACGTATTGCACCTCTGGACCTAACGATAACATGGTGACTGGCATGGTATTAGCCATTGATGCGAACCAAGAATGAGCCTCGCTCTAGGGCTTACCCAGAGGTGGACCCATCTTTCGCTCGAGACTTGCGATAAAGCTCTCGTCCTCCATGTAGTTCATCAGATATAACAGAAGCTTTATAGTGGTCAGGACGACAGCACTGTTGGCATGTTGCAGTCGGATCGAGAGTCGCTCCCCGAGCTGCTCCGCTTCTGCAGACGTCTGAGGCGTGAAAGTTAACAGGGAGTCCAAAATATATACCTGACCCCACCTGGAGGACAGACAATCAGGCGCTGACCCATGTTCGCCACGCGCGGAACCTACTCTGAGCATTCTCCAAGAGCAGCAACCAGCTTTCCTGAAACGGAACTGTTGAGACGTAGCGTGATATCGTTGCTGCGATCCGAGATTTCGATCAATGCCGCGACAGCATTCGCCACGACAGTAGGATTCGCGTCTGCCAGAAGATCCCTGTAGTGACGTAGCTGCTTGAGCGGTGCGCTTGCGTTGATCGGTCATTCTGCTCACCTCAACATTGTCACAAATCCTTCGTTCTCCACGACTCTCCTTCCCGTGTCACTCGCGTAGAGTTTGGCCACACTGTGAAATCTCATTGATTCAGTGACATTCAACGGAGCTAGCAATGATCTTACGCGATAGCTGCAGTTTTCTTGACATATGGATCCGTGTCCTGCAGAGCGTGGTTGAGCGGGTCCACAAGGGCAGATATGATGATGGAAGAAGATATGGAAGACATGGTACGTATTGCCAGTGCCCTGATCAACGGATTCCGGTCATTACAATCCTGTCGCCGCGAGAATGCAGAACGTCAGGGTTTATTCATGGCCGCTATTTTCTCTACGTACAGATAGAAAGCCTGGTATCGCTTGAGCAATTTCGTCTGATTTGGAACGTGCATAGTTGATCAAGTACAAATACACCACTACGTGAAACAGAACGTCAGTCTTCGGTTTCGTTCGACGTCCACGACATACTCTTTTTAATTTCTAGGACCTGAATCGTCATACACTGTATCATATCGGGGAATAGAGGAGCCACTGTGGAGATGGAATACGACATCAGCAACGATCCTGGTCTGACACGAGGTGTAACGCACTGTCATTGCCCATCGTCATGTTGGCCACGATCTTCTTCAGTGCCGTCTTTTTCTTTGCGTATCCCTTGTCCTTCTTGTCGGCTGCCTGGAGCTCGATTCTCAGCTCTTGGGCCTTGGTACGAGCTATAGGATCTCTGGTCAGTTGCGACGCAACCTGAGGTATCGGACCAGGGCTTACTGAATAGCTTCGCGTCCGCCATCTTGTCAAGGTATCGCCAGTGCTCAAGGCGCTTGGATACCTGCCAGAGGACGATACAGGTCGTCACCTAAACGTTTGCCGTTGCGTCAGACGATATCTTAATCCGCAATGCAGTCGACGTTACTGATGAAACGCGACATGATGTGCGGTGTCTTGTCCGATCGCTTGGTTCGCTCTGACTAATACGGCTCTGCCCGCGCAGCTGCCCGCGCGCAATATAGATGTTTATGCATATTCAGCTTCTACTTGAGTAATAAGGACATGCGACTACCTAGAGAACGACTCCCTCCAGGGCTCGCTTGACCGTTCGCCCTCCACTGGGTTGCTGGTGTCCGCATGATGCCATGTCTTTCCGTGGAGGTTGTGATCTCGGATCGTAGAAACGCTATCCATGCAAATGCGCGTCTTATGTATCATTGCATGCATGCTCATGCAGTTCCGTCTTGTACGAGATCGAGCCATCGATTTGTAGATAGCTGTAAGGGTCCGGCAAAGGCTGAGATCCCACAGGCTGTGCCTCTCTCAGGAGACGCTGCGTACAACGAAGCTGATGCTCTGCTGAGCGATCGTTCACGATAGTCTAAGCAAATGCAATTATATTCCGGTGTTGTCTATGTCTATGGATACAGTTGTGATAGAGTCTATGACACCTCGACGCTAACACAATCCGAGCTGAATCTATGCTCGTTGAACCTTTTCGTTTATCGTGCCTTCCCTTGATGGCACACGAGTGGAAGTTTCCGAATTGTCCTTGGCCTCGGCAGGAGGCAAGGTGAGATCAACGTTCTCGGGAGTGACACCGGGTGCTTCGACATCGTCTTCACCATGGATGTCGTATCGATCTTGCAAAACGGCGATCTGGTGACCAGTCAATGGAGGCATCTCGTCGGCGATCAAGGTGGGTCGTCGTCGCGCGAGGTGAGCGTGAGCGAAGATAACGTCGATTTCGGCGAGTTCTCGTCCGGCAGTCTCCGGGTAGAAGACCCAAATGATGGGGAAGAAAATGCAGTTGGCGAGAGCGAAGAGCAAGAAGGTGTATGCGCCAATCGATGCGGTCATGGTAGGCAAGACTTGAACGACCAAGAAGTTGAAGAGCCAGTTGCACATGGTGGAAACGGCGTTGGCCTGAGTTCGGACGGCTTGTGAGTTCAATTCGGCCGGGTACAGCCACGGAAGAGGAAGCCATGTGGCTCCGAAGAACGCGATGAAAAGGTAAAGACCGAAAGCAGCACCTTTCGATGGACCACGCCTATCGGGCAAAAGGCATCCGAAAGTGATGAACATGGCGACGGCTTGACCGACAGTTCCGACCAAAAACATGGGTCTTCGACCGAATCGTTCGACAAGTTGGAATGACGAAACCGCGAAGAGAGCGTACACGATGGCCAAAACACCACCGAGGATCAGAGACAACTGGGTCTCGAGGCCGATCTGGTTTTCGAATAGAATGGTGGCGTAGTAAATAACGGCGTTGCATCCACCGAGTTGCTGGAAGACTTGAGAAGACGCTCCAACGGCCATTCGTCGGAAGTTCTGCTTCTTGCCACCACGCAGTAGATCCTTGGCGGAGCCCTTCTTCTGCTGAGCAGCGATGATAGAGTCCAATATGAGGTCACGCTGCTGAATGGCCCGGGGATCGTGGATGCTGGTTCCATTGAGGGCGGCGACAACCTTGAGACCTTCTTCAAGGCGTCCGTGCGAGAGAAGCCATCTGGGCGACTCGCAAAGGAACCAAGCGCCCCACATGAGGAAGACGGCAAAGACGATTTGCAAGGCGACGGGCAGACGCCAAGAGACACTCGAGTTGGTGAACGAAAGTCCAAAGTCGACCCAGTAGGCAATGACGGTACCAACGGCGACAGTCGAAGCTTCGATACAGACCAAGAATCCTCGGTTGTGCGCTCGAGAGCATTCAGCAACCCATGAAGGAATGGTGGCGGTGTTCTGGATTTTACGGGTCAGCAGGGTATACGATAGCCATGAACGACCAACTTACCATTCCGTTTCCGATTCCACCGACGACTCGCGAGATGATGAACTGGCCGAAACCCCAGTGTGGTCCGAACGCCGCAACACCGATAATCGTGCCAATAATCATGATGAATCCTCCGAGCAACATCATCCAACGTCGTCCCAGACGTTCACCGATGAAGAAGGCGAGCATAGCTCCGAAGAAAGCGCCACTGTTTCAATTGTTCAGTATAAGACTACGAAACAGACAGCGAGATACTCACACTTCGTATACAGCGGTGACTGTGCCTTGAATGGTCGCATGGTGGACATCGTTCTTGTCCCGCATTCTGGTCATAGGGAATTCGTCATTGAAGTTTTTCGAGGCGATGATACCAGACATGAGACCTTGATCATAACCGAATAGTGAGAAACCGATGGTAGCGAAGACGGTGACCATCCAGATCAATTTGTTGCCGGTTGCGCCCATGTACCGGACAGCGTCCTTGTCGTCGGAGACAGCGCTCTCCTGGAAGGTATTGGCATTCTTCTCGTTGGCAGAGACAGGGTCCTGCTGCGTTCGAGGCTCGATGGCATCAGTGCCGAGGTCGGCACCTGGGAAGTGACTGGCCGTCGGCGGAACAATGTCGTTGTGCTTTTCTCCTTGAAACACCATCTTGACGGTCGATGACTATGTAACAGAGTTGAAAGAGAGAGGCGTCGGCGGCCAGACCTTGTATATATACCTGCCTGAAGCGACGCTCGCTCTTTAGGGTTCTCTCTAGGATGAAAACTTTGCAAAGCCTCTGTCTCTGGGGCAGAGTTCAGCCCCCTGGGCAAGTGTCGTCGTTTCGGTGAATATTGGTGACATCGTCCTTTCTTTCTCCACCGGCAACAAGCAAATATACGACGGAATGCATCGAATGAAGGCACATGTGCAGCACTGGGAGAAGCAACGACCCCACGGAGGGCAATTCTCGGCAGGGAGGCAACTAGGGCACTCACTAGCTCGAGTCCCGCGTCAGAAGACAGCTCATAAGACACCCAAGCAAACAGTTACGAAAACAGCAACTGATAAAAACGAAGAAAGATAAGCGAGCCAGTCTCCACAAACATCGCTAGCTAATCGTTAGCTCCACTTACGCAGTGGAGCTAACATCGGTAAAGCGGCAGAAATCGAGCACTGGATAATATGCGTCTGGCCAGCTGTCTGGCCGCTTTTTGGAATACATTGGGAATCTGCTGCTGCTCGGATTCTGTGCATCGAGCTTACTGCCTTGAACGCGCACCGGTGGTTGACGGAGGCGGCAGGGACAGAATTCAGCTGACAGAAGCCGCCGAAAGATGCCTGGCCCGCTACTTTGTCCAAGGAATCTGCAACAACAACCTCTTTCAACAGGCGTTGCGACGTGCGTTGTGGCAGCGACTCTCGCAATTCCTGTGACGTCGTTTGCTGAAAATTTGAATCATGCCTCGGCAGCTGCCTCGGCTATCGCGACGGCGTTCGTCGTTTCTGTATCCGATCATCAATCCGATTCTGCTATCCCGATCCCGAGACTATTGACATCTGCCTTGCTCGTTCCGCTCTATCACCGAAGCGGCATCGCGCGATAGCTCTAAGGTGCTATCGGACAACGTCTCACCGTCGTCACACTCTTCAGCTCTACTAGTTGCTCTACTCCGCCTCTCACTAGCTTTCTCACTCCGCCGGCCTCTCTCAGCGCCACAGCCCCGACATGCCAGCAGCATGCCAGCTTGGGTTTGACAGATGAGCCTCACTGCCATCGCCCGTATGACAAGCTATATGGCAGAGGCCGCGAAGTAGAGGACGTAGTAGAGGACATATGGGTCACGTTATGATCATGTAGCCATAGACAGCTCCATCAGCCCAAAGGAGAGCTCGTAGACGTCCAACACATGGTCAGCTCCATCGTCTGTGGCATGAACCTATTCCAGGCTAATCTGCCAAGATCGTGCCTTTTCGAAGCTCTTACATTTCCAAACATCCTGTCGAACGGCATGCCAAGTGGCCAAGCAGAAACCATATAAGGTATCATGCGCTTGTCGAAAATACTTGTCGCTATACCGCTTTTAACGAGCTGGGTATAACGATAGCGAAGGCGCTATGATGAGTTCACGAGTCTGCCAGCTAGTCCGTCCATGCGATATTATCGGCCGTCGACAACGCACAGGCTATTGGGGATCCTGTTGGACCAGCCACCATATACGTAGCTGTTATTGCCGCGACAATATACCGCCATAAAGCGACAACAATAACAGAGCTCGCTCGACTATATCTTCATTTAGCCAGCTAGCCGCATCGGCCAACCGGCGAGCTCAGAGCGATAGGTTCTTTCAGTTGAAAGTTTGAGCAACGAGGGCTACTCACATCCCAGGCGTTTGAAATGATGACGCAGGTGGCACAAAATGAAAAGATGCCGGGAGGATCTCGGAACCCTCGGAACGATTTTGAACATGTGATTTCCTCTTTTTCAAATGCGCCGCTTTATTCGCCGCTCTTCGCTTCGCGGAAGTTATTGCGGATCTTTGCGGATCTGAGCGATTTCTGCGCTTCTTCCGGGCCGAGTCCTGAGGTTCCCATCAAGAAACAATAGCTCGAGGAATCACCGGATTCTACAATTCGGAAACGCGAAAACTGTCAACCAGCTTCTCAGGCAGAGTTCAACTTCGCTTGGTCGTGAGCTCATGCGCGGTCCTTCGCCTTCTTACGCTGCTGTTTCCTATCGCTGTCTCCGTGAGCTCCATCTGTATAAGCTGATAGTCCGCCTCGAGATTTCTGTCAGCACCGCCATGCATGCTATGGACGTCTTCTCCTTTTGCCTTCCGAGAAGTAAGCGCATGCAAGAGGGCATCGCTTGACATCTGTAGAGACATGCGGACACTATGGCTGCTGCTAAGACATCTTGCATCGATTCAAACTCCGGCTGATCGTCCGGGATCCGAGAGCAGAAGCAAAGACAAAATAAAAGAATGCCGTCAGTGGATGGCCTGGGCAGCACGAGCCAGTTGAAGTAGATTCTACATAGCTAGCTACAATCTTTCTACATTCACTGTTGATTGTTTACAGAACCGTTTACGCGGACTCGATAGCGTCGGATATAGCGTCCAGCAGGCAGGATACACGTTGTAGGCTAAGGCATAGCGCTGTTCGCAGGCTAACGATAACCTACCGTACGTTCGCGCCCGAAGAACGGAATTATCGTGTGGGCCACCCTTTACCCCAGAACTGCCCCTCAACCCACTTCAATTTGAACAAATGCAGTAGGGCTGACAAGAGCTTTATGATTACTCCAAGCTTCGGCAGCGAATGCGAATATCATTTATTAACAACGTTCATGTCTGGGCAAATACAGTATGTCTGGGCAGGCTCCTCTCAGGATGAATTGCTCCCAGGTCCTCATCGGCTCCGAAAAAGGCCATTGTCATTGCTTCGCGCGAGATCCCATGCCGACCTGATGGAACGGGAGAGCGGAAATAACGGATGGACGGTCGCCGCCTTGCTGTATAGACCGCTACGCGTCGACATCACCGGATCTTTTGTGGAACTCCCGTATATATTGCAAGCGGGACAGCTCTCATGTTCTTACTTGGGGGTGAAGGAGTAACATAACATGCAATTTGAGCGGCGAGACCATAGAGGGCGCAACATACCGCTACCATGGCGCAAGAGGACATCCACCGAGACTTCTACACCGGTCGCATCGGTGCCTCCATGCGAGATGACGAATACAAAACGTCAATCGCGAGAAGTCGACCAAACGCGCAAGTTCTTCGCTCCGGATCGCTCAGGTGTATGTGGATGATGGTTCTGCTATGAGTGCCCAGAGCCTTACGCCCAGAGTTCATCTAGACGTAGTAGTCGTAGGATGAGCCAAACTCTTCAAGCCGCGGTATGGAGAGCGAATGAGGTGTGAACAACATGTTCGAGAGTTCTCCACAGGATCTAACCCCTGCACCAGCTTCTCGCGCCGGCATTGAGCGATATTTTAGACAAGGCGGACGATGACATGGTCCTATCAGAGAGTAGGTAAGCTTGCTGTATGGGACTTGGAGGTGCCAGGAAGTGACTCGAGCTTTCAGACTTCAAGCAGAGCGGAAAGTATGGACAGCGGCCGACATTCCGGAATCCATCAAGAGGGAGCTTTGGGAGCTTTACGACAGGAATATGACGGCGATGTAGGTCAGCGCCTTGTCAATGACCTGAAGGAATACTGAAAATAGCACAGATCTGCGGGGACGTCTATGGCAACACCATCAGACGAAAAGAAGCAGGAGCTGTTTGACCCGGCGACGCGATATGTCGTATACCTCGCAGAAACCCCACCTGCACAACCAAAGGCAGAGAAGGTGCTCGGCTTCGCCTCGATTCGATTCGACACAGAAGATACTTTGGATTCACAGGAATACGAAGACGGGGAGCAAACGACGGTGGTTTACATGTAAGCCTTCCTTTTTGCCGGATGATCAAAATCTGACACGGCCAAGCTATGAGATGCAGGTCGCTTCCGATGCGAGACGGGTTGGCCTCGGAAGACGGCTTTTGAGGGACTGCGAGATCCTGGCGAGGGAGACCGGGATGCACAAGACGATGCTCACGTGTTTGAAAGATAACGAGGAGGGATTAGTATTTTATCAGCGGAACGGGTACGTCTTTCGTGGTCGCGGTGGACGAATCGCTGAATATACAATAGGTACGCTCCCGACGAGATTGACCCGACCAAGTGTATTCAGGAGGAACAGGTGGCCAAGCTGCGGTCGCGCAGGAGAACGCCCGGGGATGAATGGGCTCGGGGGCGGAAGGCGGACTCCAACGCAACGGAGCATATAGACTATAGAATTCTGTCGAAGCGGATAACATGATGTTTACATGACTGGGTCGGTCACGTATCATGTATCCTGACTGCAATACCATGCGTCTCGGCACGTCCAATCCACTCCCTGTCGACACTCCCAAAATCCACATCCTCTACGACGCCATGCCGTCTCGCAAGCCCGTCTATCACCGCCCGCGTTCCATCCGGAATCCTGGCGACAAACTATCCAACCAATCAGCACAAACCCTTTCACCCATTCCAGAGAACCCCACCTCTTCCAGCCGTTCCTCCCAATCCGGCACATCCCGCGCATCCCGCTCCTCCTCGAACGGCACCCCAAACTCGCGATCCCACCCGGCAAATCCACGCGCAGCACGCTCGATCCTCCGCAACCGACGCTTTCGCGTGCGTTCTCGCTTCTCATACGCGTCGCGCACTTCGTGGACGTCAATCTCCAATAACGCAACATCGTGATGCTGCGTCTTGCTGCGGTCCGTCATGAGTGCGTACGCATCCCCAAAGGCACGGTCATCCGCGGGGACCATTCGATCGAAGATCCGGCTTCCGGCGGGGGGACGTTGAAAGATCGTTGGACCGGTGAAGACGAGTGGCGGGGCGGGGATTGGGGTTTGCGGGTCGAGTGGATGGGAGGCGAGGGGGTGGAAGAGGGTGTTGATTTTGGTGGCGGATGTGGTGGGACGAGATGAACCGGGTAGAGCATCGACTTCCACAGGAATAGTCTCCGTTGGTACGTGCTTCCGCAGTGTCGTCTCCGTCGCACCAACCTTCTCATGCGCTCCGACCCTCCGTCGCTTCGGACTCGGCAACTCCGCGCCCTCATCGTTCTCCTCCTCCGCAAAGACCCTCCCCGACACCGTCGTGCCCTTCCGCGCCGACGCAAGTCGCGCCGCCGACGCACCCTCCAGACGGTTTTTCATGAGCGCGTTGTGCATGGGGGATCCGTGGCCTGTTGGTGTGCGTGCGGTGCGCGGTGTTGGTGCGCGACGAGGCGCTGGGAGGGGGAGTTGAGGTGTTTTTTGAGAGGATGCGGTAGTTACAGTTGCTGCTGGCGGTTGGCGGGACTTTGTGGGCGTTGTTGGCGGGGCGGTGGAAGTCTTTTCTGGTGAAGTTGTTATTTCCGCCGCGGCCTTGCTCTTCTCCGGAGACGTCACCGCGCTTCCCGTCTTATTCTTCACGAGCCCCGTCAAGTCCCTGGCGCTCGAACGACGCATCAATGGCGTTACAACCTTCTTTGCACTTGACCCCGGCAAATTCAGTGGATCAAAAGTCGGCGCCGACGACTGTGATGATGATGCCGGCGGTGTGCTTGTCTGCGCACGGGAAGAGAGCGCAGCCATGCTTGCACGTCCAGAGGGCGAAACAGTAGCTGCAAGTCGAGATGTCGAGGCGGACGATGCGGGAAGGAGCCGTCGGCATTTCGTGAGTGCCGCTGCAAAGACGACGCGTGAACACGCCGAGCTCTTTTGCGCCGCTTCCCGGGAGACGATATCCTGGCCATACCTTTGCATTTCCCAACACAAGTCAGCCCGGAGTTCCAGGGGAAGGGGCGAGAGAGGGCAAATGCGACGTACCGCTCACAAGCAAGCAATGCACTGATGGCAGGCAAGGCCGACCTAGCTTCGCTTGAGATTTCATTACGCGCCGAAAATGTGCGGAGTTGACGTAGTGTATCTGCTGCGAAGCGGAGGAGTCCCGGTTCCGTGGTCGATGGGAAGAAGGGGGCGATCTCGTGGGCGGGATTCATGACGGTGGTGACGAGACCGAGAGGAAGGAGATAGAAGATGCGTCAACGCAACTAGGGGTGGAGACTTGAACATGGGGGACTGCATGCGATCGATGCCGCTATCTCGGCGGCCGAACAGGCGCGTGCGTGCGATCGGACGGCCTTCTAGCGCGACACGGGCGAGCGAGGGGGAGAAGGGAGAAGAGGAGACTGGTGGATTCATTCATTCATTCGAGTGATCCCGTTCCCCTGACTGGCAATTAATCATCTTCCGAGATTGTCGCATCCCTTGACAATGTACGACCCCGTGCGCGACCCGACGCCGACACCGCCTGCAGCAAGCCTCACCGCGTACCAGCTCACTCAGCCTCCGTCCCAGCCGAGCGGCCTTCCCCTTCCACCGGCATTCCACGATGACCCCTTTCGAAGACAGAGTCGGCCCAGCTCGAGCTCGAGCAGCGGATGGCACGAACCGCGCGACGTCGCGCCGTTTCGAGAACCGTTGATACCGGACGAACGAAGACGGAGCGGAAGTGGACAGCCTAGGGGTGGAGGGATGCCGCCGCCAGCGTATCCGCCTTCGGGAGGGATGCACCGCACCATGAGCGGCGAGAGCGAGTATTCGCTTACGGGCCGGCCGACGTCGGGGTATCAGTCGCTCGGAAGGACGCTGTTGACGGCGAGTCCGCAGCAGCATCAGCAACAGGTGACAAGGGCGTCGCCGTATGGTCCGTCGATTCCTCCGCATGCAGCGATGTCGTCGCCATCGCTTCCTCCCGCCGGGTCGTATTTCCCCACACATTATTCAGCCAATCCATCGCCGTCGGCTACCCAAAATGCATCTCCACGCACATCCATCAGTCATCTTCTCACGCCGTCGGAACCACCGCGTTCCCTCCCGACGACATCAACATTTGCATTCACACCCGGCCACCATTCGGCAGACACGCGCGAATTATCCCAGACGAGATATATTCCCGGGTCCCGAGGGTCCATCCAGGGATGGACCAACACCGATGATCCCGCGGCGCCGGGCATGATACGCAAGATAACGCCCACCGGCGGCGCCCTGACGGCCATGATGAACCCGACCCCCTCTCCCGCACCGGTCCAAACACCCACTCCACCCGTCGTTGAGGCGGATCCACCCGAGACGCCCATGACGCGCACGCCGCCGTTGCTGAATAGCGTGGATCAGCCGGTGGAGGCCGGCGCGCAAAGGAGGAAGGCGTCGGAGCAGGAGATGAGCGCCGCCGAGGCGTTGTCAGCGTTGGCAGGTGGGCCGACAACGCCGGCGCGAGTGAGCGAGGATAGTGGTGTTCCTGTCGCGCGTGAACAGCCGGAGGAGGCTGAGAAGCCAAAGCCATCACCGCAGATCGAGACGCGGCCAGCGGAGGAGATCGTCTCTCCCAAGAGCGCGCCCGTAGACGTGGCCGATCCTCCTCCGAAACGAAAACGAAGCAAGGCCGAGGGAAGTGAAGCAACGCCGACACCGAGGAAGCGCAAGGCTAGTGCCGTCGCTGAAACGGACGAACAGTCCGTCAACGGGAAACCCAAGAAACGAACGGGCAAGGAAAGGGCGAACGGCACGGTGGAACCCGTCGTCGTCAGCGCGGAGCCTGCGCCCGCCGTTACGGCATACAATCCGCGCCGCATCTCCGAGCCACGATCGATCCTGAATCCCATCACGCGCGACGAATTGGCGTACATTCGCAACCCGCGGAATATCAGGAACCCACTGAAGACGGGCCGACCGAGGGTGATCGTCCCCCAGGACGAGCCCTATCCGGTTGATACGCGTAGCATGGAGCCTGTGACGGATGATCCGCCGGTGATTGAGCGCGGCGGGGATAAGAGGGGCCAGGCGGGACGCGGGAGGGAAGAGCGGCCGCCAAGGGATTCAAGGGGTGAGCCGCCTGCGAGGGGGAGATTCGACGCGCAGGTGAAGGGCCATCATGTCGCAGAACACTGTACGTGCGCTCTACATCCGTGGCGAGTCGCTTTGCTGATCCGTGCTTGCAGACAACAAACGCGGTAATCAGGGTAGAGATAACCGAAAAGGCTCCACCATCATTGGCCTGCGTTCGTGCAACAATTGGATCAAGGCCGTCATGATCCAGCTATACACGCGGCGCCGGCCCGATCGGCCATGGCATGGCGAACATAACGGACGAGTGCTGGATATGGGGTGCGGCAAGGGCGGGGATATCCAAAAGTGGGATCTGGCCAAGATTGGCGAGTATGTCGGGTGCGGTGAGTCCGCGAGCGAGCGCGAAGAGGCTGTGTGACTGATTGTCTGGTAGATGTTGCCGCTGGGTCGATTGACGACTTTCATGCGCGTTTACGCGAGAGGAAGCGCAAGTTTTCCATCGAGTTGTTTGTACTAGACTGCTTCAGGGTGAGTCGTCCGGGGGGTTTCATTGCAACGCCGCTAATCCGTTCACCAGCAATCCATCCTGGAGATTCCGAAACGGCTGTTGGTTCCGATGTTTGACAATGTCTCGATGCAGTTTTGCATACATTATGCGTTTGAAAAAGTGCAAAACGTGCGGCAGATGCTGGAGAATGTGGCAATGTATCTTCGCGAGGGAGGGATCTACTTTGGGACCACGGTGTCCAAGACCAAGATCACGTGAGTCTTGGTCTCCGCAAGCTGCATCGCGCTCATTCGTCCTTCAGAGCGGCGTTGAGCGAAATACCCGAAGACGCCAAGGAACTGGTGATCAAGAACGACTACTTTAGGATGGAGTTTTCTGAGCGAGAACACGAAGGGCCGTTTGGCCACGCGTACAAGTTTACCCTGACAGATGCCATCGACGAGTGCGAAGAGTACGTCGTAGACTGGGAAGCGTTCACGTCGTGAGTCCCTCCTATATTCCGGATTCTACCTCCGCTCACCCCCCGTACCCAGCCTCGCCGCCGAATACAAACTCAGGTGCATCTACCGCAAGGACTTCGACGACATGTTTGCCGAGCACGTCGAAGACCCGCATTTTTTCGAAATGGCGCAACGGATGCAGGTTATTGACGGCGAGGGGGATCTGTACATGGATCCAGGGCAATGGGCCGCCGTCTGTACGTGCTGCAGGCATATTGCGGAATCGCCTATGCTGATATTCTCTCTGAACAGCCATGTACCTCGGATTCGCGTTTGAAAAGATGCCCATCAACTGGAACCCGACGCGTGACTCGCTGAATGCTGCGATAGTTGATCCCGGAATGAGCATGCCACAAAAGTTGCCAGAATAGAGGAAGTGACTGAACAGCCTCTCGCAATGCATGATTGCTCCGCTTGTCAAATCATATCACGTTGTACTCATCCTTGCGCGACGAGGTCATGCATACCGATCATAATTGTTACATAACGGCGCAGAGAAGTAGCTTACAGCTTATCTGTCGCTACTTGCCTCATACATTTAGATTCATGGCCGTGCACCAAGATCGAAATAGCATCATAGCACGCAGACTGCATCATGCACGTGAGAGAACTATTGGAGATGATCGTGACTAGTTGGATATCGGACGTGATATCGTCGTCGTTCGTGCTCGACAATCGCTCTGGCAGGTCGGGCACCGATGACGCCAAGCCAGTGCAGATCAGCGGTGCGACGAGGCCGTTGACCAATGCAGAATTTGTCAAAGAACCAATGTTTCGGGACCCGGACGGCGGCCCTCGAGGCAAATCGCGCGGCCCCGCGTGATCGGGGGCTTTGTGTTAGGTTTCCACAGCTGTTTCAACGCTTCCCTCTGAAGCTGTTGTTGACGAATGCGCCCCCATTGTCACGGATTCATGAAGGGCGGCCGTCTTGTACGATTGACTCTTATTCATCGCAGTGCTCGTTGTCACCATCGCGATACTAATCTTTTTGATAGTTTCACCGACGGGAGACGTAAATATCTGTCGACCGACGGTCTCGCCATATATAACTTGCAACGTCAGCCCGTACCCCGACTGGTGAGGGGACTAACCATCGTCTTCGCCACCTCGCTCTGCTGTCGTCGATAGCTCACAGCTGCCATGGCGCTCGTTGGCAATATCACCACCAACTACGACGCCTCGGCGCATCGCTCTGGTTTCGCAGCGGACGGCCGCAGGCAATCTTTCAGCCAAGATCCCGAGCTCGAAAACGACCACCGCTTCAACAGTGAAAAAGTGTTGCGGTCAAGCTCGGACGACTCATCAACCATCGGCGGCCAGCCTTCGAACGAGAGGCAGGAAGAGGAACGCATTGTTCAACTCGCCAGGCAGCTCAGTCGGTCGTCGACAAGGAATTTTGGCGACAACAACTTCAACCCGGACGATGTCTTGCGCCCAGAGAGCGGTACCATTTACGACCCATTCTCCGAGAATTTCAACAGTCGGGAGTGGATCAAGAGCCTGCTCGCTATCACCTCGCGGGACCCGGAAAAGTACCCGAGGCGAACGGCGGGTCTGGCGTTCAAGAATCTCAGTGTGCATGGATTCGCCAGTGATGTCGAGTATCAGCAGACGGTAGGAAATACCATCCTCAGCGGTATTGGAACTATTCGGGATGCTATTACGGGTCGAAAGCGCAAAGTCCAAATCATCAACCAATTCGACGGTATTCTTGAAGCGGGTGAAATGCTGGTCGTCCTGGGTCCTCCCGGAAGGTGCGTTTGGCCGTGGCTGAAGTCAATACGCCTTGCTGACTCGTGCTCGCAGTGGTTGCTCTACATTCCTCAAGACCATTACGGGAGAGACGCACGGTATTTTCGTTGGCGAAGACTCGTACATAAATTATCAAGGTAAGCGATTCTGACAGAAGACAGTCGCATAAAGGCTGACCTTTATTTTGCCGTAGGTATCACCCCTCAACAGATGCACAGCAACTTCCGAGGAGAGGCAATCTACTCTGCAGAGCAGGATATCCATTTTCCGCAGTTGACGGTCGGCGACACTCTTGGTTTTGCGGCCGAAGCGCGAGCTCCCCGTGAGCCTCCTGGAGGCATGAAGAAGCACGAGTACGGTCAGATTTTGCGGGATGTCGTCATGGCTTCTCTTGGCATCAGTCATACCATCAATACCAAGGTAAGTCGATTGCATTCGGCTATGCGGGCGCATGGCTGACGACCTTTGGCAGGTCGGAAACGAATACGTTCGAGGTGTTTCCGGCGGTGAGCGAAAGCGAGTGTCGATCGCCGAGGCCATGTTGGCGGGTGCCCCACTTCAAGCCTGGGACAACTCTACTCGAGGTCTTGATTCTGCAAACGCCACCGAGTTCTGCAAGAACCTCCGGGGCACAACCGACATCATGGGAAGCACTGCTTGCGTTGCAATCTACCAGTCCCCTCAAGCTGCATACGACGTGAGTCCGCTACGAAACTGTGAGACGGATGGCGGCTGACTTTCACACCAGTACTTCGACAAGGTCGTCCTGATTTACCAGGGTGAACAGTGCTTCTTCGGATCCGCCAAAAAGGCCAAAGACTTCTTCGTCAGGATGGGTTTTGAATGTCCCGAACGTCAGACCGTACCCGACTTCCTGACCAGTTTGACATCGCCCACGGAACGTGTCGTTCGAGCTGGATGGGAGAACAGGGTGCCTCGAACACCCAAGGAGTTCTCCGCCGCTTGGCGCGCGAGCGATGAGTATGCTCAGCTTCAGCGAGACCTGGAACAGTATGACAGTCGGTTCCCAATTGGAGGCGAGGCCTTGCAGGCTTTCCAGGCTTCCCGTCGAGCGCAACAGTCGAAGCGGCTGTGAGTGATTTCTCGCCTTACGACCTGGCAGCGACTTACCCTTGCTCTCCAGCTCTCCGAAATCGCCTTACACTCTGTGAGTCTCCCTTGATGAGCGACACCCCTATTTCTATTCCTGAGTTCGACTCTTCTAGGTCTTACATGGGACAAGTCAAGATCTGTCTGAGACGAGGTTTCTGGAGACTCAAAGCCGACCCGAGTTTGACCTTGTTCCAGTTGTTTGGTAATTTTGTGATGGCTTTGATTGTCTCGAGTGTGTTCTACAATTTGCCAGAGGTATGTCGTGAGCGAAGCCCTCCTCGAGCTTGAACTCATCTCCCTTGTAGGATACTTCGAGTTTCTACTCTCGTGGCTCTCTGCTCTTCTTTGCCATTTTGCTCAACGCCTTCGGTTCCGCCTTGGAAATTTTGACACTGTACGCTCAGCGGCGTAAGTCTTATGATGTACTAGATGCCTGTGTAAACCGCTAACGATTTCCTTCAGCCATTGTCGAAAAGCATGTTCGGTTCGCGTTCTACCATGCCTCTGCCGAAGCCTTTGCGTCAATGTTGACTGATATGCCCTACAAGGTAGATCCTCCACATCTCCTCGATTTCCATTTCTCACGCCTACCTGTTCCAGATCCTGAATTCCATCTTTTTCAACATCACGCTCTACTTCATGACGAATCTGCGAAGGACCCCAGGCGCCTTCTTCTTCTTCTACCTGATCTCGTGAGTGACACCTGGTCAAGTCATTCTCCAATTACGCTCGCTCACCGATTCGCGCTAGATTCTTCCTGACACTTACCATGTCGATGTTCTTCCGATCTATCGCTTCGCTGTCTCGAACATTGAGTCAAGCTCTCGCTCCCGCCGCTATCTTGATTCTGGCCCTCGTCATTTATACTGGATTCGCCCTTCCTGTCACGTAAGAGGCATTCTTTTCGGTTTCGCCAAGGCAGTCTTATCCACTCTTTCCTCTAAGGTACATGCCCGGCTGGTCTCGATGGATCAACTATCTCGATCCCATCGCATATGGTAAGTCACAACGAAGGCGAAGCCATCTGCGCGCTAACTTCCCCTTCAACAACAGGCTTCGAGTCTCTGATGATCAACGAGTTCCACGGTCGTGACTTTCCATGTGTCGGCTTTGTGCCGTCGTATGGCACTGGCTTGGAAAGGTCGTGCAGCACGGTTGGCAGCGTCCCGGGACAGGACTACGTCAATGGAGACGCCTATATCAACACAGCATACGCCTACTACCACTCTCACAAGTGGAGGTAAGTTCGAAGTGTCCCATCTCTGACTTCAACTGAGTCTTTCCCTCATAGGAACTTTGGTATTCTGATCGCCTTCATGATCGGCCTTGGAGCACTTTATTTAGGAGCCACCGAGCTCATCTCGTCCAAGAAGAGCAAGGGCGAAGTGCTGGTCTTCCCTCGAAGCGCTATGCCCAAGCACACCCGAGCTCAAGCTGACGACGAAGAAGCCGGCAACGGCAACTCGGTTGCTGTTACTGAGAAGCATGCGCAGCAAAAGGAGGAAGAAGTTGCCGGTATTCAGCGACAAACTGCCATCTTCCATTGGGAGAATGTAATTTACGACATCAAGATCAAAAAGGAGGAACGACGAATTCTGGACCACGTTTCCGGTTGGGTGAAGCCGGGTACCTTGACCTGTTTGATGGGCGTCTCTGGTGCCGGTAAGACAACATTGCTCGATGTCCTCGCCTCGCGTGTTACCATGGGTGTCATCGACGGCGAGATGTTGGTCGACGGCCGTCCACGTGACGATTCTTTCCAGCGAAAGACAGGCTATGTCCAACAACAAGATCTTCACTTATCCACGTCGACTGTGCGGGAAGCTTTGCGATTCAGTGCGATTCTGCGTCAGCCCGCGAAGGTTCCCCGGGCAGAAAAGCTTGACTACGTCGAGGAAGTCATCAAATTGCTCGAGATGGAAAGTTATGCCAACGCCGTTGTCGGTGTTCTCGGAGAAGGTCTCAACGTTGAGCAGCGAAAGCGCTTGACGATTGCAGTGGAACTCGTCGCCAAGCCGTGAGTGTTTCGTTTCTTCCAGGCTTCCGGTTGCTGATGTTTTCCATCTTAGTGAATTATTGCTGTTCTTGGACGAGCCTACTTCGGGTCTTGACTCCCAAACATCGTGGTCCATTATCCAACTTCTGCAAAAGCTAGCCGACCACGGCCAAGCTATCCTTTGCACTATCCACCAACCTTCCGCTCAACTCTTCTCGCAATTCAACCGTCTGCTTCTGCTCGCCAAGGGTGGCAAGCAAATTTACTTTGGCGAGGTCGGCGACAACTCGGAGACCTTGATCAACTACTTTGAAAGGAACGGCGCTCGACCTTGTGGCGAAGACGAAAACCCAGCAGAATACATGCTCAGCGCCATTGGCGCTACTCCGGGTGCTAAGAGTACAATCGATTGGCACAAGACATGGCTGGAGAGTCCCGAGTACGAGGCTGTCCAGGCAGAATTGGCCCAGATGAAGAGAGACTTGCCAAACAAACCTTCCACCGCCGACGCTACACATGACAAGGTCAATCACCGAGAGTTCGCAGCACCCTTCAGTGTGCAAATGGCAGAGGTTCTCAAGCGAGTTTTCCAGCAATGGTGGAGGACACCATCCTACATTTGGTCCAAGACGGCTCTCTGTGTTTTCTCCGGTCTCTTCATCGGCTTTTCGTTTTACAATGCCGGTACTTCAATTCAAGCGTTGCAAAACCAGCTCTTCAGTATCTTCATGCTCTTTACTATCTTCGGACAGCTTGTGCAACAGGTGAGTGTTTCGGCGGGTATCGGGCGGGGATTGAGGGGTTTCGGACAAGTCCCGACGCGTTTTTCGCGTTTTCTTCGCCTCTTCTGCTGCCCTGTCTGCCCTCTGGACACAACGCTGATCTCCTTCGTCTGCTCAGATCATGCCCCATTTCGTGACGCAGGTGAGCCTCCTCGCTGAAATAGCACGCTCGCGATGTCTAATGCGCGATTTCGCGATCCAGAGAGACCTATATGAAGTCCGGGAGCGACCTTCAAAGACGTACAGTTGGAAAGTCTTCATGCTGTCCAACATCATGGTCGAAATCCCCTGGAACAGTCTTATGGCCGTCCTCATCTTCTTCACCTGGTATTACCCGATCGGATTCTACCAGAACGCAGGAGACGACGTTCATGTTCGAGGATTCCTCATGTTTCTCCTCGTCTGGGCGTTCTTGCTTTTTACGTCGACTTTCACCCACTTTATTATCTCCTTCAACCAGACGGCCGAGAACGGTGGTAACATTGCGAACTTGATGTTCTCGCTGTGCTTGATCTTCTGTGGTATCCTGGCTTCGAAAGACACCATGCCTGGTAAGTATAGTAGCAGGTGGCTCTGCAACGGAAGTTGGCTTATCATGATATCTTTAGGTTTCTGGGTCTTCATGTACCGAGTCTCACCTTTCACCTACATCGCTTCCGCCATGTTGGCGACAGGAGTAGGTCGGGCTGCAGTCGTCTGCAGCGCAGTAGAGCTCGTGACCATCCAGCCACCCGCTGGTCAAACATGCGAACAATGGATGGGGCCTTACCAGAACGCCGCCGGTGGATATCTCCAAAACCCGGGCGCAACTTCTGACTGTTCGTTCTGCCCAGTATCATCTACCGATGTAAGCCGGATGCGAATCGACGGCAACAGTGACTGATTGCGATTACCTCAGGCTGTGCTTGGCGGTTTCAACATCTACTATGGTGACCGATGGAGGAACCTGGGCATCATCTTCGCGTACGTTCATGCCGTAATCTGTCATACACGTAGCTTATCATTTGGCACGGCAGTTATATCATTTTCAACGTCTTCGCCGCCGTCGGATTCTACTGGCTCGCTCGAGTGGTAAGTCCGCTGGATGAAACCACCATTAAATATGCTAAACAGAATCTTCCTCAGCCAAAGAACCCGCGAAGGATGAAGAAGCACAAGAAGACGAAGAAAGAGTAGTCTACAAACGTCTATCTTCATTCTTCCTTTGCCATGCTTCACTCCACTATCAAGCACTCCACTACAAAAGCATTGTACACCTCCGATACCATCGCTACATATATCTCGGATCTCGCTAGACATAGACTCTTGTATCACTATAATACCACTTAATGTCAGTGTTGTTCGCTTCTGCGTAATTTACCTGGGAAGCCATGCTGTATTGCGGTTCTCAAAAGGCTAGAGAGCTCCCTCTCACCTTATGAAATGCAACCTCGGACGCGAATGGCATTGCATGCGTTCTGGTAGAATTTAATCGCCAGTACCAGGTGAAGAGGATGACATCGGCCATGAGACTGTCCCAAGGAATTTCCACCATGATATCGATCAGCATGAAGACTTTCCGACTGTAGGCCTCTGAACGTCGCTCCCGCACCTCATAAAGGTCTCTCTGCATCGCGGAAATTGGTAACAGACATCATGGACGTGTCAATTCCGAAAGAAGAGTCATTATCTGATTTACGAAGTGCGGTAGGTCAGCTACCTATGCATTCTGCTGTTGGCTACCTGATTTCGACGCCGCGTCCTCGCCAGATATACCAAGCCTCAAGTCGCATCTACTGGTAATTCGTTCGAAGACCCGTGGATGTCTCGCTCCGCATTCCTCGTGAACCTCAAGGGTCCAGAAATGCAGTGCGCTGCTGGTGGGGTCGTCGAGCTCGTCATGCGCCGAGTGAGACGCATAATGAGTCTGTTAGTCGCCTCAAATTGGTCACAAGCTGCTGATTTTTGACTTGCCGATTTTAACCGCAGGAATCCGGTTGGATCAATTTCTAACATTGCGTGCGATCGGATAAGTGAGACGCTTGAGTTCTCCTATCTAGCCTATCTCGACATATTGATGCGATCGATGCGAACCATCTTTCTCGTCGTTGATATCGCCTTGACATCCTAGCTTGCATGCCCATCGTGTCAGGAGGGCCGTGAAACACGCGCCGGCACAGTCTCAACTCATGTTCAGCGCCCGCGCCCCTTCATGGCTCTCGGGCTCTATATCGCAAAGCGTTCGCCGTAGGCCGACCTGCGCGACTGCTCTGAGCGGACAATCACAGGGTCCTTCGCGGCTTGCGCTGGTGCCCCAATTGACGGTGAGAGGGCAGACTGCCATCGAATGAAGTAATACTGATTTCTGGCTCATCTCAGCACCTTCGCACGAAATATAGTTCATCATTGCAGAATCAAACATATAATCCTGGAGAAGACACCGTTCGTACTGCAACATTCCCGCGAGGCCAAAATTTAATTGATTGATATCTCCATTCCAGGAGTTCCTACTCTCCCTTCTTCAAGCGGGACCATCAGCGCGAGATTCCCGAAAATATTTGGACTCGTTCTCGGTTCGACCACCACCAGCTGGAACATCCGTTGAGGGCACTGTCAATACAGAAGCGCAACCATCCGGGACGGTGAACCCCCTCGTCACGGATCTCTTATCCCACACGGCTCGTCGACCTGCACTGGTCAAGATACAAGGACCGTTCAACGATGTCCAGCTCGAATCAGTCGCCAAAGGCCTGGCATACCTCCAAAAGCTCGGCTTGGTGAGCATCATCATCGTCGACCGTGATGACATCGGCATGGACGAACACGGGAAGCCGATGTGTGAATCGGAAGCGAGGCGACTCATGTTGCGAGAAGTGGAACGGACAACACAGTTCCTCGTCAAACATCGAGTCTCTGCAACACCAGTCTTGTCCACGGTCGTGCGTATTCGCAAATCCGACTTTGAGGACGAAGAGGGAGGATCGAAGCAGTATGAGACATATGTCGAGGACGAAGGTCTGGATGTAATCCGAAGAGCGGTCGAGGAAGGGGAGATTCCAGTCCTGATGCCGGTCGCCATGGACGAGTTGTGCAAATCCCAGATGATTGGCGGAAACGACGTGATACGTGCCCTCGTCAAAGGCATGACTGCCAAGACGCAACAACCGCCGACAGCAGATCCGGCATCGCCAATGGAAGAGAACAGCAGCGACCTTACCCCTCTTCGACTATTGATTATCAACCGAGAAGGCGGAGTACCTTCATACGCTCGAGCGGGAATGCCGCATCTATCTATCAATCTACAATCCGAGTACGACTTTATCCAGAATACATTTCCGGGCGATTGGGCGTCAAGCCATCCAACCGCACTGTCGAACCTGACTCTTGCCAGAGATTGCCTCGAAGTCATGCCACCGTCCGGTTCGGCTCTCATAGTTTCTCACAAATCACCAGCGGCCCTCATTGCAAATCTCATTACAAACAAACCCGCACATTCTGCAAGTCTACCGCACGCACTTTTGGTTGAGGGAGAAGGCAAGATCACCCGACACACTCCCACCCTTATCCGTAAAGGATTGCCGATACGCATCATCCGGTCTGTCCAGGATATCGACCGAGTAAAGCTCACCAAGCTACTGGAGAAGAGTTTCCGACGAACGCTTGACCAAAATGCGTTCTTTGCGCGTCTAGAGCGGGATCTTGATTTTCTCATCGTCGCTGGAGATTATGCAGGCGCAGCGCTGTGCACTTTCGAGGGTCGCGAAGAAAAGGCAACATCCAGTACTTTGATGGATTCCGACAAGACGCATCTCCCGATCTGCTATCTCGACAAATTCGCCGTACTCCCTTCCCATCAAGGAGATGGTACCGTCGATTTCCTTTGGGTGGCGCTGCGTGACGAGACATTCGGTCTGGGACTCAAAGACGCTGCCAACGCCAACATCGGCTCACTATCGGGCGTCGGCACGGGTCGCGATCTGGTCTGGCGTTCACGTGGCGATAATCCGGTGAACAAGTGGTACTACGAAAGAAGCAATGGATTCACTACACGAGGACGGTGGAAGATGTTTTGGTGCGACGCCGAACAGAGAATCAGGGGGCTCAAGGGCGTGCGTGCCGCCAAAGGTGACAAGGGCATCCCGGTCAAGGTGGTCGAGGATGAGGAACAAGGTCGATTGGAGGTATGGGGCGATATCGTCGAGGCCATTCCATCAGCGTGGTCTAGCTGATTATGAAATGACATCCATAAAAACGAAAGCCATGCTTTCCGAGCCTGTTCTCGCGTTCAACAACCGTTACATACGCAGCCACAACCAGTGACGCATGATCGCGGATTCGCCTCCCAGGTGCTCATCCCGCCTTCCCAGTCCGAGTCTTGGTCTCCCTCTCCCACTGAACTCGGCGGCCCGCCTCTGGATGACGTCTGTTCGTCGACGCGAATATCCGTTCCTGTAGGGGAGCCATATCGTTTCCCCGGCGTGACGTTCTGCCGCCAATTATTGAACGGTGAAGGTGATATCGCGGGGCGCATCTGCGCTCTGCGGTCGAGGAAATACCGTGGCGCTGGGAGAGTAAACCTAGATTACTGCAACGTAACACACTGCTCAGAAATAACTTACGATTTCGGACTTCCACGTTCCGCATACACGTCTGTTTCGAAAGTCAAACTCAGCTTAGTCCCACTGACCGTAACGACGCAAACAAACCTCATGACCTCCATGTGCACATTTCGAACAGCCTATGAAAGCGTTCCAGAGAGACAAGATCAACGCAGCTCCCGAGTGATCTCGTTGCCCGAACCTACCAGTGAACAGCCCCTTCACAGGCAAGTGACTTTTGTGTGACGAGTCAGCTTGTACCCGCCCTAAACGATTTCGTCTTCACTCACCATATCACGCATGTGATCAGGGCAGCTTTACAGGATTCGCAAAACCAAGTAGCGTTATTGGCCTCAAATTCCACTGATTTTCGACATCTTCCGCAACGGCTTTGGATCACTGTTTCCGACTGATGTTGGTTGCGGTCAATCCGATGAGCATCGTGAAAATGCGCCATATCCCTTACCAGTGTTTGGCTCCGAGTCCCAGCGTAGCTTTGGCGAATAGAGGCGGCGACTCCGGACAGCCGCCGTCGTTCCAACTGCTCCAGATACGCTTCGACAAGCATCTGCCCGTCCTCGTCAGACAGACCCAAGACATGTCCGGCTACAAGATAGATGGCACACGAGGTCTGGACTTCTCCCTTCAAATCACAGAGTGAATGTTTGCTGGAGGGTATAGAGGAGTTCCACATACCTGTTCCAGAGTAGCAGTATACGCTTTGCGCAAGATATCGACGTGGAACACTCTCCAACTTTGAAAGACCCTCAGTCGGCGAGCTTCTTTGCGTTTCTCCTCTGCCGTTTGCGGAACAGTCATGGCGGCCATTGGGAGAGAAGTCATATCGGATGGTCGCCTAGAGAACGCTGGATTGAGACTAGGAGATATCCTAATGGTACTGGCTGTCTCGCTCTTGTTGAGCTCTTCTTTGGTTTGATTGAAGGATGGCCTCGCGATTGGACCAGAAGGTCGGGTTGACCGCGACGACGCGTACTGTGAATGGGCGTCCTCATCCCCGTCGCTTCCGCTAACATTGGGTAATTTGGCTAGAGCAAGAGCGAGTGGCGAACGCATGGGTCCGCTAGCATTGTTCTTCCCGTTGGATATAGCACCAAAGCGGAATGCTGTAGAGTCCGAGGAATGAGAATCTTGTAATGAAGGTGTGAGTGAACCCAGCTGAACTTTGCCTGGCATGGGTGTTCTCGTGGTATCGTCGTAAGACGGTGAATCTGATCCCGAGGAGGAACTGGAAGACGATGTCCGTCGTTTCTGGTTATTGGAAGAGCGGAGATCCGCCATCGTGACGGCTTGTTGTGGCTTCTTGGTTTTCGGGGCCGCCTTTTCCTCCAGTGAATCATCTTTCACCTCCTCAGCCTCTTCCGAGCGTTCAAACTCGACTGGTGATCTGTTACGTGCGTCGATAAGTGGCGGGGCGCTGTCGATTGCAGGCCTTTGATCTCCTGTTGTGGAAGCTGAAAGAGGCGCTATGGCGCCGACGCGGCCATCGACATTGGGGACTGGTAGCTCTTGTTGCCGCTGGAATAATTGCTTGACCAGGAGCCAGAGACGCTGATGTTCATATTCTTCAACCTCTGACGCGCAGTTGGCATTCCACTCGCAGGTCTCAGCCGTATCCTCTCCAGGCCCCATCCGATATGTATGGGCCAGATACTGGAATATCTCCTCTGATAGAGGAGAAGAAGGTAAAGTGATTGCCGTTTGGCGCGTCGCGAAATCAGGGTCCGAAACCGCTTTTCGAGGGAAAGGCAGCGCTTGGTCGGTAAATTCCGGCTTGCTGCATCGACATCTGGTTAGACACAGTTCAACCGCGTGGTAATCGACTTACATGTCGTCGAATGGTATTTCCCCTACTACCCATCGATCGAGCGCCATGGTGACTTCGCCTTGAGGAGACCAACCAATAGCCTGTCTCGGTATGTGATCTAGTGGACGGATATGAGACCTGATATCATGCTGAGCTACTGCTCCATTGGAGTAGCATGTCTGAATTGCATCTCCATCCGGCCAAATCAAGTCGGTCACTGCGCCAGTCTCTCCGAATCTACTTGCTTTCCCCAGGATGTACTTCGCCACGTGTCCTCGTCTGACATCCCAGACTTCGAGTCGGCTTTCGTCCATCTGTGTAGGGGAAGTTTCGGCTTCGATATTCTTCGGTTCTTGCACAGGGGTGCTAATACCGCCTGTTGGAGCGGTTGTCGGCATCGAAACAACAGCTATTTCTGTATCATGTCCAGGTCGCCATGCGATACGTCGTACGGGATGTGGCGTGTGGATGGTATGATAGGGAGACGTGGGCATCTCCACCGCTGTCATATCCCAGATCTATAACGGCGCAGGAAGTCAATGGCGAAAATCTGAAACGCAAGCGACTTCTTCACCTTGACAGTGCGATCCAGCCCTCCACTCGCCAGCCAGCCACCGGCACCGATACCATGCCCTCCAGCCGCCTCCCGGTCCCCGACACCGCCTTCCTTCCACTCCAAGGCCATGACAGCTTTGGCGCCATGTGCAGCGGTAATCCTGCCAACGCTCCTGCTGGCCATACGCCATTCGTATCGGAAGATGGAACCATTCTCCAAACCCAGAATGTAGGAATTTGATGCCGAGGCGTTTTCAATACCAGGAGGACCAAACGCCAATGAGACAATTGGCGAAGGATGCCGAACGCTCATCAAGGCGGGATTCTTCGCCTGACGGAGATCCTGAATGGATTGGAGAGATTCAGCGGTTGTCTGGCGCGAAATCACGCTGAAACTGACCCATAGCTTCGCATACCCGTCGGCGCCGCCTGTCAAAAGCCTATGACCTTGAGTCGTCGTCTTTGACATCAGCAAGCACAACATGGCTCGCGAGTGTCCCGCAGATACTTCACGCTCTGCAGAAAAATGAGCTCTTGATCTCGAACAAGAGAAACGGCAGACCACTGCTTACCAAAGCGATTTTTTTCCGTATCGAATATCATGAAGTTGCCATTACTGCACGCGGTCAAAATCTTATTGGACATGGCTAATTTACCGCTAATCAGTAAATAGGGAAGAGCGTGTCACATGATATCTCCAAACTCACCGCCGACTCCCCAATCCACATGATTGACGACCCTTGCAACACTTCCCGTCGGGACACCCTTCCATAGGTTAACGACTTCCTCGATTCGAGCTCCGCCTGCACCATGAGCAACGGCTCTCGGTCCGCCCGCAGACGTAAATTCTGATTTCGCGGACGCTTCCTCTTGCGCGAGAGGAGAAGAGGATACCGGTTTGCCGCTTATGGCAGGGGGCAACGGCGACGTTATGGCCAAAATCCGAAGTGCTGAATAGCAGTCCGTCAGTATGTTGCGTCTTTCACCAGTGGCGTTGCATCTTACCGTCGTTTGCGGCCACTACCACACGATTGGAGCCTTCTGGCCCCTTGGCCATGGACTTTAGACTGAGCGGACGATCCGCCTGGGCCATAGCTATCGACCCGGTATTGCCCCCTCCACGATTACCTCTCCTACTGGCAGGCGGAGCCGTCGAATACGTCAGTAAAGTCTTGACATATCGATCAGGACCTGTATACGGCCGGTTTGATGAAATAGGATGTTTCCCCGAATCCGAATCACTGTGGGCGGCAGCGGAAGAGGCAAAGCTTGAGGAATTCTTGTAGTGGCCGCCATGCGAGAATGGGAGGGCATGATCTACCTCTTCGTATGATGATGACGGGGCTGAAGATCCCAGGCTTCCTGTCTTGCTGTATCCGCTGCTCGACGTTATCGCCGACGACCCAGCGGCTAGGCTTCGTGACGATGGATTCCCTGTCGACTTGCGGGCATCATTGCTTGACATAGTGCTGGAACTTTGGGCGTTATTGCTGCTGCCACTGGTGGATCCTCCCGGATGATGCCACGAGGTACGCGAGGGCGAAAGATTCTGGCAATAATATGGTCGTCTCGGGTCATCGTACATGTAGTCCAGACCGGATCCCTCCACATGATGTCCGTCTGGCATTCGACGAGCTTGCGTGCCAAAGTGATCCAGCGGGAAGTCAGCCTCTGTCGGCGATGGAGCAACAGAGTCTGATGTCGCTGAGGCAATGTCCGACCTCCTGCCTTGTCCCGCATTCTCGTGCGCTATCGCTGCAGATCGATCGTTGTTTCCATGTCTTGAGGATTGAATACTGATCACATCCGCCTTGTCCGAGGAGACGATAGAGGTCCCAGAGACCACGCTATTCAAGACTGTGAGTCCCTTCTGACGATAAGGCAGTAAGGGATCGGCTCACCCTGAAAAGGCTGAGGTCAATCGATTCATGGCAACGACACCTTCGTCCAGAGATTACGGTGGTTCCATCGAATGTGGTGTGTGGACCTTCGATCAGGGATGATCCTCTGAAATTCGAGATCGTCTGAAGGCTGTGTCAATGCCTGCGGTCCCTTGAAGGGACAGAGATAGCAGCGAGCTGGCGAACCCTATGACCCTGGGCAGCGTCGATCACTTCAGACTGATATCCCTCGGATTCGCATCCGCGCAACCACCTCGGTCCGCAGTTGTCGCAGCAAAGCATTCATCGATGTCGTCGGCGAGATATTCTCGCTGTCCTTCACTGTGATAGTCATACATTTCCCGCAGGCTGTCCGAAGGTAACTCCAAACGATCCACGAAAATGGATCCCGCAGCACAGCCAAACATCAATCCAGCGGCACTCCGTATCCCGCCGACCTTTTCACCACTACACCCTCCCTCGGTCCAGCACAACACGCGCATCCTCAGTTCGCTCTCGACCCTAACATCCGCCTTTGCTGGCGCCCTAGCAGGTATCCTCGGTCTCGTCAACTGGCAAGGATTCGCTTTCTACCTCTTCGCAAGCATCTGCAATGCGTTGGCTATCGTCGTATTCAAGACGAGCAGAGTGGGAGGAACATCAGCAGGGAGGAGTTCGGCGACTGTGACGCGTGGGCTCAAGCGGTGTCTTCCAGGATTGAATCAGGGCAACATGTCAGGCGGGACGAGGGAGGATGGGGTGGGAACGCTCGCGAAAGGGATTTGGCAGCTCACCGGTATCGGTCAGGAGAACATTATGACGTTCCTCTTGTTCTGGATTGGGTTATATGTGAGTATCCTAATTGATGGACACCATGGACGGGTTCTGACAAAGATGCTCCTCTATATAGGCGATCATACACGGTTCGTACTTGCGTTGGGCCCACAGCGTTGAAAGCTTTGTTCTGATCCGTTGTGCCATTTGCCTTTACAGTTTACGATTAGTCCCGTGAACCGGCCACAGGATTTCCGAGATATGGAAGATAGATCAACCGATGGCATGGAGATGGGCGAGCTGTCCATCCACACTTGAGCAAGCGAGAAAGGCACCCTTCTTACATACTGGCTTTCGCCTGAATCGCCGGAATCCCTCAAGACGTTTTCCATTGGCCCTAGTTGGAGACAAACATTGCATAGACATGTCATATTCTGACTAGATGCAGCAGTCCTCTGCCAGAAGCGATCTCCGCGGTAGCTGCGCGGAGGTGTACAGACCGTACAAACAAATTGAAAAAAGTTCAAAGCCCCTCCAGCCGTCCCCCGAGCAGCTTTGCTACTGCATTACACGGCACGGCAGATCAACCCGACGTCTGTATTGCCATACGTAGAGAAAGGTATCAAACCCGCATATCTCCCACCCTACATGGAGATTGTCTTCTTCCCATCATGCTCGAATGCCTTCAGGGGCGGGCGATGATCTCGGCGAGACTGTTTCTTGTCGAGCGCGATTCAGGAGGTACAGCAGGGTTTCGGGACCCGACGCGCCGGCCATTGCGATTTCGTCAATCATCACGTGTGCTTGTCTGGTTGCTTCGTGTTCGGATGCCACATCGACGTCCATGCCGTCGTTGCCAGCGGTGTCATTTGAGGCCACCAAATCCTCAACAACAGACTCTTGTCTTGAAACGGTACCAGCAACCGGCATGTCGGGTCGTAAAGCGTTTGAGAATAGGTTCTCTTCCACTTCAGAGTCTGGAACAGGGCTATCAGATGTACCCGGCTCCGCTTGGCTGTTGTCGATGTCGACGTTCCCGGTGAGGCCGGTGTTCTCGCGGTTATGACTCGCTTCTCCCTGCAGAACGAAGTTGATGAATGCCGAAACGGTATCCTCGTTCATGTTCATCGGATCCCCGTTCTCGTCCACCACAGTCCTTCCGACGGCTGATGCCGGTTCTTCGTCCGCGAGTGCTATTCGCGCCCTTTCATTCGCTGTTGGCTCATCTGGAACAGCATTGTCGGTTTGTACTGCGCGGCTTTCCATACCGAGGTCTCGATAGATGATTGATGCCGGTGTACCCTCCCTGTGCTCGCTCTCGTACTGACTACCGTCACTGTGTTCGAAATCATCTTCATCGTGATGAGCAAAGTTCCCCGCTCCCCGGAGATCACCGTGCCTGTTCACATCATTGCCGCGCGAACGCGACTCCGCAATGCGAGAAGTCTCGGCCAGCTCGCTGAGAATAGTCGCGGAGACGTTGAATGCTGGTCCAACATCAACGATTGCACGAGAAAGCAGCAAGGTAGAATCAGAGCTGGCGTTCGAACTGGTCACCGGATCCGAATTCGGTGTGGGCTGAGTTGACGCGACAAAGTCGACATCGTTCATGCGCTCACAGAGATGACTGAACGCTTTGGCATGCTCGAGATTTTCCTGGAAGGCGCAGCTACGTGGAAACACGACCGATCAGTCGGACTCCCACATGATCAATGGGTCTCGAGCTTACCTCCGGCCATACTTGCATTCTGCCTGCTTGGCGGGAAGGTGCGTTGCAACTTCTGGTTTCGCACTTTCCCCCATCCACCATTCAAAGATTGAGGCCTTTCAAAATATAACATCAGTGCCGACTTGCCAGAGCGCTCAGAGCGCGTTGACGCACCTCTAGCAACGCGTTGAGACACAATTTACAAAGTCGCTCCGGATCATCCTGGGTCCTCCATGGCCACGCTTTGTTTGCCCGTTCAAATACTTTTCGCAGACCGCCTTGTTCATGCTCGGTTTCAACTCGTGCCACAGTCGACCTGATGATATTGGTCATTGTCACTTTCTGCGGAGTCTGGAACGTTTGAATGACGTCAGGTATGGCGTGGAAAAAGATCAGCGGAGACTTACAATCTCTGCATCGACCTGAGCAATGTCATAGATTGTCAATGGTGCTGTCCGGCTCGCCGCAGAGGAAGCTTGATTGGCTTTGAGGCAGAAGAGGACAAATTTGGCAAGCTCATAGTAGTTGTGCCTGTAACGCAGAAAAAAGAGTCAGACACAGTTCATCAGCAAGCATGCGAATGATTTACTGGAATGAATCCCGATAGGCGGCCCAAGTGTAATCCCAGATCCGAGCCACACTGGTTAGCCGCTCAATCTGAGTATACGACGTCGACGCATTCAGTCGTTCAATTTCCGCCAGTTTCGGAATCTTGCAACCCCTTGTCGGCTGGTCATACGATGTCTCATGAGCTACGTCGTTTTTCGGAAGGTTTTCGACTGACCATGCCGCAAACACCTTCACCGCATCCTGAACAAGTCTGTGTCAAGGCCTCCGGACCCAACTCGCCGCTGTGATGGCGAAGCATGAGCGCGATGTCAATCGACAAAAGCCTTCCTCAACGTACCATATCGAACAAAGCGAATGACCGGGAGGACAGCCGAAATCTGTTCTGTAAGTTCTGGCAGTAATCTGGAACGGCATACGGGGCGATCAGCCGAGCAGCAGATTACACGCATGTCGTGGACTGACCGGCTCCGGGCAAACATATCGGTCGGGTGCTTCGTGACTTCTGATAGACGTGCAGTGATAGCAAGGACTCCAGTAATCTCTACCGCCACGACGATCTGAGCGATCCCTCGCCATAGGTGCCAAAAGCTCTCCCATCACAGTTGACGCGCCTGTACTTGCTGTCTGAGACGTGCTGCTGGAAGGAATGGGACGGCCATACGCGTCGTAGTCAGAATGACGAGAGCCATTGGTCGTAGCCGGCGGAGGTATTGGAAACTAGGCAATTTGGACTATCAGGCTCTAGCAATAGCTATCGAAACGACATGGGCGTACGCTAAGTTTGTCACCTCTTTTGTAGAACTTTTGTGCTTGGGCAACCTCGGTCGCTGATCTCTCCAAGTCCGGCCGATGCTGGGTATTGGCGTCAGCATTGAGGCAAAACCTTTGGCAATCTCGACACCGCTCACCCTCTGAACAAGCTCCACCATACTCGTCACCAGACAACTCCCCGTCGCATCCACAATCGGTTGCGTTCTGCATGTCGGACAGGCCAAGCCCTTCTTCGGCGTCTTGGAAATACCGATCCGAATCGTGGAATTTATTCCAGCAGAGTCGCCATCACTGTTCGTCGAGGCATCTGCGCGAGCTCGTTCCAAGTACGGGTTGACCGGATAGTAGTCGTCCTCCGAGTCACTGCCATCGTCTGGATGTCGTCGAGCTCTACCGGATCGTGGAGGGGTGTTGCCTCCGTCTTCATTCGAGGATGTCGATTCGTAGCCGTCTTCGTATCTGTCATCGGATATCTCCCGCATTCTGCGCATGTATTCTTTCAAAGCTGGGAAGGGGTTGGTGTAGGACATGCTAGTACTAGGACGATAAGACTAGGACCACACTCAGATCAGAGGTCATGCGAAGTCAGCATGAAGCGCGGGCGTACCTGCAGATAGTTGACGATGCAACTTCCGCAAAACACATGAGAGCAAGGATTGAGCGCCACGGGCTAAATGACAGATACCGCTTGATCAGTTTGACGGACGCCCACAACAGGCGTGAGACTTACATCAATGAACACACCCGCACACAGGCCACAGGTGACTTCCGTTTCCAAATCGTCCAAAAGGCCTTCCATCCTGGTGTCGGTACTGGTCTTGACGATGACTGCCTGACTGTCGGATGTCTGATTTTCTGCCGCGTTGTCTGGCGCAGAATCCGAAGCGATCAAAGTATCTCCCTCTCTGATATCATTCGCAGATGCGTCCCGGAAAGTCGAAGCTGATGGTCGAGGCGCAAAAGACGAGCTTGATGCATTGAAACCCAACTCCAGGCGTGGAGGAGCGGATCCCTGTCTCACACGATCATCCAACCTTATCTTCTTCAGAGACGGCTGAGACACTCCATCATTGCTTGCTTCATCTCGAATCGGATGTTGTGCGGGGTCCGTTACGTGTTGCAGACTCCCCGGCGTACTTTCCCTCGTCAACTCCTCTCGAACTCTGATCTCATCCGTGACCATGCTGTTCGGATCCGCCGACCTTGTTTCATCTGCTACGTGTCGAGTGTCCTCGAGAGGTGTCGGAGAAGACATGAGGCGCCAAGGCGATGCGGAAAGGTACTCTGGGTCAAGAAGGCGTTTCTGGCCGCGAGAACCAAGGTTGGTGTTCATTGGGTTGAGCAATGGCGTTCGACTGCTGTCTCTTCACGGTGATCCCAGGATCTGGAGACACCGGAATACGATGGCCGAGACTGGGAGGAGGAAAGGCTCAGAGCTGACGCCTCAGAACACCCAACAAGACCTACATCGCTAGACTTCTCCCGCCTCTCGTCCAGCTCGCCGTCAATTAGTTGTGTAAATCCAAAGATGCAAAGGCGACAACGAGGGATGACCAGATTGATAGCGGTAGACAGCTCAGCGTACGACTTGACCAGACAAGACGACCAAGCACGATGATAAGCTCATTCGTTGTCTCTTCCCGCTTCTCCCGCTCTGCGCAAGGAGATGAGCAGCGCCAGCTGCAGTGACCGTACCGTGCGTCGAGTCAGATTCGGATGCAGGTCGCCCCCTCGTGTTTCACCCGGATAAGGCGTTTGACGTAATCACTTATTTACTCTTTCAACGCTGCGGGACGGAATGACACGACATTCGTCGGCAATCAAGCTCTTCCTCCGAAAGCGCTTTCGTTTATCTGCGATCGAGATCAAATCCGCATACCGCTCGGACCGCTGGGAGCGCTATCTATTGGCCGGGAACACCGACCGACATTTCGTGAAGCGACTGGTTGCAAGTAGAATCTGACGACATCACCAGCGACAGCATACACCCGTCACCCGTCTATTCAAATCACTCCTACACTTCTTGTAAGTCTCAGAAGCCTGGTAGCGCATACCGCTCACTGATATCATGGCTCTTCCCGCCTTGCAGAGCGCACAATGTCTGGACAGGAAGACTTCACCAAACGAAAGCTCTGGGGGTTGGTACATGTTCATTCGCTTGACGACCCGCACACTGACGCTCGACCCTTTCAATCAGCGGCCGTTTCACCGGCGCAACGGACCCTTTGTAAGTGTTCACGTCGTATTCACGTCGCATCATGAACTCACGCAACCCATTTCATCCAGGATGCATCAGTACAACCAGTCGCTTTCCTACGACCAGCGCATGTACGCCGCGGACGTCAAGGGCTCCATCGCGCACTCTCGAGGCTTGGAAAAGGCTGGGATCTTGACGCAGCAAGAACGTGAGGAAATCGAACGGGGACTAAAGCAAGTCGAGAACGAGTGGAAGGAAGGCACGTTCAAGATCTTTCCCGATGACGAAGACATTCATACCGCCAACGAACGACGATTGTCCGAGATTATCGGCAAGGATATTGGAGGAAAGTTGCACACCGGAAGGAGCAGGAACGATCAGGTTGCAACCGATATGAGAATCTGGCTGGTATGCTCTCGCGCTTTCACCGCCGTCCCCGCGCTTATGGCCCCTCGCTGCAGATGGACGAAGTCGAAAACATCAGGGGATACCTCAAGGACTTGGTTCTCGTCATGGCTAACCGAGCCGAGAAGGAGGTAGACGCCATCATGCCAGGCTACACCCACGTGCAGGTGCGCTAATGCGATGCCATGAGGCCTTATCAATGTGCTGACTCTTGTCTAAATGCCGATAGCGAGCGCAACCGGTCCGATGGTCACATCTCCTCCTCTCCCACGCCCACGCGTTTTACGCCGACCTCAACCGTCTCTCCCAGCTCATTCCCCGAATCTCCACCTTGCCCCTCGGCTGCGCCGCACTCGCCGGTAACCCCTACTCCATCGACCGAGAATTCCTGCAACAAGAGCTCGGCTTTGACTCGCTGGGCGAGAACTCGATGCACATTGTGCCCGACCGGGACTTCGTCATCGAATTTCTGCAGTGGTCGAGCTTGATGATGATTCATATGTCGAAGATGGCGGAAGACTTTATCATTTACTCGACTGCCGAGTTTGGCTTTATTCAGTTGAGCGATGCATACAGGTATGACAGCGTTCCTTTCTACGCCGATAGTGGGCTCATTCTTTCTTAGTACTGGATCCTCGATCATGCCTCAAAAGAAGAACCCTGTAAGTAGTATCGTGTAGCGGTTCTAAGCACTCGCTTATTTCTATGCCGTCTTTCAATGTAGGATTCGCTCGAATTGTTGCGAGGGAAATCCGGACGAGTCTTCGGTCAAGTAAGTCCCGCATTCCCGCGCTGCCATATCCGCTGACGCATTTCGCAGATGGCAGGCTTCATGATGTCCGTCAAGGGCACGCCTTCCACCTACAACAAGGACTTGCAGGAAGACAAAGAGCCTTTGTTTGACTGTGTGGACACAGTAGCGAACAGCATCCGAATTGCCGAAGGTGTCATTGCCACTCTGGCTGTGAGTGCTCCAACGGCCTGCTAGAATCTCGACTGAAGCATACGCCCGCACTCGCAGATTGACGCCGACAAAATGCGAGCGGCATTGACCGACGACATGTTGGCGACCGATCTGGCTGACTACCTCGTCCGAAAGGGCGTAAGTAGCTCTCGAGTGCTAGATCCTTCGATCCATCTGAATGACTACTCTTCTATAGGTACCTTTCCGTGAGACCCATCACATCTCAGGCCGAGCCGTCGCTTTGGCAGAAAAGCAAAAGTGCAACCTGTCCGATATTACCTTCGAGCAATACCGAGAACTGTCGGACAAGTTCGAGCCGGATGTGATCGAGAGCGTCTTCAACTTTGAGAACAGCGTTGAGAAGAGAGATGCTATCGGAGGTCCCAGCAGGAAGGGTATCGAGAGGCAAGTGCAATTCTTGCGTGCTGGTGTGGAAAAGTTGTAATATACATGGCCGTTGAGCATGGGAATTACAACAATGCTTTTGTGCAATCTGGCCGGCAGGCTGATCTTCTCTAGGAGCTCCTCCTCGGTGGCGTGGAGAGTCGCTCGAGGTGTAGGGATCTTTTGGAAGCGATATAGCTGGCGATACCAACCTGACTTGTGGCTGAGTGACTCCCCCTTCTATAATCGGATGGTGTTTGACCAACTTTTTGCGGAGGGCTTTGTTGACCGATGAGCAGTGTTGGTTCGAAACTTGGCTTTGCATTAAGAGGCAGGTACTGTCAATGACTCCCCAAAGATGACGTGTGAGACACCAGCAACTCCTTATTTGGGCCCTTTTTTTTGCTCGGGGATGTCGGTTGTCGGCAGCGAGACGCATCGTGTGCGATGATAGTGGAAGTCCGGCCCGACCTGTCATCACTCCCGGCTCATTCAAATGATTCATCACGGACTCTTCTCGCCCGCTAGTATGGAAGCGCCGGAAGCGCAACGGTCGCGCTGAGATTGCGCATGAGCGTTTCCAGCTGATGATTGACGGCGGTTTGGGCGATCTGCTCCATTTCTTGAACGATAGAGTGTAGGATATTCTGCGCAGCGGTCCGATCCATCAGCCCGTATCCCGACCAGAATCACACAGTCGCTTACCTTGAGCTTCCGATCAGCTTTCGTGATCAGTTCCGTCAGGCTGGCAGGCCATGAGGCATGGGCCTCGATGCTCCGAACCTCTGGCTTTTCACTAGGGGACCGAGGTCGCCCGTCCCGCGCGCCGAGTATCAATAGTCCAAGTCTTACATAGAGTTGACGAATGACATGAGATAGTGCCATCACGACTTGACAATAATCGAGTGCGAAGGGTACGTTGATGACAACCAATGCGCTCTCGGATGAACGAGTCACGCCAATCCCCTGTTGAGCGTTCCAGTTACCGGCGTTCCAGCCGTTATGCTCGTTGACGGTGTCTGCGGACGAGGCATTGGACTTTCTCCCCACTCGCTGGTTGCGAAACAAGTTTTTCTGTGTCGACTCTCGTCAGTAGGCTACATGGTGAATGTTGCGCCAACTGAAAACTTACAACACCGTCGCTCACACCTGGAGCCCTTCCTGAGAGGCCATTCTCGTTCCAAAGCTCCCACTCGGTCAAGACCCTCGACAAAGATCTGCAGAGTTCTGTCGCATCGTCCACACCTAGTATCCGGCCCAAAGACATTCCCAACACAAACAAGTTTCTCGTCTTTTGCGTCGACTTTACCGATCCCAGCGTTTTGGCGAGATGCCTGTCCACATGTGAGCGCGAAACTAGAGCGGTCTCGAACCAAGGCTCGGATAAAGCGGAATGGGATTGGTGAATGTGGTGCCAGGAGGATGTGCGTTTCTCGATCATGCGTGATAGCGATTCTGGTGATGCAAGGGACGTCGCTATTGATTCAGAGGATGACAGACCGGAGGAGGTAGACTCCTTGAGCGATGAAGGGTTCCGCTCCATTCCGTTACCAAGTTATAAGTAAGTTCGGGTTGATGTTGCAGCGATGGTCAGGGTGTCATGGCTGAGAAGCTGGCACAGAGCTTCTATTGAAGAGCAAGTTAAACACGGAGGAGACGGTGGAAGCTCGAAGCTGTTGTACGTCGATCACCGCCAGAAATCCGCTTCCGGTCGGGGCTCCAAGCCATGCGACGAGATGACGCTCATTTTCGAATTCCAAGCAAGACATTCAGGACAGCCACGGCGAGAGTACCGTAACAGAACAGAACACCATCTTGACCACACTGGTAACTCTTGAACAGGCGTCTCGAAGACAGATCCAGGATGAGCAAGCCACCTCCGCTGCCCAGAAGAAATCTCGTACAGGACCGCTGGCAGGATACTACGGTCGAAGATCCAGTCTCCCAGCGGATCACCGATCCACCGCCAGAGCTTCCCTCTCGCAAGGAGACATCGGCGCTGGACCTCCTGCCCGAGGTTGAAGGAGAAGGCATCGCTCCAAAAGGCGATACGAAAGCCACAAGCGGGCCCGTGGATCGCAGGTTCGTGGCGCCTGTGCCACCGCGGATGCCATCGCAACCTACCATCACACGTTCCTTACAAACAGTCCTCGCATTGTTTCCATCGCAACGTCCAGACACTCCAGAGGAAGCCGCGAGCCGTCGACGGCTCGAAGAGGAACAGATTGCCCGATACATGAATAGCTTCAGCAAGCATGTTCAATACCTACGTATGGATCCGAGTCATGCCGCAGAACGTTTAAAGCAGGAAAATGCAGCGAATGCACGACAAAAACCAAAGCTGAAAGATTTCCGCTCTATTGCTTCTGTGGGCGAAGATGGTACTATACAACTTGACGAACAAATCGTCGATATTCATCAGCCTGAGATCTCGAAAGCCGAGCAAAGAAGAAGGGCAGTGTCAATAGACTGGTTCGGATATTATGCCGCGGTATGTCATCTCATCGGAAGCCTTGCCATTTGATATCCTTATGCGATTTTCTCGAAGCTGGTTGCCTACTATCTACACTCTTATATCCCATCCCTGGCATCGAACAGTATCCAGCCTCTTCTCCTTGTCTCGGAGCCATTAGAACGCGAACCGTTCACCATTTCCCGCCTGCGCTCCAGCGTTGAAAGGCTCTACGTCAACGCTCGCTCGCCTTGGGAGAGGTTTTTCGGAACAATAGGTCAGGTGGCAATGTGGTATGATGTCGCAAAGAGCCTGAAATGGCTGACGGTAAGCTCTATGGTCTAGCCCCAGCTGGTACTGAGGTACATCTGTTTCTTCTTAAAGGTCTACATACTGTTGACTATCACTTCAACGTTTACGCCATTTTTCCTGTCTATTCCTCTCTACCACCTCGTATACACACGTCTGTTCCCGCCATCTGTATCTGACCTGCTGCAGCAGGAAGCGGATGCAGCCAAACGAAACGAGGAAGGCCGCGAATTGGCGGAAGATATCGTTCAGCCGAAGGGGAACGGCCCATCGATTCCCGGCGGTCTGGGAGGAGACTTTGCGACCGGTGCTGCAAGGAGATTCAATCTCGCTCGGAGTGCTGTCACGACTTATACATCCAGTACGGAAACCGGACCCCAGGACGATGACGCTGTCAATGTGGATATCCTCAAGCCACATGTCCAGTCTGTTGTCAATCGGGTACTTCCGGCTTCAACTGGGGCACAGGGTCGCAAAGCTTCAATGGAAGGTGTGGCAGAAGATCAGAATGCGGGCGGAAAGAAAGGCAAGGCGGTAGATACGGAAAAACCGAAGCCTAAAGTGCCGAGCAAGACAACCAAGTTACGCGAGAAATGGGAATCCTTCAAGGTCACCCATGGTACCGGCTTCATTGTTGTTCTGGACGATCTATCCGTGGGTCATGTTGTGTAGCTGCTTCAGTTCGAGAACTCATCAATCCGCTGCCTCTTGACAGGATGTGCATGAGCGGATCGAAAGGTGAGTTGAGCTTCTCGCGAACAAGAGCTCGAGACATGCTCACTTGTGTCGCTTCCCTAGTCTGTTCGCGTGGCGTCGTCCCGAGTCGTCCACGAGATTCGCCTTAGTGAGCGGATCCAAGGGGCCTTTAGCGGTGCATGTTTGTACATGAAGCCCAGGATTGACAATTCAATCTTCTCCAGATCTTGCTTTGTGCCATCATCGCCACACATCTCACACCAGCGCTGTGGATACTCAAATTATTCCAAGTTGCAATCGGGGTGGTATTCTTCGTGGTTATCCCGGTGGCCGCCAGAATGGAGAGATATGAGCCTATGTCGTCAGTCCTCGCCCAGGACTGTCAGGATATCTCCCAACTAAAATCGCCAATACCTCGCAGGGCTTCACTGACCTCTGCTCCAACCATGGCAGAACGTGAGTTCCGGGAGGACATCCAATACTCAACAGTTTCTGACTGCTTGAGCGTGCTAGACGTGATCAACGTAATGAGGGAGCGGGCAGCCCGGGGTGAGCCCATGCCGGTCTATCGGCCACCAGCGAAAACCCCATCGCGCAAGTCTACGACCATGTCGACTTCCGGGAGTGTCATTCCGAGTAACGCCTCCACGACATCCCTTCCACTGGCGACGACGGAGATCGAAGACGAGTTGGTCAGGATCGATTCGAGCCCTGAAACGGGAGCTGTGGGCACGTCGACCAGCAAAAATGGCAGCGGGACGCGCAAGGTCGATTGGGGCGGTATGCGTGACCAAGCTCTAGCGCATGCGCAGGCCGGTACGCAATGGTGGCAAACTGGTAAAGATCTTTGGAGAGGAGAAAAGAAGGTACAATTCTCTTGGAAAGGAGTCCGTGAGGATTGGGAGAATGTGAGTCCCTTTTTCAAGCTATGTTTGGGATTCTTGTCACTAAACTCGTATCGTAGGTGGAGAAGTCTGCCTTAGCCGCGAAACAAGTATCTCTCGGTCCAAACGGGCCCGGGCTGCATCTCTCAGTACATTCAACGGAAGAGCCATCTGCATACGTTAAAGAGGGCATTGGTAAGTTTCCACCATTCTTGCTATTCACGCCTCGCTCAAACGGCTCCTTGCTGGCTCAGCATATCTCGCTCGGCACGCCGGCTACACAGGATCGTTATACCTATCCTCTGAGGGTCTCATGTTTGTTCCCTTGATTGCGAGTGGAAAAGTCTCCGACAAGGTAGCGGAAGATGCCCTGCAAGATTTGGTAAGACTCGAAGAAAAGGAGGAAAAGAAGGGTATACCAGAGAAGAGGAAACCGGAAGTACAGGTGCCGATGTCGAGTATCGTCGGTATGCGGAAGAGCAACAAAACGGCAATGGGCTGCATTGTCTCTGCGGGTTTGCAGGTCGACGTCGACGATGGATCGGTGAGTGCCTGCCACTATGACCCCAAATTTCTGGATTCTTATCCCCTTGACACCAGAGTATCGTCTTTCCTTTTGTCGCGAGTCGTGATACAGTCTTCAATCGTCTGTTGGCCTTGTCAAAAGGCACATTCCGACGTGTGTAGTCATGACGGCGATCAATGACATGCATGCACAATATATGCGACCTTGACTTCAAATGGCCATCATACACAACTGAATATAGTCTCGCCTCTCTGCATTATTCTTCGATCTTGTAGGCTTCCGCAGAACTTGATTCCAATACGATGATGACTTGACCGCGTTCGAGACTCCCACATCGCACAAGTGGGGTCGGTAAAGGCATGGTCACAAGGGTATAATGAGAGCCAAGAAGACGTACTTGAGGCGGTTCCGATTCATGCTTAGTCAGACTTCGGCCGCCGATGCGATCATGCACGCCAGCTGGGTGCGAGGATGAGCAAGCGCGGGCGTTGCATGACGAGGCGTAATCGATGGTCATGACTGACTCGCGCTGAAGACAGCACCACCTCCTCATTTAGGAAAGACTCATTCCACGGTACCATCAACAATGGTCAACGCACAAAGTAGCGCAGGTAAGATTGCTCATGCCATCATCGGAAAGCACGATCGGCTAATTTTTGCTGCACGTAGCTGGTCTCATCTCGCTTTTGCAGGATTCGGATCCAGAGATCCAGAGTTATGCGATAGAAGAGTTGGACAAGGTCGTGGGCCTTTACTGGGCGGAGATCAGTGATCATGTGGTGGAAATGTGAGTCGTCGCCTTGCGACAGCTTGAAGCGACATCCGAGGTAGGGTTTCGGCCTGTTACCGATCAGGGGTGTGCAGAGCGCAGTGTATTCGGTATGCAGAAGACCACGCGTAACGGGATGGAACCACATCGTCAGCTCGATGATTCTCTATGGGAATCCTAGAAGTCCATCGCAACGGACATGTCTCAATGCCAATCATTCAAAATCAGCAATGAACTGACAGCTTATTCTTACAGTGAAGCACTTTCGGAGCCTACCTCAGAACTATCTCCAGAAGCCCGTAATCTTGCTTCCCTTCTGTGTAGCAAAATCTACTTCTACCTTGGAGCCATCAACGATGCTGTCAACGCAGCTTTGAACGCAGGAGACGCATTCACGAGGGATTCAGCCGCCGGTACAAGAGAATACAAGGAAACAATCATTTGTGAGTAAGACGCGATATATGGTCTGCGGCGGGCGACTGAAAGACGTATACTTCAGCGAAATGTCTGGACAGATGTATCGCTGATCGGTCAAACGCAACTGCAACAGACCCTCGTTTGACGTCGATCGTCTCGCAGGTCCAGACCGCTGGATCTGCTGAACCCGGAAAGTTGCGAGCCGGTCTGGCGCTATCTTTGAGGGACTTTGATGCACTAGAGGAGGCCGTACGTGATGCCAGGAAGCGTGGGAACGGCGACGAGTTGGTGCGATACGTCCTGGCCGAGGTGACCGGCGGAACGAGCGGCAATGAGTCTATGGACGTCGCATTCGTGGACACTGTAAGTGCTTTCGCACTTCGGGAGTCGTATGACTGATTAATCGACTTCGTTGCAGTTGATGCGGAAGTTGCTGGAATTGTTCGAACAGTCATCTCCGCCAGATTATACCTCCATAGCACAGATTTGGCTTCGACTTGACGAGCCCGCCTTGGCAGCTTCAACATTAAGCAAGTTGATTGCAGGAGGTGAAAAGGACAAAGCCAAGTTGCTCGAGGCGTACCAAATCGGATTCGACTTGGCCGACACCGCCACCCAGGAGTTTTTGGGCAAGGTGATTGAAGCGTTGCCCCAGACGGAGGCACAGGAAGGAGTCGAGACAGAAGCGTCGGCATTACAAGCCCTGAAGGAGATTCTCAGCGGAGAGAAGAGCATCCGTCTGTATCTGGAATTCTTGTCAAAGAACAACCACTCGGATCTGCTTCTGTTGAAGAACATCAAGGTGCGTAACCTGAGTCGCTCTTGATGATTTCGGCTCATCCCAGTTCCAGGATGCGCTCGAGGCTCGTGCTTCCATCTTTCATTCGGCGGTCACTTTCGCCAACGCCTTCGCTCACGCTGGAACCACTTCCGATCAATTCCTGCGGGACAACCTGGAGTGGCTGGGTCGAGCGTCTAACTGGTCCATGTTCAGCGCGACCGCTGCGCTCGGTGTCATCCACAAGGGCTCTCTTGCCAAGGGCATGGCGGTTCTCGGTCCATATCTGCCGCCTGATCATGGTGAAAGCGCACCGCACTCTAGCCCGTACTCGGAAGGAGGTAGTCTTTACGCCTTGGGTTTGATTCACGCAGGACACGGACGAGAAGTCAAGGACTATCTGAAGGGCAAGCTGCGATCAAGCACGGATGAAACGAGACAGCACGGTGCCGCTCTTGGGCTTGGTGTAGCATGTATGGCGACTCGAGATGAAGGCAAGTCTCTGTTTCGAGCTGACTCTCGGTTGATCTGACCTTTGTTATACAGAGCTGTACGAAGCACTTCGAGACACACTGTTCCAAGACTCTTCGGTCGCCGGTGAAGCGTCGGGATACGCCATGGGTCTCGTCATGCTCGGATCCGGATCGCAGACGGCGCTGGATGAGATGATGCAGTACGCCCATGAGACACAGCACGAGAAGATCATCCGGGGTCTTGCCATCGGTATCGCTTTCTTGATGTACGGGCGGGCCGGGCAGGCTGATACCATGATCGATCAGTTACTGGCTGACAAGGTGAGATAAGAGATACCGCATGAGGGCGTCAATGCTAATTTGATTCGTATCAGGACGCCATTCTCCGATACGGTGGTATGTACACCATCGGTCTCGCATATGCAGGAACAGGCAACAATCAGGCCATCCGAAAGCTGCTGCAAGTCGCTGTCTCTGACGCCAATGACGATGTACGACGGGCGGCTGTCACATGTCTTGGATTTGTGCTCTTCAAAAATCATACACAAGTGCCGAGAGTCGTTCAACTACTCAGTCAGAGCTACAACCCACATGTCAGGCAGGGTGCTACCTTGGCCCTCGGTATCTCCTGCGCCGGAACGGGTCTTTCAGTAAGTTGTTGTCTGCTTGAGGTGAGCCATGCTAAACCCTTTCTTATAGGAAGCGATCGATCTGCTTGAGCCGATGATGAAGGATCCGATCGACTTTGTCCGTCAAGGTGCATTCATCGCCCTCTCAATGATTTGTATCCAGCAAAACAAGACGCAAACACCGAAAGTGGAATCGATTCGAAAGTCTTTGCAGACGGTTGTCACCGACAAGCACGAAGACTCGCTGGCCAAGTTTGGTGCAGCCATCTCTCAAGGCATTATCGATGCTGGTGGACGAAACGTCACTATCTCGATGCAAAGCAAGGCCGGTACCCCTCACATGAACGCGATTGTCGGCATGACCCTCTTCACTCAATTCTGGTACTGGTTCCCGCTGGCTCACTGTTTGAGCTTGAGTTTCCAACCGACAGCTATCATTGGGCTCGACGCATCGCTCAAGGTAAGAGAAATTTTCAATCGCAAAATCACGCTGACATCTTGAAACACATAAGATGCCCAAATTCGAGTTTGTTTCTCACGCCAAGCCTTCGGTGTTTGCGTACCCGGCCCCATACACGCCTCCGGTAAAGGAGACGGTTGAAAAGGTCAAGACTGCGGTTCTTTCAACGACAGCCAGGGCCAACGCGCGGATGAAGACTAAGGAGAAGGAGAAGGGCAGTGATGCCATGGACACAGTAAGCATCTTGTCTTTACCGTTGCAAGCCCAGATGCTGGAATGCTTCCGACTGCTTAGGACGAAAAGCCAGAAGATGCTGAAAAGACAAAAGCGGATGAGAAGAAGGATGACACGGACGCGCCTGCAAAGAAGAACGAACCATCATCGGAAACGCTGTCAAACCTCGTCCGTGTGACACCAGCCCAGCTCCGGCACATCGAGTTCCCCACTTCAGGGCGATATCAGCCGGTGAGACAGGTCGGCGTCAAGTCATTGTCCGCTATGGAAGCAGCTCGCGCAGCCAGGTCGTCGGCTACTCAGCAACATGTGCAGGGCGGCGGTATCATCATGATGCGCGATACCAAGCCTTCTGAGCCGGCTGAGTACATCGATTTGACGGCCAAGTTGGACCGAATCCCGCCAGCTCCTGCTGCGGCGCCAACTGCGGAAGCGGCTGCCGGTCAACCGGCGACGATGGCGGAGGGTATGGATGTCGACACAAGTGAAGAGGAGGCGCCGGTCCCTCCGCCATTCGAGGTGTGTTGGGTGTCCTATTTGTATTTGCCAATGGCTGACCTCTTCATTTTCATCAGTATCCCTTTGGACAGGAAGGCGCTTAAAGAGAGATGGCTACGGGAACATCGGAAGGCGAAGGGATCAACGGCCAATGAACGGTCATAGTCACGAGTGTAAAAAGCAATAATAGAGGCGCATGTTTACAGCGTGCACTCAGCATGTCATGAAAAGCATACCCTGCATGTCAGCGCTTCCGCTGCTCTACCCCGTCACGTGAAAGCCATGATGAAGAGGGAAACAGCGCCGACTGGAGCGCGTGACATCCAGGACTGTTTGCCTCTGCAGAGTCACAATAGAAAGTCGGTAGCTGACAACGACGAACCTTGCATCAAACATTATGCAACCATGGAAGCTTCGGCTAATCGGACTTGTTCCTTATTACCTTTTTCAATGCGTTCACCTATGCATTCCATCAAGAGTCAAGACTGTTGTCGTCCTATCTCTCCGTTCTTCCAAGGCTTTCTTATGTGTCGCTCGAGGTAGTTTGGCGTCCATCGAGCAAGTCGTGGGACTCATCGCTTGGTATCAAAGGCTTAGTATCGGTGATATCGCCGAAAGGTTGACAGCAAATCCGCAAATTCTGCCGCCATTGATCATCCACTCAAAACTCCCAACATCTTGCTACACATCTCCTGTCATTCCAATGGCTCGTTGGATGTCGGATGTCGCAGGATTTTTGGTGGAAGAACTTGTGGGTCAATCCTCAAAGGGCACCGGCAAACCTTGTGCACAATTTCGACGGCCGACTGGAAGGATATACACAACGTAGCTCGGTTCCTTACGCTCTATCTGGAACGCTATACATGAACAACATCATGTTTTCAATGGAACGACAGATCGGCTAGAAGGTTGATTCCTCCATTCCGCTCGATACCGGACTCCGGCTGGGCATGAGGGCCGTCATATTTCGGTGCGGCACCATCATCGTACTAGCGTTCAAGGCGACAAAAGCAAACGGGGTGATGCTGAATGCGTGGTCCTGCGCAAACGACAAGAAATGGTGTCCACCCTATCCGATATACATTGAAGGCTGTCAGCTACATTCGCTCTACCTTGACATGCGGCTCGGGATGAGACCGGCGGCTCTTGCAGCGATCACGGATATGATCACGGTAAAGGGAAGAGACGGACAAGTACCCTGCAAGGTCCTGGTCACTGAGCATTCTATAAGAGGTGGAATCAGCACGTGAATGACCGGCTTGTTTGACCCTTCCTTCATCCGCTGAACGCCTCGACCCAGCCAACAGAATAGCCATAATGAACATCGTCGAACGTTTGCGCAAGACATTTGGCTCGGAGAGCCCGAGTCCTCGCCTTTGGGCGCTCGATGCTCAGACTGATCGCCTTCTCCGACACATCATATTTGCAGAATTCGGGTCCAAGAGGAACCGCTATAGCCATTACCCGAACCAGTTCTTATATGAGCGATATCAGTTTCCTGCTTGGGACTTTGTGCATCCAAAGGATTTTTCATCAAGACTTCACTTGCCGTTCTTTCGAGCCGCTTACGGTCATCGTTATCTGCTATTTATTCCAGTAGTGGTCCCATTTGACAAGGATTACGGTGCGGGAAGACACGACATGCTGGGGTCTCTGAAATCGGTGGAGTAGTTGCAAAAAAAACGCAAAAGCTCCAGTCAATCTACCAATGGAAGAATGTAACGATGTATGCCCTTAGGATGGTTCGTTGTCGCGATGCCAGGCTATGCATGTCAGCTTCAGGGGTCAGGGGATCAGCTTGAAGACCCAGGCAGAATGCTCGCCTCCCCGACTGCGACTGAGTATGCTATCAGCCTTCGGTGACCCGTTGTCATCGAGTTCACTCTGCTCTTTGATTACCAGCAGGTAATAGTTTCCTATTGGTGAAGCTATACGACTCGGATGTGAGAGTTCCGATGCAGCTTGAGCGCCGCGTACGACTGGAGACCGTCGAAAAGAGCACTCTCAATGCAGGTAGGATGGGTTCAAGCTCGATCGCAGTCTGCTGTTGAACATCGCCGTCGGTTGTTTGAGCGTTCGGAGTACCTGCAGACGAGAACAGCTCGGGTTGCTGAAGCCCTCTAGCTGCTTCTGAGTATGGTGGTCCATGTATATACCTTTTCCGCGTCTGGCAAAATATCCACAGGCCCATGGAACTATGGCTTGAACTACTACTTTCCAAAAAGAAGCGCGTAGACAGGGACGCCTCAGAAATCTCGAGCGCGTAACTTTCGATCGAAAACGCAATGGCATTCCGCTACTGCTCGATGTCTGAAGAGGTCGTCTCAGCGGTATATAATTACCAATGCGCGTCCCCTTCTTCTCTCTATCGCACCCATAATGTCTTTCTTCGGTCTTGGAGGTGGTCAAAGTAAGCAGCCATGCTTCGATGCGCATGGATAGCCTCTTATCGTTCTGCTTTCAGATGCCCAACCCGCTGGGGCTATCAACCCCGCTCAGGTAAGTGACGCTGAATCGTTGGTAATTCTGAAGCGTGGCTCACGTCCCCTATTCGTGCAGATTGAGATGGCGGTAGCCGAGCTGGATATGATTACCGATGTTTTGTGAGTCCCTTTGGCTAAATCCATTGGCATCTGCTCATCTGTATTCCTCACTCAGCAACCGTCTCGTCAACTCGTGCCATGCCAAGTGCATTTCGGAAAAATACCACGAACCTGATTTGAACAAGGGTGAAGGTGTCTGTATTGATAGGTGTACCGCGAAATTCTTCGAGGTGAGTGTTCGATCTCGCATTAAGAGTCTTCTTCCCTTCCCCATACCACAACCCCGCTCCCAGAGCCTCATGCATGCCGCTTTACACGCGTGCCATGAGGTTAAACTGTAGCTCGTCCCTTCACATCTCCTTTCGAGAACCGAAGTTGGATCGAGTGATTTATAAAGGAGACGGAAGATCAATCTTATCACAAGAATCCACCAACTGGGCATGTCGTCGTTTGGAAATCATACCCCCACCGAACAGGTGACTAATCAGTTGGAGGGACATCCTTCAATGGCTGCTCGTTCGAGTATGTTCGCAGAGGCATCATGACTGACCGCTTGATCCTTTCTTCACAGGTCAACAAGAAGGTCGGTGAGCGTATGCAAGCCATGGGCGGAGGCTCTGGAGGCGCCACCTTCCAGTAGACGGAGGCGGAAATTCCATAGCAGTGTACACGCAACAACAGTAATGACAAAGACAGCAATTAAGCACGTCACATGATTGTATCACATCATCAACTCAGCATGTATCATATCTCCAGTACAATCACTCTCGTGAACATTACAGCTAGTGCCATCAGCTGTGCCGTCGCGCTTGCAGCCATCCAGCATCTAGCTCAAACCTGTGACATTACACGCTTGCTGATCGAATCGCCAACCCAGTGGATGCACGCTACTTTATGCACGATACTTCCTATGGTAACCTCCAGTCGAGGTACTATCGACCTCACCTATCCTGCCATAAGTTGGCCATCGCACTACGCCTTCACTTGTTGATGTTTGACCCTTTCCTCTTTGGTATCATCCATATCCAGGATCCTCGGTCGCGGTCGCTCGCCGAGAGCGGCGGAAACTCCGCTATTTTTCAGGTACTGTGCATACTTCGGCTCAACGAATAAAGCCCTGCCAGCGTGTCAGCTCCAGAACTGTAAGCGCGAGTTTATATCCTAGACATACTGGGCTGTGGCGAGAATTTCGCCATCGAGGGATTCGATGCTGCCGCTGACGTTGACCTTGCGTCCGGCGACCGAGTCGAGCTCTGTCCTTACGACAATGAACTGTCGGCCGCCAAACCTTGTCAGCAAGATGCAAAGACGCTTTGAACTTTGAGACTGGCTTACCTGATCAGCTTTTGTGGGCTTCTTATACTGTACGTTGAGCGTTGCAGTAACGCCGATTTTCGAGGGAATGTTTAGCAGGGCCTGAAGCGGTTTCCAAAGCACAAGAGAAAGTATAGTCAGCCCAGCTTGATCTGATGCGAAAGGCGTGCGCCTACTCACGTTTCGTCCCAGGCTCTCGTCCAATACGGTCGCTAGCAGCCCGCCATGGATGATTCCATCATGTCCACACAAGCTTCGTCCAACGTGCAATACGATAATTGCGGATGATTCGTTGTTCTTGACAAACGCTAGCGGCGGAAGGGCGAACATGGATGGACCCCGAAGAACGGAGGATGTGAGTGAATGAGGGTGAAGGGACTTGGCCATGGGACCTGTTCATACGAGTCAATCAGCATATCGAATAGAAAGGACAGAAATATTGCTCACGAGTCTCGTACCACTCCCCCTCGGAGCCATCCGGCTTCACTGTCATGGCCCGCATCTCCTTGACGATAGGAAGGTTTTGCAATTCCTGTTCGAGCTTTGCGGTATACGCTCTGCCTTCTTCGGAGTCCACTCTGAGAGGCGGCGGAGCAGGCCGAGGGAACAGAAGAGATAATGTTGAAGGAGGGTAGATGGATCCGAGGAGGTAGAATGTGGATGGCAGAATGAGCAGGAGCGCTAAAAGTCTCGCGATTGATGAGCTACCACATGGCGATGATACCTTTTACTCACCCAGGCTACCGTAGCTCACGCTGAAACCCCTGCGAGACCCCGGAGCATCCCTCAGCGTGGCCTCCCACCGCTGGAGACCCTTTCCCTGGAATTGGTGGGCGGGTCCATGCCGCGAGTTGTTGCTGTTAAAGAACGTGGCATCGGTCCTGATCGATGAAGCCACAGCCGAAGTAGTGAAGGGAGCAGTCATGTGACGTATCAGACCAGAGCGGACTCCCTGCAACGGCAACCGGCGGTTGATTCCTGCCCTGCAGAAAGACATCTATAAGAAACCGATCCGTTAGCCTTCGGCTCATCGCCAACACAGGCTCCGTGAGATGCCGAAACGGATCAGGTACTGACAGTATCAAGAAGAACCGAAAGTGAGGGAGTGTCACGAAACGCAGCGGGACAGCGCAGTGGTTCAACGAGATTTCTGGATGTAGAGTTGTCGACTCATGTACGGCTGAGTTACCGCGAATGATAGCCGAACGCGTTGCATCCGCGGTGATATGAAGAACTTCTGATATGCATGGCGACCTCTTCTTCATTGGGAATATAAGATCTACGTTGCAAGAATATCCGGGCAGGCGTTTTCAGAGACGGGAGTATGGCATTCAACACAGGTATGAAGATTAAAGAACTCGCGCGAGGGATGAATACATTGAATTCACGTGGCAGAAGATGCCGGAGATAGTAGACCGCTTTGATTTAAGTTTCGTCCGTCTTCCAATGGCACCTGGCTTCAGCAAGGCTGTCATGTGCTATCCTCTTGTGCCCTGCTATAATGTTCGTTCCAAATCACGATCGAAGCAATGTACCTTCAAACGAATGGACAGCAGTGCGCAGCTACCCTCTGCTATAGCTGCTATACCGCACTCTCAGAAAAAGGCGCCAAAGCGCGCTTAGAAAGTGATCGAGCAGGCGATCTTCTCCTATTCATCATCGTCTTCCTCCACATTTCTGCTCTTCAATGCGGGAGCTTAACGATCAGCGAATTCTTCCACTCACCATGCTCTTCTTCAAGTCTATCGCCCCCGCCATCCGTGCCGCCGCTACACCGGCCTCAAGCCGCTCATGCTCCCAGTGCGCCGCCCGAGGCGTCTCGCCTCTCTCTCCACTTGTCGCCGCTGGCCTTAATGGCACCGTCGTACCCTGCGCGGCCGCCCGTGCCATTGGTGCCACAGTCTCAAAGCCCAAGCAGATCGGACGTCCGGCCGTCCTGACCGGAATCCAGCAGACGCGGGGAATGAAGGTCCGGTCGAGTGTCAAGAAGTTTTGTGACGGGTGTTCGGTGGTGAGGAGGAAGGGATATCTCTATGTCGTGTGCTCCAAGGACCCCAAGCACAAGCAGGTGAGTACTTTGGGTGTCGGGGATTGATTCGTGTGTCTGATGCGGATTCTCGGGTATAGCGACAAGGATAAACCTACTGCATCAACACACCGAGCGAAGATTGAGGACGTCTGTTGTACAACAGTGTATCCAGTAACATCGCATTCTCTGGCGGCATCTTATCACGGCATGTCAGCAACACCGAAACAATGTGCATCTTCGTGTTCCTGCCAACGGTCACACTGCATGCGCCAGCTCGTCGCGGTCTCGCACCAAATTCTTCCCGGAACCCGTGCTTGTTTTCCTCTCCAAATACCGAGTCTCCGATTCGTGAAGTGTGTTCTCGAATAGAAATGATGGGGACAGTCAGACGTCCGCGGTCAATCTATCACTGTGATGAAGAGTGCAGGACTCACAGGCCTTTTGTTCAAGCTATCGCAAGTTGCTGGGAAGAGCGACGTTGCTCCATGTCCAGAGAAGGCGTGTCGCATCGCTTGAAGCTTTGAGGCATTTGCGACGACCTTAATCATCTCCGTCCGCACTCAAGAGAGACTCTGCATGAGCATCACGGCTACAGAACACTTCATGTTAACTTCATACACGATCTGTGCAGCAATTTTACAAGATAGGATGCAAGAGCTCATGCATGGTCCCAACGATCATATCATACGCCGACGAAGATGCGTTTGAGACTTACAACGCAAGACATGGCTAAGAAAAGATATCAAAAGACGGTCATAGGGCGGTTACAAGTGTTCTGCCGGTACGTCTTGCTATCACGCCAGGCCTGGTGCCGGAAGGAACAGCACCGACGATGAAGCACGTCAGCGCGATGATGAAACGACCAGTCTTCAGCTCCCCATATTCTCCTCATCAGCGCTTGAAATCACCTGTCTGTGATCTATGACGTGTCTCTTGCCGACGGTCTCGAGAAAGCTGGCTCCTCCGGCTTTCTCTCGCCCGGACGACTGCGTGTGAATAGACCTGCCTGACCCGAACCTGCATCAAGCCAGGCTACCTCGAACGGCAACACCGACCCAATAGCTCTTGCTTCATCTCGTAATCCTGACCATGCATCACGGCAGCATGACCTGCAAACTGCCAATGAACTTGCTTCTCCAAGCAACGTACCCATCGAGCTCCCCATCGGCATGCTCGCCCGGAGCGTCGCGTAAGAAATCGCGTGACTCGGCCTCCATATGATCGCCGTTCATGTTTGCGGCTTCTTCCGCGCGCGCGTGGTCCCGTAACTTCCGAGCTTGGGCGAAGTTAGGGGTTTCTCGCGTTTCACATTGTCCTTTGTCTCCGCCAGTATAGCCCAAGCACAGTAGTCTGAGGGTTATTAGCCTTCTGGAGTCTAGGCTTTTGGGAGTCCAGACTCTGAGTATGGTATTCGAGCAGCTGTTCGAGCAAATGCTCGTCAGCTTAGCTGATTCCTGATCTGATTCCTGGTCTTTCGTCAGCTTCTCCGTCCTGGTCGGAGACCACAGCGCCGCGAGCGGTGCCGCCATAGCTGACGGAATGTACGTCTTTGTTGGGCCCCTCACAGAAAGAATGCAGGACATCTCACGTGGTCCGCACCACCGTCGGCTGACAGTGTCCTTGTTCCCTCTATCATCGTCCCGAAGTTTCCGACCCTCGGCCAGGGCAACCTTTGTGTTATAGTGAGGAATGGCCCGACTCTGATTCGTTGTCCAGCAAACCTTCGGCATGATGAGCAGCGGTTTCCGGCTGGATTCGTGCTGCTCAAATGGTCTTGCATGAAGTGGTACGACTCGTCATGTCCTGTCTTTGTTCTGGCTATGGAAAGGTCATGCATATAAGGGAAGCAGTCAAGATGCCATGACAGTTGGAGGTACGCCCACCACAATCAGATCTACACAACACAGCCAAACACAGCTTCGCCCGAGCTCTTCACATAGACCTTGCAACCACATCGAGCTCTTCACCATGAACGTCTTCGAAAGCCCCATGTACAAGCTCTCCGGCTTCCGAGTTCCGCTCCTGCCTAAGATCATCATGACGACAACAGCCATGATCGTCGGCGCCGCGGTCATCGACCGACACGTCACGCCCTTGACTACTCGAGTCGACCGTAGGCACTGGAACAACACGCTGGTAGAACTGGAGGTAAGCAAACTGATGAACTGCTTTATCGTACCGGAGGCTGATCATTGTTTGCTTCGTCACAGCACGCAGCTATGGGAAACGTACCACCCATTTCAACAGAAGCCATAGAGAGCTTGACAAGAACCGTACGTACCGCTTTCATCCTTGGTCGATTCCCTTCCCCTGACACGCCTTTCTAATCCTCTTAGGCTTTGTGACTGCCTTTACTTGGGTGTTAGATGCACGACATCCGCCTGGACTGGGAGAACATTTACTTCTAGATCTCAGGAGCCCCGGCGGTGCGCTTCACGATATACTGGATGGATCCTCGACTCTGAACGGTTTATTGACGGACAATGGTCAACTTGAATTGGGGAAAGACTTGCGAATTACGTGTTGTAACGAGTATTCTGGAATCTATGGGATCAATCGCTGTCTACGATAGCGCTAGCGATGCCCCCTTATCCTGAGTCCGGTGACCACCACTGCTCTGCCTTTGGATTATCTTGCGTTCCTCAAATGGGTCCTCCATATATGCACATCTTTGCCGTTTCGTCTTTATCGGTAGGGGTCGAGATCTTGCTGCAGCTCAGTTCCCTACTAATGTTTCCTCGAGGGTGCCGACGCGACGAGATCTTTCGAGGGTGAATCTCCGCGATTCGATAGGCGAGACTTCCAGATTCTGGGCATTTGAAAAGGTTCATCAGCAATGAGCAGGTCGTTGTTGTTCATCAACGCTGTCGTTGGATTGCCACACATGGCTGGCGCAGGTGCGTGAGCGTGTGGAGGTCTATTGAGCATGCTCGATCATCTGAGACACGTTCCGAGATCGGATGAGCAATGCAAGAATGGACAGCGTCCTTGCGGTGTATCAGGTGTATCAGCAACGCTGATCAGCGCAAGCACTTCCGGCAAAAACGATAGAGACGCGCGGTCTACCGGCACATCGATAGATATTCGAGTAGCGTGGGCACTCGAAGGATATATAGGCAGTCTGGCCAATCCGTTGTCCGACCTCCTGCCATGTTCATCAACGTCATTACTTTGGCATCAAGATGTCCATTCCTCGATCTCCATCCACCATGAAGGCCTTGGTTCAGCATGATACCGTATGTGCATCAGGGCTGAAGCCTGAACCGTTCGTGCCTGACCCTCTTCTCCACCAGGAACCCAAAGCCGTTGTCAAGCAGGTCTCAGTACCGAAAGTCGGCAAGAACGAGGTCCTGATCAAGGTTGCCTATGTCGCCCAGAATCCCATTGGTAAGCCTCATGTAGGCCTGACTGTCTCCTCGTTGTAGCTAATTCGTTTTCTCCATAGACTGGAAATTGTCAACCGGAGGGATGTCTCCGCCAAACGCGACCATTGGCTTTGATCTGGCCGGTACCATTGTCGCCGTAGGAGACGACATCGCCAATTCTAAACTGAAGTTGGGGGATCGAGTCGCCACCATGGTACACGGGGGAGCTAAAGTAGACAGAGGAGCCTTTGCGGGTAGGCCTTCGTGTATTTCGGATTTCCCACGTACTGATCCGCTTGCTTTCGGACATAGAGTACGCTCGAGCCGACTCCGATCTCGTCTGGCGAGTGCCCGGATCTGTCAGCTCGCGCGAGGCCGCAGGTGTCACCGCCACGCTGGCGACGGCTGCGCAGAGTCTCTTCCACATCCTCGACTTGCCGTATCCCGTTCAGTCTCCCCGAGAGTCCTTGAGCGCATCCGCCCAAACCAAGTGGATCCTCATATACGGCGGTAGCTCGAGCGTCGGTCTCTTTGCGATCCAGTTGGCCAAATTCGCCGCCTTCAATGTGGTCGCTGTCTGTTCGCCGAGGAACTTTGAGCTTGTCAAGCAACACGGGGCGGATGCCGTTGTGGATTATCGAGATACGCAGGCGGCGATCAACGAGATCAAGAAGACTACATCATCGAGCTTGACTGTTGCATTCGACTGTATCGGCGAAGGGGAGTCCACCGTCATCTGTATCGAAGCCCTCGAGGGTGAAGGCAAGCGAAGGATCGTATCGGTCGGCCCTCCGTCTGATGCTGCGACACATTTGGCAGCGGAAAGGAGTGTCAAGTTGGACAGAGTCATGGCCTTTACTTTGTTCGGTCAGGTAAGTCGGAAGCTCTGTACAAGCTTTCGCTGCTAATTGTATTCCCTGCAGCCCGTACCTCTGGGACCCAACTTTACCGTGCCTGCCAATCCGCGGGATCGAGCATTCTTCGTCAAGCTGAACAAAGACATACCATTGTTGTTTGAACAATTTGGGTTGCAGGTAAATCCCATTACCGATATGGACGGCGGTCTCGATGGCATTCCTGCTGGATTTGAAAGGATGAGGGAGGGGAAGGTCTCGGCATCCAAGCTCGTTTACAAGCTAGCTGATGCGTAGCAGTTCAACATAAACGAATTGAATTGAGCTACTGTTGTATAAGCTGTTGTACAGCAATTCCCCTAGATGCCAATTGCTGGTGCTTTGCGTGAACTTGGCGGTTGTATGCAAAAGCGGCGGCCTCCACTCGTACCCGTTCTTCAATCCTTTACGGGTGCTGGCTGCACCGCCCTTGAGTCTTGAGATGCTAGAATCCACGTTTATATTCGCTCACGACGTCACAGCATACCCCTTCTCAGGTGTCTCCGCCTTGCCTTTGCCCTTGTTTACTTTGGCGGGCGAAGCAAGCGGTGACCGTAGGGCTTCTGTATGAGCTTTCCCGCTGTTGATGCTCGTAGTAACGGCTGACGGTAAGTAGGCATGTGAAGCCTGCATCGAGTCGGATGGTATCGGTATGCGGTGTAGGAGGCCGTATCTATGTCGGACAGGGGTATTTAGTCTTCTATGTGTTCATCCAGCTTTCGGCCCTTCCACGTACCCAACTCCACAGCCCAACAAGCCCTCTCCTCCCCAATGACGATTTGGGATGAGGACAATCTCGCGCAGGTTACTGGAATAGATTGTACGTCAAGTCATCTAGATAAGAAGCGACTCGATTACACTCACTCTAGGTCCGCTGAATAGACATAGAGTCGTAAGGGTTTGTCGATATGCTATTCGGCAGGTAACGGTTAGCCCGGAGCTTAGACAGTAGGCGATTTCGAGACGGATGATTTACCTGTTCCACTAAGTCGTAGAATTCTGATTCTGTATAGAGAGGTCCTTCTGTCCAGCCGACGACGTAGTCACCATATGGCACAAGGCCTTATCAGGCAACGGATTGTGAATCCAGCATGCTTTATGCAACAAGGAATAACGTACCGGCACTCTGAACGGGTCGATATGGAAACGCAATTAGATATTCTCAGAGCTGCAAGAGATAGAAACCTAACTCACCTCCGCAGGGGATCCGTCCAAGACTTCTAATATATGCCACACCTGTCCTAATGCTTCTCCGGGATCACATAACCTCATGGAGAGTCCCAGAAGCGATGGCCGGAGATTGGTTGTCGGCTGCTTGTCTGACGAGGAGTTCTGCCATACTCTGGATGGCGTCAGAGTGACATCTGCGCGTGCTATCAGTCGCCCCGTCAATGCTGCAACGCAAACGGACTCACATCTGATTGACTGTGCCTTGGAATTCCAGATCCTCAACCCAATTTCCTTACCCTCATTTTCATCTAGTACTCTCCCCAATTCCTCCGGGTCGAGCGTCAATCCTTCCGGTTCCTGGTACACTTCTTCTTCGGCACCTGATCTCCGATGAAGAAGCTCGACGCCGATGAGGTAGTCGAAGAATGGCTGAATGCCGGCGTTGTAAGCGGGAGAGTCTTCTTGGACGCGTAGACAGTGGAGGGCGGTCCGTGGAAAAGCCTGAGATGTTGCGGAGCCGGAGGAAGTGCCCTGCCCCATGATGCTTGCGATACCGTGTGTCCAGAGTCAACTGAATGACGAAATCTCAACATCAAGTGCATGTTGAGTGACTTGTCTATTTGGGACGCTTCGACACAGAAGCCGTTCGCTCGCTCGACCTGACGCAGCGCGCGCTCAGGGCTCGGCGGCCGGTGACGTTCGCCCTATATATCTAGCGTGCTTTTGATGCCGAGACACGACCCTCGACCGAGCAACGCTTTCGTCAGACTTGTTCGACTTTGTCGTCGTTATCTTCAAGGATGCTTCATCCCATCGTCAACAATGACTTTGTCGCCCAAGCATCCCGCCAAGGACGGAAGAAGTCTGAAGGCGCAGCAGACCCGAGCTCCTGCATCAGGGAAAGGCAGACGAGGACTTCGGAGGAGACTAATCTCGCGACTTAAGTTCTGGTCCGTATCGATAGCAGCAGGATATCTCGCCTTCCTAGCCATCCTCACTATTCCTGTGGTGCAGACAAAGTAAGCACTCTCCTGCGTCGGTCCTATCGGGTCACTAACTTTCGATGATAGCTTGTTGTACTTGTATCGCGTCAACTTTCCGTTTCCTAAAGACCTCGAGAGGCCGGAAAAGTATGGCTTTGCGCGTGAGTTGAACGCCTCCTCTTGCATCTCTCATCGGTTCATGACGAGCCATCTACCGCTTTTAGCGTATAAGACGAGGAATCTCCGACTGAATACGTCGGATGGAGAATCATTGGGTGCTTGGCATGTTTTGTGCGTCCCATGTCTCCTTGACCCTTCAGATGGCTGATTTTGCGTCTTAGGCCGCACTCGCTGTATCGAGAAGCTATGACAGGAACTGGCAGTGCGAATACTCTTCAGACCCTTTTCGCGCCATTGCAACGCTTGGAAGAGGATGTCTTTGAAAGGAGTCTCCGGACACGAGACACCATCATTTATTTCCACGGAAATGTAAGCAGGCTCTTGGACCTTATTCATGCGAATGCTGATGCTAGAGGTCTTCCTAGGCGATGAATCGGGCAACCCCTCATCGGGTACAATCATGCATGGCGTTCTCCAACAAGCTTGACGTGTAAGTCCTTCAAGGCGTATCCAGGACGTTTGACTGAAACCGATAGTGCGTCTGAACAGCAACGTGATAGCGATAGACTACAGAGGATACGGCGATTCGACGGGCACACCCTCCGAAGACGGCTTGCTTCGGGATGCAGAGACGGTCTGGGATTTCGTCAACGCTCATGCAATGACGGTGGATACTGCCGAAGGCAAGACGGTCATGGTCGTCGGGCATAGCCTGGGCACGGCGGTCAGTTCGCGCCTGGTCGGAGCTCTCGCTAAACGAGGTGTGTGGAGTAGAGAAGCTGATCGTTCGCGCTGTTTGACTGACCGGGACCGTATCGTACGATTGCAGGAGTCGACCCAAAGGCTGTAGTCTTGATTGCGCCATTCACATCGCTGCCCGAGCTGCTTACGACGTGAGTCTCAGTATCGGCTAAAGAAGTTTTTTCGGTACTCAAGGTCAGCCTCTTGAGGATAGGTACCGTCTCGCAGGGATCCCCTTGATCAGCCCATTGACCTGGATTCCTTCTTTCTACGGTGAGTTTTCTGCTGAACAAAGTTGACCTCGCCATCAAGGCTAAGTTCTACATCTTAATAGACTTGCTGGTCAAGTTTTTGCGCGACACCTGGATGTCCAAGGAGCATTTGATGGTGAGCATATATGACGACTTCTCGGTGCCAGAGATGCTAAGGACTATGGTGGATGATAGAAAACCAAGGCTCCGGTTCTCATCATACATGCCAAAGACGACAACGATATCCCAGCCTTCCATTCCCAGCGCCTATTCAACCTTCTGTTGACAAGTAGATCAGTCACTGGTGAGTCCGCGCCACCGAGGGTCACCCACAGAGAAGGTTGGGGCAGTGTCGCTCTATACACGCCTAAATCGCAGAATGGCAGAGGCCAAGAGCATGCTCAGAAAGGTGCAGTAGCTTACTTTGAGGCGGACCATGGCGCACATAATCGTGTCGGCGGCGGTGAAGGTGTGATAGAGTTGATGCGGGTGTTCGTGAACAGTAAGCAGGCGAAAGAGCTTGAGTATAGCATCATGGGAGGTGTAGAGAAGCCTTAGATGTACATATCCAGCACAATCATGGACAAATGAGCTCGAAGTTGCGGGCTGGTATTTAGTGCGCCCTTGATCTCAATTATGACATAGGTGCATATCCGTGCCGCCCCACTCATAACTCCATAACAATTGAGCGATGCGCTTGGACGGAAAGTCAGTTGAGGGTCGTCAAAGGTGTCAGTTATACCGGGGTGACAGCTATGATTCGCAAGATGAGTATTTGATAACTGCGGGTATGATGTTTCACAACCAAAGTCCACTCCTTCATGACTTAGAGCACTACAGAGCCAAGTGAAGCGAGCCGTAAACGCCATGAGCATCCCGTATCGCTGGACCGCCGCACAATATGCAAAGCCCATGGCAGGGCCGCCGCGATCGTTTTCTCTCCACATAGCAGGTAGGGGGGCATTGTTGCTTGGCTGAACAGCCTATGCTGCGCCTGTCTCCTGGTTGGCTTCGTCCAGAGGGAAGGGATGATCGAGGCATGGCTCGTCAGCCGACTCGGATTGGGGAGCTTCAGCAGCATCGGACACCGTCGGCTGGGCTGCAGGCGCTTCCGCTTGTACGGGAAGAGCTGCAGCAGTACCGGATGATCCGCAAGGAATCGCAGATGATCGGATGACAGTGTCGGGGGTTTGTAGAGGGGCTGGAGGAGTCGCCGAAGTATCCGATGGTCCTGCTGGAGACTCGGCAGTCTGAGTTGCAGGTGTATGATCGTTCCTATTCTCGCATTCTATCTCTTCGTCGAGCGGAGGTATGATATCGGTAGGAGCAGCTTGAGGTGGCTCGGTTTGGTTCTCGGCAGGAACCGCTGGAGAAGGGTCTTGAGGCGTTGGGTCGGAGTTCTTGGGCGGTGCGACTTGGGGTACCTCTGTGACGGGGCTGATCCCGCCGGTCGCCTCGTCCTCCTCTTCCTCGTCGTCGCATACCTCGTCATCCTCCTCCGGCAAGTCATCGGGAGGGCTTGCCGGAGAGATGATCTGAGGACTCGCTTCGGTATGGGGATCGGCGTTATCAGGAGGAATACTCTCAGAATCCGCAGAATCGCCTGGCTCCTCCTCTTCGTCGTCACGACACAGCTCGTCGTCTTCTTCCTCTTCTAGATGATTGTCGTTGTCGTAGTCAACGGCGGTGTCACCAGAGATCGGTGGAGTTGTTTCGCCGGGCTGAGTGGAAGCGGTTCCAGTTGACGTTTCACCGTACGGCGCCCCATCATCCTTGGGTAAGGGGAAAGGATCGTGCAATGATGGAGCAACGGATGGGCCGGCGGTACCGGCAGGAGGTGCTGTCGCTGTGCCTGTAGTTTTCCCCTGCTGAGTTGTCATATAACCTTCTGACACTGTGAGGGCGGCTTCTCCTCCCGCGTCGGGCACTTTGCATGGAGATCCACCGTCGGTTTCTCGACACACGGTCCCAGGAGCACAGTTTTGGACGGTACCCAAGTCATCAGCATAGAATGACGAGACGCTGTGACACTGAAAGCGCTTGCCACCATCGCGTTTGCCAGGAGGACGAGTGGACATGATGGGTATAGGTCCAGCAGAGACGGATACCAGAGAAGTTACCCAGCAGGAAACAAGGAGGCCAACAAAGATTTGCAGGTATAAGGAGTATTTATGGAGCATATTGTTGTTGCTCGAAAGGGAATGTGTGGCCGACGATTGCGAGTCGGGTTGCGAGCGCGTATCGAGTGTCGACAGCGCAGGGGGTAATTTTCGAAAAGCGTAAAGACCGGCTCTAAGAGTATCTTGGAACCGTGTCTGGCGAAGAGGGTGGTGCAGTAGCATCGTCCATGTCAACGCCTGGAATGCTGAGGGCGTCCCGTATACATACCGGGTCAACGGCTCTACCTATGAAACAAGTCTTCCATCCGGGGGAGGGGGACTCCTTTGCACAGCAACACGGCTCTCTCTCCTCAAAAAGGGACGCAGCGGGCGGTCGCACAAGGGGACCCATAAGTCTAGGAAGCTCCGTTGTACGTCCTTTCTGCATCGATCAGGAGCAGGTTTACCGAATCTGTTTCGACGCGGCAAAGTGATTGTCGAGCGAAAGACCTGCTTATCCATCCCTAGCCGGATTTCGTCAATCTACTGGTATTGAGGGGAGGTTACATCGGGATGTTACCGTTGGGAGGGGGAAGGATCAGCTAACTGATCAGCTGCAGTCCTGATGCCTAGCAAAGATCTACGTATATATAATTTCACCAATTTGTCGTTTCGAACTTGGGCGCAAGGTCTCTATAACCTCTGCTGGTCGTCGCATGACCAGATGCACGCTCTCCGCAGTGGAGTAGTGAATCCACGAGCAGCGGAGGGGTGTCTCGACTGGCCTTGCTGTAATGTTCTGGATACACCGTAACACTAGTACTTTAATTGGCTGATCGGAGCGGATCAACATAATTATCGTTGTGTCGTCGACGAATGTATGCAAGGATGGGGTGTGTGTTGCAGCATATTGTAGATTGTTTTTTTGCTGGCCAGCATCGAAAGGGGCTATGGCGCAGTTGGTAGCGCGCAATCTTAGCAAGTCTCTTCGGCGACACTAGCTTGGTTGAGGTCTCGGGTTCGAATCCTGATGGCTCCATTCGTTTTTGCTTGCTTCCACCTCCACCTTTCTTGGTGGCGACTTGCTTTTTGCCCCATGGCCGTGGTCTCCCTTGACATTCTCTTGACCCGCTACCCATCGCTATGGACGAAAGCAACGCGTCCGCGCAAGATTTTCGGAGCGCGGATTGGTCGCTGTGCAAATATGCGACGAAAACGGCGTGAGGCTGCTGCCTGTTCACGGCGGAGCACATGTTCCATATCCTAGTGAGCGATAAATAATTGGCAGCAAAGGACGCAGTCCCTTTCAAATACGGTTCAGGAGGAGCCAACGTCATGCGTAGGACCTCATTCAGGGGGTTCGCCATCCTGAACATTGGTCGTATTGCGGACTACGTTGTATGGCAGCGGGGCAGCGGATCCCAAAAACACGTTTCATCCTGCAAAGTCGGTCGCATCAGAGAGCTCATTAGAGCCAATCAATCCTGAATCTCTGTCATGGGTGAGACTGCAATCACATGCCGAAGCCGAGCCGCAATGGGCGAGATGAACTGATGGTCAGCTTGATAGCCTCCCTCGTGAAGGGGCCATGAAAGGGATTGCGCCCGAATCGGACTTCGCGGAGAAGGCAAATCAGCTGCCAAGTCGGGTAGGGGAACAGAATGGCGGCACTTTTGACATCAGCCGCCTACCAGCTACTTGGGCAAGCTCTTGAGCATGGCGAACAATCGAAAAGGTGGAAGACCTGAAGCTGGCCATGATTACTCAGCGGTCTTCATGAGGTGGTCCATGATCGTGATTCATTTCTTTGCTTTCAATACCTTATGCTCCGGTTTCTGCAAATCCGAATGACATTGCAAACGAGCTCACGAGACCGTCATGGATCGCAGAATGCAAGTGTAGACCGTTGCTTCCGAGTTATTGATATGGGGCTTCAATGGGAAGAACGCTTCAAATGACGACCGGAAAGCGGCTGGTCGGCTGAGTCTCCGAATGTGATCTGCAAACTGATGACATGTTTGTGGCCTTATGATTAGCTGCCTTACATGCCTTATCACTTCGACAAAATACTCCAACAGGAGCCTTGATCAGAGAGCTCGCCGACATATCCGAACAGCGATCGAGGATATTTTTAACCTTCCGGTGAATTTGACGGTCAACGGCTGCAGCCGACCTTTTTTTTCTCTTGAGGACTTTGAGCGAGCAAGCTAGCGAGCATCCAGTGGGGTCGTTGGAGCCAATCCTAAACAGCTCGGGAGGTGTCATATCGCAAGCTACTACCCATACGCAGTCGCTTTTAAGTAGTCGCATATCATTCTTCGCCAGAGGACGTATATCTTCGCCCACAATCGTTCGTGTTATCTGTTATCCCCTTCACTACGAATCAACCTCAAGCAAATTCGCCACCTCACGCCCGTTCGGCAGTTGACACAATGGCCGACGAGAAAAAGTACGACGACGTCAGCCCTGCCAATGAAAGCTCTCTCGCAGCAGAAACGACGAGCGCAAAGGTGATGCCCCTCTACGCTGACGAGAGAGGCTATCACGAAAAGGACGAAGGGTATGGCGACCAAGTCGTCATCCGACCCATCGGTATGTGGCTCTGTCCCCTTTCTTCACAAGCGGGCATAAACTTTACAGTCGATAGACCCGAACGGTAAAGATGGGAGCGTGCAGCGAAATCTCAAGAGCAGACATGTAGCTATGGTATGTCATGCCGACGCGTTTACCTAAGCCTGAAGGCGTCCACTGCTGACCAGAATCCGGGTCAGATTGCCATTGGCGGTACCATCGGTACAGGCCTTTTCGTTGGTAGCGGTGGCGCTTTGGCTGCAGGTGGTCCCGTCGGTGTATGGGTACGTCACGGCGGTGTCGCTTTTCTTTATAATCAGCATTCATGTGCAACTATGTCAGCTCGGTTACATCTTCATGTCAACCATGGTCTACGCTATGATGGTTGCTCTCGGTGGTCAGTCGCGATGGTGTACATCCACCGTTTCTTCGATACCTAACGCCGTCTCCTTCAGAAATGGTTACCCTCTACCCAGTCGCCGGAGCTTTCACACATTACGCCACTCGTTTCCTTGACCCTGCGTTCGGTAAGTAGCTACATCGGCAGCATTGGGACCATCTTGACAAGGTATCCCAGGATTTGCGCTGGGCTGGAACTACTTTTATTCATGGGCTATTACACTACCTGGTGAGTGCGCTGCCGGCTTGTTGCAGTGACGCTGACCCCTTCACTCCAGTCGAAATGGTCGCATGCGCCATCATTATCAATTACTGGAACACATCTATCAACAACGGTGGGTACCCTCTCACTGGTCGTAGCAGAGGTCCTGATTTCTTGTCTGCAGGTGTTTGGATTGCCATCGGTCTTGTCTGTGTCTGCAGCACCAACTTTTTGGGCGTCAAGGTATACGGAGAGATGGAATTCTGGTTCTCCTTGATCAAGGTTGTTGCCATTATCGGTTTGATCTTGATGGGTATCATCCTTGATGCTGGAGGAGGTCCTAGCGGAGAAGCCATCGGATTCCGTTATTGGAGGAAGTGAGTATCTGCCCGGCCGTCAGCCCGTTTCATTGGATTGAACATCGCCTATCGTTCAGCCCTGGTCCGTTCAATACCGTCTATGCAGGGGACACACCCGTTGGTGGCTCGTGGGGACAATTCCTTGCTTTCTGGTCCAGTACGATCACTGCCGCCTTCTCTTTCCTCGGTACGGAGATCGTTGCTGTCACCGCTGGCGAGGCTGCCAACCCGAGAAAGACCATGCCGGGAGCCATTCGACGAGTCTTCTGGCGGCTGTTGATGTTCTACGTTCTGGGTGTACGTTCATGCTTTCTCTAGGGGAGTTCTGGTGCTGACGTTGTGTTCTCGGTAGATTTGGGTGATTTCCGTCCTTGTGCCGTACAACGATCCTCGACTTACCTCGGGTGGAGGCGATGCTCGAGCCAGTCCTTTCGTCATTGCCATCGACAATGCCGGCATCAAGGGACTTCCGCACGTTGTCAATGCTGTGTTGCTTGTCGCTGCATGGTCTGCCGGAAACTCTGATCTTGTGAGCTCAAGCAGAAGCTGTTTATATTTTCGGTTCTCTGACCAGCATTCAACATCAGTACGCGTCCTCGCGTGTGATTTACGCCTTGGCCTTGGAGGGTAAAGCTCCCGCCATTTTCCGCAGATGTACAAAGGGCGGTGTCCCCGTCTATGCTGTTGCCCTGACCGCCCTGTTTGGACTTCTCGGTTTCCTCTGTGTCCAAGAAGGAAAGACCGAGGACGCCTTCAACTGGGTATGTCGATTGTCCGGTTAAGCGTTCCTACCTAACGTTTTTTTAGCTCTACAACTTGTCCACTATTACCGGTCTGATTGCCTGGTCGGTGATTCTCGCTTCTTACCTGCGATTCTAGTCAGTGCATTTGCGGAAAGGTTAGGACTGCTCTATACTGACGCTCACCATCCAAATTAGCTACGGCGCCAAGCGTCAAGGTTTGAATCGACGTGACTTCCCATATGTCGCACCGTTCCAGTAAGCAAAGGCGAGGCTAACATTATGTACAATGGCTTAATATTGCGTCGCCACACCGCATAGACCTTACTTGAGTTGGTATGGGTATGTCATATTCGCATATGCTGTAGAGACCACATCACTCACGTATGCATTCAACCAGATTTATCTTCATCAACTTGATCATTCTCTTCAATGGTTACTTGGTCTTCCTAAGGGGAAACTGGAACACAACAGACTTCATCGTTGCATAGTGAGTCCTCTCGGACGCTGTCTTAGTCGCTGCTGACTGTTCTCGTCAGCATCTCTCTGCCAATCTTTGTGGCATTTGTCCTCTTCTGGAAGCTCTTCAAGAGATCGAAGTGGGTTAGCCTGGATGAGATGGACTTCATGACCGGCCGTCGCGAGCTTGACGAGATGGACCGAGAGGAGCGAGAGAAGTATGCCAAGCCCACGTCCATCTGGGGCAAGTTTGCGTAAGTCAAGGTCTGCTCCAGAAGGCATTCTGTCTTACCAGTTCCATCACAGCGCGATCTTGTTCTAAGTATGAGCGGCCAATTTGGCCCAGGCGTGTGCCGATCGACATTAGGGGCATTCTTGTACTGTTATCGTGTCGTTGTGCCAGGCGATTATAGATGTTGTTTATAATATCACTTTCCTTAACGCGATGAGGGCGTGGTTTTCTTTGGCATTGCAAGAATATAGGGGATCCTGATAGGGTGAGAAGCAGAAAGGGAGTGCCCCGCACGTTTCAGATTCTTGACTCCAGTTCCGAGCCTGGCTTCGAGGGATGCCATCTAGATCTATCTGCCCGGACAATCGCCCGGAGAGACGGGTGAGTAATAAGCCTACCATGAAAACATGAGGTGTCGACCCGCTTGCCTCATAACATCCTGATTTGCATTCTGACGACCGATTGAGATCGGAGATGATAGCAGCGGCAAAGAGCAATGGCAGAGTATTCGGCCAATCTATCGGTGGCAAGTGCCGCAATCAACAGCTGCAGCGTTGGACTTCCGAATACTTTTAGGCGGCCGGGAAAGTGAAACAGCGGAAGCAAATGTTTCACCTTTCCAAAACGCCGATCGTTCTAAGATTTGAGACCTGTGGCATCTCAGGAGCAGAGTACTTGCCGACAGTGCTTGACTTCGAACTACCGCTTTCTGTCTGCCAGCATTCAACGTTTCGACGAGCAAGTCGAGAGAAAACGACCAGGATGGCGCGACCGCAAGCCAGACAGCGATACAACTCGAAAGCCCGGCAGTCGACCTTGGGTGGATCCAGCCATAAGAAGCGTAGACGATCGAAGCCAGAGCACACACGTCAAGACGGGGAAGGCGACCTTTTTGAGGGCGTTGAAAATGGTGAAGCAGAAGATAATGAGGGAGGAGATAACTTCGTTCAAGAGCCACAATCAGAGTCTCGGATGGAGGTGAGCTCGAGCTGTGCAAAGTCACTCCACTGCCAGTATCGCCCGACTAACCGCCGTACTCAGACTATGCGCAAGGAGCTTGCTCCTGAAGGGGAAGCGTCAATGTCTAGCAAGAAACGCAAGAGGCTCGACGCGTACATTGCCAAGAAGTTGAAGCAAGAAGAAATGCACGAATCCCTGCGCATTATCGCTGCCAATGCTTTGGCAACACCTTCCGCTCCTCAGTCGTCAGCGAGTGCTACCAACGCCTTGTCGAACCTCGAGATCAAGAGTACCAAAACTTTGGGTCAATTCCCGTTCAACCCACTCAGTGCTCAGGAGCTGGCGGATCGGAAAGAAGATCTAGTTGTCAGGAAGGCCATGGTCGGTGCACCGATTGGCCGCAAAAATGGCAGACGTGCCAGAGCCGGTGCATACGACAATGTGAATATGGAGGGTCATGAATCGGAAGAGGAAGGCGACGAGGACATCGCCGACGAAGAGGAAGCTCCAGAAGAGGATGAACGAACGATCAAGAAGAGGAAAAAGGCGGAAAGAAATGGCATTGTCATGGACGTCGGTTCTGGAGTTCCCGTCTCCGCATCCAAGAAAGCCAAGAAGACGCAGACGACATCAAGCAAATCTACAGTGAAGGTTCGAGCTCTTGCGGATGCGCCTAGCAACCTCGCTCATTTCTACTCTTTTTAGCAGAACAATAATACCTCCCAGCCTGCAATGGAATCCAAGGAGTCGTCTTCAGATTTCGATTCATCAGATTCAGAAAATGATGCACCGGCATCGAAAAGCTTGATTCCGATGGTAAAGACAGAAACCGTGGCGGAAACGAAACTTACGTCGGATTTTCCATCGCTTGAGCCAAAACTTGGAGGCACTGCCGCAGCACCGGTAGCTCCGCTGGGCACCGGATCCGCCCTTCGTAGAGGACCTGACGGCGAAGTTATCGGTCCCCGCATTGTGGAGCGGAAACCTAAAATCAAGGTAGGTCTGGCCTTACAGTGCCGCGGATCATTCATTGACCTACTTGTCTGGCATAGACCGTGAGAATGACCGGACACGAACGTCGACTGCTGAGAAAGCGACAAGCGATGCTGGATGACATGGAGGGACACGGAGTTGAAGGCCTTTCAGATGGCGAAATGCTCCAGGACGAGGACGAGGGCGAGGACGAAGGCAGCGAGGACGATGACGACACAGATGATGACAGCGATATTCGGAGCGGGGATGAAAGACAGGACGAGACCGACAGCGACGAAGTCGACTCCGATGGTTCTTCAATGGAGGAGGGCGACGAAGATGCCGCAGATCAGCAACAACAGTCTGCTTCTTACAGCAAAGCATCAAAGTTCAGGCAATGGGCAATGCAGCAGACGGCGTCTTCGATTGCGCCTAATTTATTGGCTCTTAATAAACCGCTACAAGCCAATGCCCAGGAAGTTGGTCAGCTGCCGATGGGCCCGCTGGGTGGAGAATACTCTATTCCGTCCACTTCACTGTTATCGCGAGACGCAGGCGGGCCTAGCACTTCGACCGTGCGGCCCAAGATCAATCGACGGCTTTCCGTCTCCGAGTCGCGACAGGGGCTACCGGTCGTTGCCGAGGAGCAGCCATTAATGGAAGCCATCTTGCTCAATCCCGTCGTCATCGTTTGCGGTGAGACCGGAAGTGGTAAGACTACTCAGGTTCCGCAAATGCTCTATGAAGCTGGATTTGGATTCCCCGGGTCCGATAATCCTGGAATGATTGCGGTTACTCAACCGCGACGAGTCGCCGCTGTCTCGCTCTCAATACGAGTTGCGTCTGAACTCAATCTTCCTTCAAATTCGCGTGTGGTAGCTCACCAAATCAGATACTCGTCAACCACGAGCAAGGAAACGGCGATCAAGTTTATGACGGACGGTGTTATTCTGCGCGAGCTGGCGGCAGACTTTCTGCTGAAGCGCTATTCGGTGGTTGTAGTCGATGAAGCTCACGAGCGAGGAGTCAATACCGATGTCCTCATCGGCGTGCTGAGCAGAGTAGCCAAGTTGCGGGAAAAGCTGTGGCGGGAAAAGAAGGATAATGTCAAAGTAGGCTTCAAGATCATAGCAGTTGCCGTAACTGACGTTGGCTTGGAAGCCTCTCCGTATCGTCATCATGTCGGCCACTCTGCGTGTATCAGATTTCGCTCAAAACTCGGTCTTGTTCGCCACGCCACCTCCAATTATAGAGATATCCGCACGGCAACATCCGGTCACGACACATTTCAATCGTCGTACACCCAATGACTATGTCACCGAGGCCTATAAGAAGGTTGTCAAGATCCATGCCAGACTACCGCCCGGTGGTGTTCTCGTCTTCATGACGGGGCAAGGCGAGATCTCAGCACTCTGCAGGAAGCTTGAGAGGCGATTTGGCAAGAAGGCTATAGAGGAAAGGAAGAAAGCCAAGGCCATTAAGACAGGATCTACTCGAGACGAAGCCGCCAAAGCGTGGGAAGACGGAGAGTTCGAAGGAAAGTCCCGCAAAATGGTCGAGGGCATTGATGGTGAGTCTATTCAGGTGACATTCAGCTTGACGGCTCATTTCGAGACAGCCGCTTTGGAGGTAGAAGACTTGGATATCGGATACGGCGACGACCTCGCAGGCGATGTAGATGACGGTCAGGATGTAGACGAACCGAATCCCGACAACGAGGCTTTGGACAGCGATGACGAAGATGTCGATGCCAAGCTGGGGATAGATAAAGAGGAATCTGAGGGTGAGTATATGGCTCGACTTAGGCAAGACAATTGGCGTCAACCCTTCTAGTTCCACTTTATGTTTTGCCTTTGTACTCCCTACTCTCGAACGAGCAACAGCTCAAAGTCTTTCAGCCGCCGCCAGAAGGCTCGAGGCTTGTTATCGTCGCGACAAATGTGGCAGAAACGTCATTGACGATTCCGGGGATCAAATACGTTGTCGACGCCGGACGTGTGAAAGAGGTGAGTCCCCAGATTCCCACGTCGTTCCATGCTAATCGCCTCCAAGCGGCAATACGATGCTGCCACTGGCGTGCAAAAATTCTCCGTAGCATGGATCAGCAAAGCCTCTGCCGCTCAGCGAGCTGGAAGAGCTGGAAGAACCGGTCCCGGCCACTGCTACCGCCTATATTCTTCAGCCATGTTCGAAAACCATTTCGAAGCGTTCTCGAAACCAGAAATACTCCGAATGCCTATCGAGGGAATCATGCTCACCATGAAGAGCATGAACATCGATGCTGTAGTCAACTTCCCGTTCCCGACACCTCCCGATCGACAAGGGCTCAAACGAGCGGAAACGCTTTTGACCAATCTTGGAGCGTTGGAGCGAGCGACGAAGACGATAATGGTCCGAGGTGTGGAAAAGTCAGGAACTGTCGGCGGTAGGATTACAGACTTGGGCAAGGCGATGTCAACTTTCCCGGTCACGCCCCGCTTTGCAAAAATGCTGGTCATCGGCCAACAACACGGATGTCTGCCATACATCATAGCCATCGTTTCTGCGCTCTCTGTCGGAGACCCATTCCTGCGGGAAGAAGCTCTGGGCTTGCAGCCAGAAGACGACAATACCGAAGGCGTTGAGCTGGAAGACGAGATTCCCGAGCTTCGCCATATCAAGAGTGCAGACATCCAGGCTAAGGAAGAACGAAAGGCCAAGAGACGGGCGTTTTACAAGTCATTGCAGGTATGAGCCGTGCTCTGTCTGGAGGACTGAATACTGACCTTGTGATAGCGATATATGGCTCTAGGAAATGGCACTAGCGACCTATTCAAGCTGGTAGCACTGCTTGGCGCATATGACTATGAGGGCAGCAACCCCGATTTCTGCGCCAAAAATTTCGTAAGACCAAAGGTGAGTCTCACGAGTGGTCGCCTTGTGCATTTCTTACTGTCGTCACTCAATAGGCGATGAAGGAAATCCAACAACTGCGACAACAAATCACGGCTATCGCAAGCGCCCAGGTGCCCGCAGCCAAGCTAAACCCGGCGGCCAAATTGAACCCTCCGAATGACACTCAGGTTCGCAGATCGTCACAATGCTCGTAGCGGTATTAATTCCCTGCTCAGCTCAAGGTGATACGCCAAGTACTATGTGCCGGCTTCATTGATCAGGTCGCGGTTCGCAAAGACCTCGCAACAAAATCCAGCAAATTGGGCACTGCATTTGAAACCACAAAGGGAGTCGCGTACAAAGCCCTTGGAATTCCGGAAGATGTCTTCATACATCCGTCAAGCAGTCTGTCCAGCAGCGCACCGCCCGATTTCGTGGTATTCGGGGAAGTCGTTAGCACAAGCAAGGTGTGGATCAAGAGTAAGCTTTACCGACATCCACCTCGACGCTATCTTACAGTTTTCTAGCCATAACGAAGATCAATCCCGCTTGGTTATCAACATTGGGCAAACCCATGTGCACGTTCTCCAGGCCTCTTGATTTGCCCTCTACCTCGGTGCAAAGTAAGGTGCAATCTGCGGGCAAAGCGGGGAAGCTGCCAGCAAAATCAAGCGCAGAGACAAGGAACGCATATGTCACGCCCCACTTCGGGGATCTGGGTGTCGATCTTCCGGCAATGAAGATCGTACAACGGCTCGACAAGGGCCGCTGGGTGACCGAGATCTAATAGACCGTATCGATATATATAAGACGCAGCGTATGCATCAACTACATATATACTGGCGGCAGGCCGTGTGCATCCGAAGTCGGCCGGTTCACCTCTGGTTCCGGCGCAGAAAGCAAAATGCCATCGAGATCGGTTTGCAATAGTTTCAGCCATGTCGTCAAGTTCTGAGCAGATTTTTCCAGTTGGTCAAACAGAACGTCGGGATCATCTAGGGTCGTCACGTCCAGCGGTGGCGCCAAACCATCGTCTGCGCTTGTGAAGGTATTTTGCCGACTTCTGCCAACAGACATGGCTTTAGGGGAAGAGGTCATCTGTGGGGTATTATTACGACCGGCATATCCGCGGCCATTGGAGTGAGTCGGTGATGGCGGAACGCGGCGCATCGTATTTGTCTCTGCCAAGACGACCGAGGGACTGGAACCGATAGGTGGCATCGCGGCAAGAGGCGAAGGAACCGAGGCAAAATGTCGTAAGGCTGAAGATGTGGGTCCCATAGGTGCGGAGGGCAGTAGGTCACCCGTATCAAAGATGGGTCGTGGCGGCTGCGCAAGGATTTAGTGACGTGAAACGTGCGAAACCATGAAAATTACCTTGAGCGCTTCCCGAAGATCCAACGTCGAGGATAACGGTGCCACGTCGTACCCAACTATGCTTGACACCTCGCTGTCCGTTCCGCCTGTACTCCTACTTCTGTCTCTAGACATGCTAGCGCTACCACTTGAGCTTTGCGCGCTCAGCGGCATTGGGTAAGCATGATTTGGATCATTAACAAGAGAATACGATCGGCCCGAGTCCCCACTCCCCTGCGATACTTTACTGCCTCGATGACGATGGCGTGGTGCGTTGGCCGCAGCGGCAGGGTGATTCGTAACCGTCCCAGGGTTCATCGTTGACACGCCATCCATGACAGCGACGGAAGCCTGTCTGGGCATGCTCGGGCGGAGACCCGGTCCTGCCATCGGTGTTATCCTCGTTGGTGGTTCAGACATCTTGCCGGACTTCATTAACGAGAATGACGAGTGCATTCGTGGCAATACCGGCATACTTGGTGGTTTCACTGCGTCGATCCGTACTGGCTCGCTGGGTAGTAACGGCATATCGCCCGAATGTTGTCTGGACGATTGCTGAAAGTTCCCGGGATTGTTGAACAGGCGTGCACCGGAAACTTTGCTATGACCAAATGGAGATGATGGCCGTGAAGGAAAGGAGAAAGTTTCATCAGGAGCGTAATCGGGGGCTTCAGCTATCGACAACTCCGCCATGGATTGCTCTTGTGGGCGGCGCATATCAGCTGGGTTCTCCGTTTCTGCCCGACGGATGCCTGGTCTTGGCGCCAACGGCGACGGAGCGAAGCCAGTCTCAGGAAAGATCGTTCCATGGTCGGTATGCCGGCTCGCCTGAAACTTGATTGTTGTTGGCGAAGAGGTACCGCTACCGTTCCACCTGGAGTGGAGTCCATAGCCCGAGTTGAAGCCCGAACCGGAACCTGAACCGTACCCGGAACTTGATCTCGTGTCGTATCCATATGTGAACTCGGGGTCGGCATCGGGTGACACATGGTCCGAGTTGATCTGAATGGTATTCCCTGCGCCGAATTTGACGGTGTCCTCCATTCCAGGAATGACGATGTGCGCCAGATTGTGGCTCTTCCGTCCGGCAACAGACTCGCCGGTCTTTGCCCCGAGGGTGCCATCGGCCGCATTCGAAGGGTCTGTGCCGAAGGCGATGTCGTCGCGTGGAGCCGCAAAGGAACCATACCGGGAACTGCCTTGCAACGGTAAGACGTCTTCCTCGTCCGAATCGTCGTCCAAGGTCGGCAGTCGGATGGTGTTCACCTCGGTGTTTGTGCCATCTCCCGTAATGCAGGCACCAAATGAGAAGGCCGTCGGCGTAGATACGGAATCAGTTGACGAAGCGGACAGTGATGGGAAGGATCCTTGACCAGAGGATTCAGATCGAGGACCGTCGCCCAGAGTGTGCTCTCCTTCCGCCATGGGTGCCTTCAAAGGAAACTTGAAAGAATTCGGCTGTGGCCCATCATCAGTCTCGAAGAGTCGGCGGAGAGAACGCGGTGCATTCATTGACTCGGTCGTCGTCCGGCCCGATATAGCTGAATATGACGATGGTGCCGCTGTAGACAGAACCTCTGTTGGACGACAGACATTGTCACTTTACGTGGCATTTGCGACAAATCGAACTGCTTACCAGAATTTGATAGGCTCATAGGGCCATCGCCGGACTCTATTCCAACTTCGAGTCGAGATGTCACGGTCTGTTACGTCGCGGATCTCAGCGCAGATAATCACAGCGTATGGTAGGACTTACGTTAAACTGCCATGCATCATCGTCATCCCGGTCAGATTCGAGTGAGTCATCGCTAAGTGGCAATTCAGCACAGTATAACTTCTTGTCTGTGCAAACGTACGAGTCATCTACCTGAGCTCCTCCCACTCCCGGCGCTAAGCTTATTCTTTGATTTCCTTTTCCTTTCCATGCTTCCAGATTCACCAGAAGTTCGTTGAGATGGTGCATAGGAGTCTTTGCATGCGACTTGATAAACTTGAGCTTTGAAAGCTCTTCGGCTGTCGGTCTCTATTCGAGGAGAATGACCATCAGCTCAACGGCAAGGCGGAACGATCAATTGTAACGCACATTCTCAGGATCCTCTTGCAAACATGCCGCCACGAAGTCGCGCATCTCACGACTCCATTCCCCGCCCTCCAGCTTTGGCGGCTCGAACCCCGTATGCATCGCGCTGAAAACACTCTGGGCGCTTTGTCCGCTCAGCGGCGGCTCTCCATGCGCCATTTCCAGAACGGTGATCCCGAAACTCCAAATGTCGGCTTTGGTGTCGTATAGCCTACCCTTGGAGATCACTTCGGGTGCCATCCAGTAAGGTGTTCCTACGAATGTCGTCCTTTTGGATGATGCAGAAGGTAGAAGGGCGGAGACTCCAAAATCGCACAAGAGAACACGATTCGGCGCTGATGTTATGAGGATGTTGGCAGCTGGTGAATGCCAGGGGTGTGATGAGCTTCCAGAAACTTTCTGCGTCCTAGATGCATACCCTTGATATCCCGATGTATGATTCCATTCTTATGTAGAAAGGCAAGCGCATTCAAGACCTCTCGCGAAGTCAAACATATCTGCAACTCTGTCATTGGTGAAGCGCGAGCCTGTCAAGACATGATAAGAGAGGGAGTCTGCACCGGCTTGAATCCTCGCTCACCAAAGTCCGCACACTTCCACCCTCTGCAAGCTCCATGACAATCCACACTTTCGGACCCTCAGTCCAGCACCCATAATACTTGATCACATTCGGCACACCATACACCTCCTCATCCCCAGCTCTACTTTTCTGTTTACTTCCATTATCGTCGTTTGCCAAACTCCCCTGGGCCATCAGACGCTTGAGTAAAGCGACTTCCTTTTGAATATCCTCGACATCGTCGTCGGCCGTGTCGAGGTTGATGATCTTCAGGGCAACTACCTGATTCGTCTGTCGATGTTTCCCCTCGTAGACGGCACCATAGGCACCCTTGCCGACGATATTGTGCTTCTCGAACAGCGTGTTTGGCTTCGCGGAAAGTGCGGCTGGCGTGTTAATCTGACGGAGGAACTCCTTCTCTTGAGGGGTAAGGACGTTCATCGCGGTGGCGGACGGCATAGTAGCGGTCGGTTCCCCCAATCCCGCAAAGTGCCCGCACTTAATCTTGTGGCACTGATAATCCCGGTCTCTAGATCTCCTTCCTCAGAATTGGCGAGTGTGATGAACGACAAGAAGCGATGTCGGTCGTTGGCAGCTGGCGTTTGGCGACTTGATGGATCTGAAACATTCCCCGCGTCGTGGGTCTAACACGGCCGCCGGACCGGGGCAGAATGCGGAATCAAACGCGAACGTGATTCGTGACCGCCCTTGAAACAGCTCATGAATCGCACACAGCCAAGTCGGATCTAGCAGGTGATGGAGCACTTTGGATCACGCTCTTGGGTGCTGGACATTCGGACGGTGAGCGTCTGTTTGTACCGCAAGGTATCTTCTTGCTGCTGTTCTTCATTCTGGCGCAACAATGGACACTTCGTCACAGGCGCAATCGGCCGGAAACACGGATGCAGTATGTAAACTCTCCTCAACTGGATGGAACTGTTCTGATCTATTCCGTCCTCTAGGAGATCCAATCCTTGATTTCGCAAATAGCGGTAGAATCACGCATTAAGTACGGCGCGCAGAAATTTCTCGAAACCCTCTCGCGGGACGACTCATTCGTGCCGGAAGACGAACGCGATGAATTACGGCGCAAGGTGGAAGCCGAGCTCGAAGGATGTGAGAGAAAGATGGCGTCGCTTCAGGGCCACATCAGGGAATTACAAGTACAGGCAGGGGAGAGCAGCGAGGCTGAAGCCGGGTCGGCGGCGGGCGAGTCGCGGGATAGCCCCTCAGGCGCAAGTTCGGAGGATCTACCACAGAGATCCATCGGCCATGTACCCTCTTCGTCAACGCTGTCTTCCAGCTTTCACTCTTCGGTCGCATCCGTGCCATACCCAACAGGACACCAAGACGCACTACGCCGACGCGCACACTCAAATGCGACTCAAGCTTCAGTTACATCAGCTGATCGTAACGGAGGCATCGTCTATACTGAACCGGACCAGATGTCCTTCATCTCTTCAAGTGAAAGCGGTCCAGCCGTGATCGACTATGCACGCGCTGCGGAACTCACCACGAGCCCACGGTCTCATATGCGGCAATCGAGACAAGCGCAGGTAGAGCCACGCCGGATCCGTCAACCGTCGAAAAGCCAGAGTCGTTCCCGTCATGGTTCGTCCCGCGCCACGGCTCGTCCAGTGTTCGCTAGCCAAGAATCAAATGGCATAGCCTATTCGCTCGAAAATATGGATGCGCTCTCTAGACTGGCCAATGCGGTGACCAGCAACAATGGCATCGTCCGCAGTCAATCCATATCGAATGAGTCTGTCAATCCGCTTGATTCTCAGCAATCCGCTCTATCCAGTGTATCAGGCGCCGAACAAAGAAACCTCGATATCAGCCGCACTCATGCCGAACAAGAGGCCAAGCGGCAAAGGGATTATCAAGAGGCCCTCAATCTTTCAAAACAAATTCTGGACGGCCTCGATTCATTGCGTCGTTCCCCGCTCCCATCAGAGCAAGGCAAATACGGCCTGACCGCACGTCGTTCGATAGATGACACATCTCAGAGCGGAGACGACGTGGACTCACCTAGCGCTGCTCGTCGGTATGCCTCATTCATGCGAAAGGAAGCCATCTCTGCCAGGACTGGGGAGAGTAGCGGAAGCCAGCGGCCCAAGATCTCCGATAATCCCGCCAAATTGATTGCGCTTCTGACGCGTTGTATCAAGATGTGTCCGGATATTTTGTCCGAGCTGAATTTCATTCGCCTCGTAGACGTGTAAGCTCTGCTATCTATCTAGCCGATCTTAATGGTCATTAACCTTTACGATAATGCGCTCATAGAACTTGGAGATATATAACGGAACCATCCCATACGAAGCTGAAAGCCGGCTGTTATCGACTGTATCGGTATGCTTTGCGTGAGCGTGAAGGATGGGACACCTTGCGGACGAAGGGATTGCATTGGCTTCTCATCAGGCAAGTGATTCAACTCTACAACCAACGAACGAGCTGACAAATTCCCCTGCCGATTTGCAATCTTCAACCTTCAGGACAATTGCTCATCAGCCACATAATCGGGAGCCAGAAGAGGTGGAACAAGCAATCTCGTTCATCAGGACCGGCATGTATCTTCCGACGCCGGAGGACTCCGATGTTCCGGCCGAGCTTGAGATCTCCGAAAGGTCTTCGCCTACCCCCGAGACTAGTGGTCTTGCTGATACCGTCGATCTTACGGAAGCCGCTTCCCTTCCAGATGAGGCTGATAAAGACACCAAGAGTGACGCGGGGTTAAAAAAGCAGCGGCGGATCCAGTCTAACGCAAAGAACAGATTCAGACTATTAGAGCCGGCCCTCGTGAGGGCTTTGGTCAGCGTGGCGGAGAATCAGGAAGATGCATTCCAGAGGGTCTGCCTCGAGACATTGGCGGAGCTCTGTAGGTACCGAACGATCTCTCAATGTCGGTTCCCCGCTCACCGCAGTCCCCGGTCTCGCTCCGGTGAAGGTGTTCTCGATATCAATGCACTGCTCGACGGAGATGCATTTCGGGTTCTTCTGCAAGCCATTGAGCAGGGACCATATGACATGTCCCGCGCAATAACGCTTGTACTCCTGCAAGCCCTGGACTCACCTCTGACCCGGGAGTCCCTGCCGGTCCACACCGGCATAGAGGTATGTCCTTTGGCAGAGAGCTTGACGGAATCCGCTGAACGTTTATGCCTCCTAGGTCATTTTATCGGGCTTTACGGATGCCTACGGCAAAGGGTCGACGTACTTGGAAAGGCTCGAATCCACCGCAGGAAACGTTTTGACGATGCTGCGATCTTGGAGCGGTGAGCCAATCTCTAACATGCGTTGTTATGAGGAGGCTCATGTCACTGTTCTCTGGGACGGAAAGGTCTCATGTATTGCTACACTAATAAGGAAACAAGCATTGCTGCTCTAGTGGAAGCGCTGAGAATACCTGTAACGGAAATGCGAGTATGTGCCCTTGCGATGAAGCTAGTCAAGGGGGCAAGATGCGGAAGGTTGATTCGATCCGCAATCACCAGGAAGTCTTGATCGACATGTTCTTTTCGCTTTTCCGCATAAATACCCCTGAATGGTATCATGCATTCCTGGGCGGCAAGCGTCTTAGCAGTGAGTCTCTGTTCAGCCGCATTAAGAAGTCACCCCGCTGACGTCGGTGGCTCTTCAAAATAGTGAACACACTCAAGCAATCTAGGCAGCAAGACACAAATGTCCAACCTCAAGCTCGCGTATTCGAGTCATCGAATCTGGTGGATCAATACACTGCCCTTGTTCTTGCGATTTTCATCGATGTGGGGCTAGTCGAAGTCAGTAAATAGCCGCAAAGTCAGTTGGAAGTCGCTCACGCATCCTGGACACAGGCCCTGACGGAACTGGTCGAAGAAGAGACGTCCGTGCTCACCAGGAAAGCAACACTCTTGATCAGCGAAGTCCTGCTGCTGGCGAGTCATATACTGCCTTACAAACTTGCAGCGAGAATCCAAGTCAGTTTCGAGCAAATCGCCGCTAGCTTACCTTGCTGATGTCGCTTGCCAGGTGCTTCCGCGACTCTTTGAGATGGCAGCCGCCTACGATGATCCAGCAGAACGAACAGCTGCTTTAACAGCTCTAGCGTCCATCAACAGTTTCCATCGCGCCAGGCGCAAGCTGGAACCGATCTCGAGAACTGCGCAGTTGCGAAAACCGTAAGTAGCAGGATCGCCCTACCTAGGCTTCCCGCTGACAGTGACCACCTGCAGCAATGATTCTGTGGTTGATCCCCTGGATCGAGGACAACGCCAAGTAGATCAAGAACGAATACGATTGGGTATACAAATGGACGATCGTCAATTCCAAGGAGCGCTGGTCGATTCTCAAGTAAGGGGTATTTGGCGCTTTACCCTTCCGCCTATTTGATCATGTTGGTGTCGCCTTCAGGTCATGTACACCAAGGATTCGAGCAAATGGAATTACGAAATCCTTACGGAGATCGTGGAAGGGCCACTGCTCAATCCCAAGCGGTTCGAAGAGGCTTTCATGGTTTCCAAATTCGGCCGAAAGCTCTTGTCTTTCTTTCACCCTTTGAGTAGACAGTTTTCGGACATGCGGGCATCTACAGTAAGTCCAAGGATTCCAGCCGTGTCCCTCGCTTACGGTCGCCGCTTCAAGTCGAACAAGAAATGGATCAAGTTGGGCACGTCATTGATCACCACCATGCTAGCGACGGACAGCGGATTTCGTTATCTTCGTGAGGACCGGCTGTTCAAACAGCTGATAGACTGTTTCACCGAGCTAGATCAGGTACGTCGAATGCGTACGTTTCACCATAATCTGATGGGCTTTGCAGTATGCTGGTCAACCTAGTGTTCAGCCCTTCTTCACTCGGAGTCGAGTGGAGAACACACTCAGCATGGGATACTTTGACATGCTGGGGGTCCTGAGTCGATACGAGGCTGGCGCGAGGTATGCTTGACGTCAACGAGTTGTCGGTCGCTCACAATGTCGTCCCAGATTGCTGGTGGACTTTCACTTTTTCACCCGCTTTTACCATCTATGCGAACTAAACAGTCGGGATGATCTCATCGGTGGAATTATTGCTCATTTGGACTACACCTCGTGCGTTCCAAGCTGGCTCCAGAAAGCCATGCAGGAACTCAGCTGACACCGCGTTATTTCAATAGAGACGGGCATCCTCGTATCATTCTATCAAAAGCTCTCACCTCGAGTTATATGGCACGTCGTTGAATTCGCTTAGAGCCATCACATAGCTGACGGCGAGACGTGCGCCTATTTTGGTTTCCAGCACACGAGAATGTTTGCGACCCGGCATCTTGGAAAGGTCATACAGGACATGGGTCCCGCTCAATGGGCACTTGAGCTGCTTGTCACGCAGCTGTACGATATGTCTCCCTCAGTAGCGGAAGTTGCAGCCCAGCAGCTCGAGCGTGCTTGCGAGTCGCTCGATGTGTTACAGATTGTGGTGAACATGCAACCTACATTGGATCATCTGGGTGACATGGGACAGCCGTTATTGATGAGGTATGTCATAAGTATTGTGTAGCAGCAAGACATCGGCTGATTGGTGTTTAACAGATTCTTGTCAACCTCCATCGGGTTCTCATATCTTGTGGAGGCAGATTATATTGACCGAGAGATGGACGAGTGGTTTATGGTCAGCATGCGCGACGTCAGCTTGAACTAAGCTGAACGGGATCTCTGCAGGAGAGGAATCTGCAATACGTGGTGCAGATTGAGCTTTATCTCGAAAGCATCTTTGGCTCGGAGCGGGATAATCTCGATCAAGTGTTCGTAGACGGTTTGATCTGAACGCTCATGCTCAGACTGACCGCTGCTGCAGATTCCAGCCGGCGACAGCTCCTCCACACTTTTATGGCGAAATCACCAAAACAGAGGAAGGCTGTAACGTGCTCCGAGCAAAAGGACACTTTCCAGAATTCGCGCGGTATATCCGGCAACATGCTATGGAGTCCTCTGACAAGGCCGTTCTGCTGAAATTGAAGAGTGCTTTGTGGGCAGTGGTGAGTCTCGACTGTGTCGTCCTGCCCGCACTTCGATTGATTCCCTTTCAGGGCAACATCGGTGCTGCAGATGGCGGCTTGCCCTTTTTAGAGGAAGAGGAGATTGTGGAACAGATTGTAGAGATTGCCGAGGGGTCCAGTGTCCTCAGTATCCGAGGGTGAGTAACGAGCCAATCGGTCAGATCATTACTGATGACGCGTGCAGAACATGCTTCTTCGTACTCGGCTTGATATCGGCCACCTTACCTGGCTCGGATCTCCTGGAAGACTACGGCTGGGTCCCGACAACAACGACATTGGGCCTGACGACTGGTCTGTGCGTGCCGGAAAACATAAACGACTTTGCAACGGTAAGCCAAGTGGATGCAAACAAGCGCATGCTACTGACTGGAATGGTCGTCAGCTCGCTTCTTGGGACGAAGTCGATAGCAACTATCCACCGGTGCTGCCGGAAAGCACCGATCTGGTGGAACGTCGAATTATACATGATGTGTCAGATCTCGGCAACTTTGTGTTGGCAACACAGGCCATGCAAAGCTTGGCGCGGTGCGTTGAACGCGGAACTCCAAACCGCATTCTCTTACTGACATTCCGCCTTCAGGATCCGATCCAAACACCGCGAAATATTCAGCTCGACTTCGCTCTATTACAGAGTGTTGCATATGATCTCCCAGAACCACTTCAAGCAACCGATTCGGGCATTTGTGCTTGACATGTTCGACATTCAGCTGGACGAGCATGTCCTCGCTAAAATCCGTCAAGTGGAACACGTGCTGGAACGAATAGCCACACGGGTGCAAGAAGATCGATCGAGCCAGCACCGACACATGCAGCCGACCTCTGAGCAGGCATCGCCTGCCAAGCCCGGAATGACACGCCTCACTTCTTACAGTCAGGGTCCAGCACCACAAGCGAATCTCAATGATCCGAGCGCAGGCACACGCCGGGTACTGCAGCCAATCGAAAAGCAACAAGGTTTTCAGTCGTCAATACGACACGGCAAACAGGAAGTGAGCTTCCTCTAATGAAGGAGATAGATAGACATGCTTCGGATGTATGCCATAGGCTGCGCACAGCAAATGCACTATACCGTTTGTGGCTGATATTGCATATATACATGTTCCTACTCCAGCGAAAAGCGAGTCGAGGCTGATATGACTCCCATTTCGTCCACGGCGGTCCCTGTTACAAATGGTTGACTCTTACGCCCTAAGGCTCCCGCTGGTCCGTCTTGCGTTTCTTGCGTGTAGGACCCGCAAACATATCCGAAACACCTGTCAGGGGCTGCTCAAACCCGGCAATGCCGCCGAGACCTTCCGCGAAATCAGGTTCCTGGTCAAGCGTTGGTGTCGTGTTTGTCGAATCCTCCGTCGACGAGTTTGGCATGGAGACTGCGCTGGCCTGCATGGGATTGCCAAAGGTGTTGTCAAAGTCAAACTCGAATACGGGATCCTCGAAATCGATACCGCCACCCGAGAGCGGGTTGTCATACGGCGCGTTGCCGTTCGGTTCATTGAATGTAGTGTCGACGAAATGCTGGCTGCCGTCCGCGTTTGGGCCTGTTGTACTACTCTGATCGGCAACAAGGTCATGGAGCAATGCCTCAACCTGCGGGTCTGCCCAGTTGATTTGCGTCTCGGGCATGGCGACGTCGGGCTGGGGAAATGCAGGCGCCGGCGGTGCCGGATCCGATACGACGGGCGGCAACGGCATGTGCGATGGATCCGGCATGGACTGCATCTGCGTCGCCGGATCAGCCCCCGAGGCATTCGTAAACAGATCGTTGATATCGTTGATCCACAGCATATCGCTGCCAGCCGGTGAAGGCTCCGTGGCGCCAGCGGGGGCAGACTGCTCGGACGGACTCGGCACGGGCTGGAATCGGTCGGTGCCCACCGGCGTGGCGACGCTGGCGATGGCCGATGTCAGACGCGGCGACAACGGACGCGGTGATGCTGCTGCCGCCGCGGCAAACGCATCTGCCGTGCTCTTTCCGGCCACGGCGTTTTGATTTACCCAGTCGGCAGCGGCCTGCGACAAATTGGCCAGCAGTTGCGCGCCCGCGGGGGTCTGAAGCAGCGTGCCGAGCGGCAGGGAAAGCAACGCCGGATCCAGGGAAAACGACTGAACGTTGACATTTTGCAGGTGTCCCGCGTGATAAGTCGTGAGCGCGTTGGACGTATTCTGGCCGTCGCCACCAACGTGCTGCCCGGCCTGCGTCCTGGACGCATCGTCGCTGGCCGCATTGTCAAACGACTGATTCGGCATCTCCTCGGGGGAAGCTTCGAGGCTAACGAACCGCTTGGACGGTGAAAGCTCTCCTGCGTTGCGCGTGGACGACAGTCGGTCAAACGAACGCCGATTCGGCGTCGAGATGGATCTCGGATGGCCTGGACGGCTCAGGGGGCGTTGATCTGATTCATCAGCCGCTATGCCGATGTGCCGGACGCGAGACCTACTCTGCTTGACTTTCACCATTTCCCCATCATCCCCAAACTCCCACAAATCCCGCTTATCACTCCCGTCCAGATCCGCCCACAAATGCCCATCCTCCTGGCCCGCCATCGCATCATCATCACTCGTATTCTCCGATATCCTGCCCGTCCCATCCCCGATCATCCGACTCTTGCCGAGCCGCCGCACCACGGGCCCTTGCCTGCCCGCGCCCGCCGCCTCGCGCGACTGCGCATCCATCGCCTCGTCCCCGCCGCCATCCAGCGCCATCGCCATCCCGCCAAACTGATTCGCCAGGAAGCGCATGACCCCATCCAGCTTTTTCTGACTCTTGATCTGTTCCTCGCGGCTGACCATGGCTTGGCGCCATAGCAACTCGTTGGACGCCTTGAGTTCCGCCAGTTGTTTCTCGAGGTGCGACGTATGCGCGTGCATGACCGTGAGCGCCTTGTTGACGGCCGACGGATCGACAATCGAGGTATCCCCCGACGTTGCCCCGGACTTTACCGACGCCGAACCACCGGGGGCCGCCCCGCCGACGCCATTCGCATGCGCCGCCGCCACTCCGGAATCATGTCCATCCATATTCACATCCTCATCCTCTTGCTCGTCCTCGGCATCCGCTTTACCATGTCCGCGCGCGCCATGATTCGCCGCTTGCGCAGCCTGACTCGCCGCCATCTCCTTGGCGCTCTTCTTGCGCGTGATACTCGCGAGCAACTCGGGATGGCCGCGCATGAATTTCGGATTATTGAATTCCCATAGTTCATTGGTCGGCTGTGGGAACGAGCTGAGGACGCCGGACTGGAGGTGTGGGACTTTTTCTGCGATGCCGGGACGTGTCAGCACGGGACCAACGGCAGACGAACGTGATACCCACTAAAGCCGTACCTAGAAACCCACTCGTCAGTCAGCCGCGCGCAGACCGATGCGCAGAGCGACTCACATATTCAACTGGCGGACAAAACTCGTGAAATTCCGATGCTTGAAGAACTGTGGCAGCAAGATGGCGCCAAACTGCTGAGCATTCGGGACTGCCGCCGCGACGACCGAGCCCGTCAGCCATCAAGCGCATCAAGAGAGCCGGATCTGGCGGGACGTACTAAAGAACGACTTGCCGTCCTCGGACCAATAAATCAAGGGATCCGTTGACACATCATTGATCATGCTATCGCCCACGGATCAGCCCCGAAAGCACACACTCATGGCAAAAGGCCAAACCGTGACGCACCTAAACAACTTGTTCAAAAACGCCGGCACCTTTGCCTGTCCCGTTTGCCCGACCGCACCCGCACCCGCACCCGCACCCGTCGCCAACGACCCATCCTGCGGCATCCCAAACGCCACCACGGACGTCAACGGTGGACTCGCGGCCACCTGCTGCGCATCGATCGCGTATTCGCTCGTCCCCGGGGCTAGTTGACTCGGCGCGAGCGTGCGTGGTGCGTTCGTCGGGAGGGTGTTTGTGTTTACGGGTGCGGCGGGAACGAGGGCGTGGGTGGATGTTGACGTTGGGTGGGGGAACGTGCCGCCCACGAGGGGGATCCGAGGTTTTTGGTCGACGATGGGCGGACGGATGGCGGCGGGGACGCTGTTTGTGATTGATGATGAAGCCGCAGCGGCAGATGAGAGAGACGAAGAGGAAGAGGAAGAAGGCGATGTGGACGTTGCCGCGTGTTGCGGTCCCTGAAGCGGCATCGCAGGCGGCCTTGCTGCCCCTCCCACCGCCGGACCAAGTCTGCCCACGACGGCGACGGGCACCTGGCGATTACTATTCGGCACGGGTACCCCGGGACCTGGAACGGCCATGCTTCGCGCGGCCATGAGTGATGGACCCGAGGGGGTGTTGGTGGATGCGAGTGATGCGGGGGAACGTGTTCGTGCGCGCGGTTGGGGCTGTTGGGTGGCTGATGGCGCCGTTGTCGGTGTCGTACGTCCTAGTACGCGTGCTGGTGGTCTCGCCTGCGTCTGCGTCTGCGTCGTTCCCCTACCCGTCTGCGCCTGCGGTATACTCGGTCCTTGTTTGCTCAAAGGACCTGGGCGTGACGGATCCCCAGATGTGCGCGCGGCGGTCATCGTCGTCGTCGTCGTCGTCGCCGTTGACGGTGTGGGGATCCCTGTCTGACCATCGGAAGCCATGGAATGGAATGGGATGGGATGGGTGTGTGATGACCTGCACGTCAGCGGACGGGGTGGATGACGGACTGACGGACTGACTGACTGACTGACTGTCTACCTACTTAGTGTACTGTACCTGTGAAAAATGGCCGCCAGCATCCGGGGTGGGTCGCTTACCTAATCACGTCCCTTGATAGTCCTCCTCACCTGGCTCGCTAGCCATCCATATACCTGATACCTCCCATACGCCATGTCCCCCTGGTACCTGCACGCCCTGGGCTGGACATACTTTCTCGCATGGAGCATATCATTCTACCCACAGCTCATCCTCAACTACAAACGTAAAACGTACGCCCATCCGCCTCCACATCCCGACAATGACTGACAACCCTTCCTCCCTTCCTCCCTTCCTCCCAGCGCCTCGGGCCTCTCGCAAGACTTCTCCATCCTCAACCCGCTCGGATTCGCCTGCTACGCCTCCTACACCCTCCTCCTCACCTACTCACCCTTGTTGCGCGCGCAATACGCCCACCGCAACGCCGGCCACGCACCGCAAGTATCCCCGGCGGATATCGCATTCGCCCTTCATGCGTCGCTCCTCAGCTCGCTCGTCCTCGTGCAGACGTACTGGTACAGCCGTCCGGCATGGGCGCGCGGCGGTCGCGGAGCGAGAGCGTTAAAGTACCAGCGCTTGGCGGATGAGATGATGGGCGTGGATACCATTGGCCCGGATGTCGATGCGTGGAGCGGGCGGACAAAGCCGGGCACGAGGGAACGCACGACGGCGTGGACGTGGGCGAGCTTGCTGGGGATTACGCTGGCGTTGCTCGGAGGACTCGTCGCCGTCTTCCTTTGCCGATGGGAATGGCTCGATTTCGTCTACCTGATCAGTTACGTAAAACTCTACATCAGGTACGCCCCGCCTTTTCCCTGCGCACTCGAACCTAACGCCACCCCCCCCCCCTTCCCCTCATAGCATCGCCAAATGGCTCCCGCAACTCATCCTCAACTACAACCGCCATTCAACCCACGGCTTCAGCATCTCCGTCATCATCCTCGACATCATCGGCAGTACCACCTCTCTCCTCGAACTCGTGCTCTCCTCCCTTCGTGCGGGCGACCCGCACGGGATCATCGCGAACCCGGTCAAGCTAGGGCTGAGCTTGCTGACGATGGGCTGTGATGGCGTGTTTGTGGTGCAGCGGTACGTGCTTTATGGGGCGGATGACGCCGAGGCGGTGGAGGAGGATGCCAAGGATGCGCCGCACGTGCCCGATGAGGAGGAGCCGTTGTTGTAGATTGCGATTGCGAGAATGAGGCCATAGACATGTATCCATACCATGACTTGAATCAAGATTCCGCGAAAAAGCACAGTGCACGCTCGTCAATTCCAAGGTTTGGAGTCTGTCGTGACAAGGCTTGCATTAAACGGGACAAAGTAGGCGACTTTGTGCGGTACTTGCTGGACTTTATGAGCGATTGATGGAGAATTGTCAGCGACGTGGGGACCATCCGGGATCTGCCGGACGACAAAAGTCGGCTATTGATCAAGAGCACAGTCAAGCACAGCTCCACGAAGGCGACGCGAATGAACAGGTCTGCAACGGGATAGTTTCAAATCATTTGTGTCTTTGTTTTCTATCGGGCATACAGTGTCTCTTGTCAACGTAGTGACACGACGTGGAGGTGTGATGGTGTGGCTCTTCTTCACTCTGCCATCCGGACATACACTGTTCTACTCTATTTTACTGTCTTGTCTCTCCAAGAGTGCGCGACTCTACTATGCTAGATACATGCTTGTACACCATTCCTGTGCTCCTTCCGTTCGCGCTGCTCTTCTCCGTCGCCCACAGCAGCAGCCGCTCGCTCGTCGCCTTGATGGCTGCGAGGTATTCATGTCGTCGGATATGTATGAGTGGTCCCCGCAGGGCTGCCTCTCGAGAGACGGCTGGGTCCGACGGGTGTCGCACCACGGCCGCTCGCCCGCTGATTGTTGTCGTAAAAAGTTCCGGCGCCGCCGCAGAGGCACCGAATGATGTGTCGTTGTACATGGTGGGTGGAAACAGGTGGAAAACGCCCCCCGAGGTATTGTATACATGTGTCGTCAGTCGTCGAGAGGTGTTGAAGTGGTCGTTATGGGTCGTCAAAGGTCTATGGTCGAGAGGCATGGTCGCGTTGGGTGATCACCCGCTGAGCCGCCGCAGTGCTTTTGGAATAGACGCAGTCGGTTGCACCGGGTGCAATGCGTGCCGTTGCATCGGTACGGCATACTGCGTCGGGACGGCTTGCGGCATTGCGTGCGGGACCATGACGGATTTGTGATGCGTCGCCATCTTGGCGTGATACACTTGTGGCACCATGTTTTCCTTTTGGTGGTGATGCCCGTGATGATCAGCCATGACGGGCATACCGATGTGTGGCACAGGGATACCGGCAGCGGTGGCTACGGCCACAATGTTGGCGTCGATAAAGGGATCCGTCATGCTGTAACCGGGAGTGATGGGTGTACGAGGCATGTCGTCGCCGGCTTCGGAGGACGCGCAGCTGCTGTTGGTCACACTGTTCGGACTCGAGTTGATATCCCGCCGACGTGCCGACCAAGAAGAGATGAGACCGGGTGCGGTGAGACTCGAGGCGGGGCTGATGGGCGGTGGCATGGTGATGTAGACCCAACGTCGGCCGGTCTGATACCACTCGCGGACGATGACCGATGCGCGAGAGTAGTAGACGGGAGCGTACTTTTCCAAGACGATCTGGGAGATATCTTTGAGGTGTTCACCGAGACAGATGTCGAGTAGTCGAGCGACCTTGACGATATCTTGTTCATTCTGGTGAACGGGCTAAAGGGACAGGTCAGTACCGGTCGATGAACTCAGATCGGATCGACTTACATGACGGGGCAGACCACAAATGAAACGCGCGATCATCAAAGAGCCGGCAGCTAGAACGGACGGCTTGACGCCGACGAATTCACGGTGGAACAGGGTGACCTCCATGAGGAAACGCGCAATGTGTTGTGTCCTTGTGTCCTCCTTATCGTTACCCATGCATGCCATTCGCATCCACGCCTCTGCGGTCGGGTGACCTATCGTCCAACCGATGGTTTGCAAGACGTGACCCTCCATCTGAATAAAAGCGGTCTCATCGTAGGCCTTGCAGCACATGTCGGCAAGTTCCCGCACGGTCGGCACCCGATCCTTGGCATCCTCGAATTTGGCCGCAATCCACAAGGCGGCGCAACCGACGAGTTGGTAGTGCTTCTTGTAGACCACGCGCTTGGAAACGTAGCGGTCGACAATGTTCATGGCCAAGTATAGCACTTCAGGTCGCAAGCGGAATTGCTGGTGAATTTCGATGAGAAAGTCGATGAGGAATGGCCGCATGTACCACTGAAGTTCGGGCTGCATGTCCATCAGATCCGCCGAGGCTAGAGTCATGGACTTTACAGGCCGTCAGTTCAGTCCCGAGGGTAGCCAGGCAAACGACTTACCTCCATGGAGTGCATGTATGCCGTGACTTCATCGTGATATTCGTCCTCGAACAAAAGCCGGTTTTGAGTGCGAGAAGCCTTTGGCTTGAGTGAAGGACCGGCCATGTGCGGTTGTTGCTGGTTGTGAATCGCTGCTGCGAGCGCTCGAGCTTTGCTGGGCGAAGCAAGCTTCTTGATGCCCGGCTTTGTGGCTTGGGGTTGCAGCAACGATGGATCTGCCGGCGAGACGGACGACCGCTTCTTTGAGCAGGATGCCGGACCACTCGAATAGATCGAACTAGGACGGGATGTACGGTTGGTCGGTGCGGGTGGCATGTTGAACGGTCGCAAGATTCTTTCGGGACGTAGCGTCTGTCTGGTATGAACAGCGCGTTGAACGTTACAAGGTCGTGAAAGTCGGGAAGGTCGATCGTAAGAGCCGTCAAGGGTGTACGGTCGATTTTTTGGGTGGGATGTGGTCGGAGCGGGTGAAGGTCCAGCGGCGGTATGACAAGGAGCAAAGACAGGATTGAGGTGAGCCGATGGAAGAAGGTGAAGAGGCCGTCTTAAGGCATTCCAGGAATCAAGTATCCAGTAACAAAGAGTGATAGCCCAAAGACGTCGAGGTGAGAGCGACCTGTGACGAGGTCGAGCGACAGGCAATTTTTGAACGAGCGATCAGAACAGCAAAGCGGTCGAACCGATGACACAGGAAGATATATGTTCCCTACGTGCCAACGGTAGAGTGTGACCCGTTTCCTAGCCCGAGAAGTATAGCACTCCAATCGAGGTGAAATGTGATTGTTCACAGGTAACCATACGGACACCCAGTAGTGCGAACTTTCCGGCGGAGCGTACTCTTTGCGTGCTTGAGAGCGTTCCTTCAAGCCCAACAGCCTATCGTGAAGCGGCTGAAACGTTCAGGCAAGAAATATTCCACCGCGACCCGCCAAAAAAACCGGCAAACCAGCGTTGAATGCGTTGCGTCGGACGCGTTGCATCAGAGGTGTGAATGGGAAAGGAGCTGGGAAGCTGGCACAGTATGGCAGCTAGCAAGGCTAGCTTTCTCTCCCCGTGCCAGTTCCTAGCCAAATTTTATTGAAGGCGAACCGTATGGCTTTAACGCAGGCACAAACGGGAGGGCGGTCAAGGGAGAAGGGCGGAGGTAGAGAAGGGAGATACACAAGCACCGGCTAAGCCACGAGAGACTGGCACTCACAGCAAGAGATATTAACGCTAAACGGGGCGCGTCGCGGCAGTTGGCGCTTTGATCGACGCGTCGCTCTGTACCCTACTCTGGGATTGTCGGACGCGTTCCGCCACGAGATACACGACCAAGTATCGCAGTCGGCCCTCTTTTTTCTGATAAGGCTTGCGTGTCCGGTCGCAAGTGTGATCTTAGCGGAAACGGATCTGATCAAGGCGGGAACGATATCGCAGCGTGAATCAGCTGGTGACACCGAGGAGGAAAAGCTGCCGATCATGTGGTGAACGGCATGCACAGAAGGACATTATGGTCGGGGAATGACGAGAGTCGAGGCCGGCATTGCGTACGTGGCGGACGATTCAAGTGTCGTGGGTTTGACGAAAGACAACGCGGGCAGTAGAAGCAGATGCGAATAGATCAGTCCAGCTATACTTTCATAAGCCATTTCGTGCGCGAGTTCGTGAGCCACCGACAGTCACGAGAGAAGGAAAGCCTTTTACATGAATCATCGCACTGCAAGAGGAGCTTCGAAGAGCATTCAAAGAATCATTGAGCTGATCACAGGGGAATAGATTGCTGAATCATGGTGCGCGATCTTGCACAGTGCACACTCGAGAAGGCTTTCTCGAAGCAAACAGCTTGCCCTTGAGCTCAGCGGCTTTCCGGGTATATCATCGCAAGCAACTGGGGACGTGCAACAGCTCGTGCAACGGGTCTAGACCGCCGATGCGGGATCTTTGACACGGACCATTTGATGGGCCAGGCAATTGATATGAATCATCAGCAAAGTCTGACACCATCTTCTACACCCTATGGTGTACTGAGTCGTCCGCAAACGATCGTTGGTGCAGAGGAGCCTGACCACTCCCTACATGTCTGACAGACCCTCGGCGCTTTCAGACAGCCGGCTGTTCGTGCCTCGATAGATCCACGAATTCATAATCACTGGTCGCGAGATCACCCTATGGGACCTGCCATTACTTCCTCGCTTTGTCCGCGCAAGAACGCGGCATGGATCAGTGTCGATATCCGTTGTCCTTTCGTGGGTCATCTTCCCAAAGCCTTTAGCAGGAAAAGTAAGCTGCTGTGACCAGCTGCCTGACCCGCGTTCAGCTATACCTTTCACCCTATGATCGACCGCTAGGATCAAGCCTCCAATGTTTTAGACCAGGTGCCCCAAAAGCTTTTAGATAACCGAACGCGAACAATGAATACTCCTCCACGACTCCGTAGCTGATAACGTTTGCACAAGTAATTGCTCGATTCTGCGCTTGGACCTGGCAATCGCATGCGCTATGGATTCACTTTCACTGCAAAGAGCCGCAAAGGTAATCGAGACTCGCATGGTATATGTCGAGCATGGAGCGCAAAGAGGAGAACAATAGCTAGAACAGTGCCATACGGCAAGGTCCAACAATTGAACTGGTCAAGATCCTAGTCCTTGAAGGCCACAGATCATCAATTGCACTGAACAGACTGGACAGCAATCGAACGGGACTTTTGGGTCAATGCAAATGTCCACTTTTGCTCCCATACTTGCGTAAGTGCCGCAACGAAGAGGCTGCAAACGCGATATGCCGTATGCAATATGCGCTTGCGAGGTATGCAGGTATCAGGTATCACAGGCGGTTTCATAGGCCATTCCATGGTCCGGACCGGAACTTTGAAATTGATGACATGGCTGCCTTCACGCCCGACATCGCTCCGAGATAACGATATCGCTACCATTTGGCCATCTGGCTCGATACGCCAATGTTCACCAAACTTTCCCCGACATCGCTCTTCAACCTACGTCGAAGAGCTTGTTGCAGCCACCTGTTCCCGCAACGGCCATGCAATGGCCCCGGCCGTCCGCATATCCTCGACATGCCGGCACAACCGTTGTCAAAGCAGATCCAGCAATCCCATCCAGTATGCCCGCGACTCGTTCGCCATGGGAGCACTGCTGACGCCACGCACGCAACGAGAAAGAAAGCCAGCGGCACCCAGGTACTCACAACAGACGCGCAATCCACGGTATGACGATGTCTGGCGTCGGGACAACGATCGATCAAACGGAACAATGATCGAAGGGACTTGAAGTGCGTGTTGCGGATAATGACTTGGATCAGAAGAACGGTGTTGTTGCAATGGCCCGCACGCAACGATCTATGATGGCAAAGCAAGGGTCAACCGAACATCGTAATAAGTAGATCCCGGGACCCTTCTACTCACAAGGGAATGTGTCTGAACGAGAGTATTGGTCCTGCTGGACACTGTGGGATCGAGTTTGTAGGCTCGGAGGACGCTGCAAACACGTCCAGGGATCTTGTGAATCAAAGCGGCTAGCGGCAGCGAAGGCTGATTGTTGCAGACGTACCGAAATGATATATGAAATCAAGATAACCAACCTGGTTCGGCAATGACCTCCACGAACGGCAAGACGTTTAGGACCTCGTGATGTCGAACTGGCGGTGCGGGGCAACAGGTGAGCTTGGTGTTCTCCACCGCGGTCAGAAGCCCGGGAATTCTTGGATCGACAGGTCCTTGCGAGAGGCAGTCCGACTTGGTTCGGCAATGAAAGGTAGAATCCAAGATGGTCGACCGAACAGAGAATATGGAAGGGCGATATCGAATGATCTGGTTGCGATCAACAGATTGTGATGGATTTCGCAAGAGGCATTAGCGGCGCGACGTTCAATCAGTACAATCGATGAACCATGTAATCGCGGTCGAGGGCAAGATCGACGCACCAGTGCAGGAAGTATACTGAAGAGACAGGTGCAACTTGCCGGAGGTCGGGAGGTGAACGAAACTGCGAAGTGCTTGGCCGTTCTTTTTGACGAAGTGATTGTTCACGACGAGTAGATAGTGTTGTATCGTGGCGTGCTGTGATGTAGACGGAGAAGACGGAGATCTATCACCACTCTTCTCTAGCAAGATGATGAATCGTTCGTCTTCCAGCAGGAGTCGGCACACCCAGACTGTTTACGGAGGAACGCTTCCTGTGCCCTCGCTCGCTCCACGACGACGTGGGTCAGCATAAGTCTAGAAAAAATCGGCCTGTATCCGGTGCGTTTCAGTGCTCGATAGGCCATCCACGGCTTCCACCAGTCATATGATCATCATATTCACCTCCTTGCGTTCTTGTGTGTGAATATGATGACAAGCGAGCATGGCACACCCTCCATTCACCGACCCTGATCTACAGCTGAGGCTGCCGGAGCGGACATAACCCTTGTCTCCCTGCCATTCAGGGCTGCGGAGGGGGAGTGTGGAATGAATGATCAAATCCGTCAAAGGACAGGCGGATGGAAGATGCGACACCGATGCCACAGCCTTGTTCCTTCTGAGCGGCTTGTGCCTCGATTTTCCAGGGTCCCGAGTGCAGGCAGCGGGGCTGTTGGTAGGACAGCTGTAGGGAAGATTGTTCAACTGATTGTTCTATGCCTGCTTCCATCAATATTATCGATCATAGATCATGAAGGGTCATCTGCTCCACCTCGTGCTTCTTGATGCTGATGATCCGCCAATAAACCCCTATCAGCGATCACAGTCGCGGGATCTCATCCGTCGTGACCCCCTCCTCCTGTCCTGTCTCATCCCTCGCCCCTTCCTACCCTTCAAGATACCCGCTCGCGTGTGCTTTGAAGCACTGCTAGTGCAGGTCCTCGATAGATGGCACTGGCGCGGTTCGCCACCCTTGACGCACGCGTCTGACTTTGTTTAGAGAGCCCTTTTCGCCACATCATTTGCTCTACAACATGCCCCACGAATGCAAGCTGATCCCAAAAATGTAGGTTTACGTGTAGGTTTCCTTCGGTCTTCACTCTTGCGGTCACAACAGAAGGGACCGAGAATAAGTGGCACTAATTTCGCTCTTTAGATATGGCTCTCTTCCGGGCTGGACTGATCTTTCTAGCCATTCCGTGGAAGCAGAAAGACATAAGACGATCTTTTTCTTGTCGCGGGAGCGCAGACGGCAAAAAGGACGAGACCAATCAACAAAATAGTTAACATTTATGGAAGGACAGCTTTGCCTACAGCTTTTCTCTTCTTTCACGGGAAGATTATAGTGACGTTAAGTCGCAGATACTACGCCTTGATGACTTCCCTTCTATCTCCACTTCGAGAAGAACGCTGCTCTCGGACGCTATTTGAAATCTTGCGCATGCATGGCGATACAGCTATGAATACTGCGGCACCTGGCTAACAGACCTGCATCAGGGAGCCAGCTGGTACCGTTTTGCCGATCTATAGATGGAGGTGGATGCGAATGACGGATCCCTTTCACAGCGGTCTATAACGTCATTGAGCAAGGCGTTGACCCCACTTGTTGCGGCGCACGAGGCGAGTAGGTGCAGCTGCATGTGCCTAGATCGTGGAGCATCTCGGAGCATCGCTTCGAGGGCAGCAAGAAGTGATAGACATCCTTCCATGGTGGCGAATTCAGCTAGCTCGCGCGTTGTAATAACTCTCGGCTAATGCGTCTTTCCATGTTCTGCTTTGTCGTCCGTTGCGATCATGCCGGCTATCGCTGTCATGCCCATAGGAGCTATACATGTAGTCGGTCTTCCGGAAGCCCTGCAGGGGCGGTCAAGGATACGCTCGAGGATACCCTTAACTCATCTTAAGAATCCTGCACGTTCATTCGCTCGGACGCTACCGGTTCTGATACCCGAACATATGCTGCAGTACAATGTCGGGCAATGGAGAGATTGTATCCGGCCTTCCGGCTGCGAAGAGCAATCTTCATATATAAGAGCTTTGGATGGGTGACGCGATACGAAACTGCGTCTCGTGCGAGATTGCAACGAGCGAGAGAGATATTTGGAGCAAGTGGACTTGTCGCGAGTCATATACAGGAGACAACGATGCAGGCAAGTCCATCTGATATGCCCTTGTACGACCCCCTGTCGTCGTCCTAACGAGAATCAGGCAAGTGAAAAACAGGGTACTCGTCATTGGAAGGTCATGTTTCACTTCGGGGCCGGAGTTCGGAGAGCTTGAAGCGAGCCCCGCAGGCCATTTGGGGAAGAGTTTTCCCGATGTGCTTCCGAGAGATGCTCCGGTGGTCCAGAGCAATCGATTAGATCAGCTACAGTACTTGTACAGCCGATTTACTGTACTGGATACGAGACTGGGCCGATTTTTTCGCATTCCTCGACGCGTCGTAAAGCTTCGTCTAGGGAGCTGTCAAGAGAGCTGTTGAGATGTCGAGAGGCGAAGGAAAGTGCGTTCTTCGATAGTCTTCGATAGTGTTCTATACACCAATTATGGCAAATGGGGACGGGTCCACCGCTCTGCGTGCAGGAAGTTGGCCGTGTTGACGACAAACGGAGCTGCCGCCCCTGCCGGTATCGTCACCGGCGAGGCAGACATCCCGTACGCGTTTTGCATGAACAGCTGTGAGATGGAACGTGCCCGGTTGGGATCTCATTATGCATGAGAGCTTGCGACCCCGTGGGCGCGATGAGGAAGTCCGAGGAAATCTTTCGAGAACCCACCGACTCAGATATGGAGTCCCTTCGTACGTGGAAGTCAACGTGGAGTCACCAGCACCCGATCTGACTCGTCTTTGGGTCAGATCATCCATTCAGCGCTCGTGGAGCAGCTTGTGAAGCTAGCTGCATTTGCAAGCTGATCTTACAGCTGATCCTACCCATGACACTTGATTGCCAGCGACGGTATGCTGATCGCAAGCGAGCCCTCGAGAAGGGAAGGGAAGAGTGTCGACATACCGGTTTACTATAGTTCACAAAGGAATTCATCAGAAACTCGATGGAAGAATAGAAGGAGCTGAGTCAGGCCGAATTGAAAGCTGAATCGGCTGCCCATGCGAACACGAGAAGTCTCATTTGCGACGTGTCATTATGCCGACTTCTCGAAACTGTTCCTAAATATACCAAGACCGTTGCTGCCCTTTTAGCGTGCTGTTCACTTTCACCTTTGAATGGTTTTATTGAATCAACGATAGGTAGCTCGCTGAATGTGCCTCTGATGAGCTCAATTTTTATGAGTACTGCGGATGGTTACAAGGTCTAAACTCTTGCTACAGCCGTATCTGACTAATGATTCATTGTTCTGCACTGGCTATCCCGGTGCGAACACTTTCCCATGATTCATGATCAACTCAGCGCTAGTTAGCAACTCGATCCACTCCTCCTCCGTACGTTCCCCCATCAGCTCTTCTACTCATCTTTCTGTGCGGGTGAGCGGCGTACATTAACGAACTCCGCTGGCATAGAAACGGAGTGACTTCGATGTCGGTCGGTCGACTGCGAGCCTGACAGGACTCTCTACAAGACCAGTTTTATTAGCTCGCTTGGTGATGCGACATACATCTGCGCGTCCGATCGCATCGACTTCTCGAGCGGGCCGAACCGATTTGAGCGATCGCAAGGGGCGAGCGAGAAGACAGATAAGCTAACAACTAGCCAGATCATGAGAGACGCATTGAACTAGTTCAACGGTTCAAACGGGTCTGTCCTTTACCGCGACGATCGAAGTAGAGGGACCGTGGAGGCAAGTCTCGATGCGGAATATGCACACAGGCTGCTTTAGACCGGTCCAAACACTACTACATGGCTCAGGCGACTGCCATAATTCAAGGTATGCCGATTATGCCGTCTCACCGTATACAACTGCAAGTGCTACTAATATAGGCTACAAGATACGCTATTGCTACATTTGAATCATTCTCTTCCTCACCACCGCAAAGGCCCACCCCAATCCAAGCAGCTCTACGCATACCATCCGTCCTCTCGAGGCTGCGCCGGTGCTTCCTCTATCCGATGCGGGATAAAGCTCTCCCTGATATCAAACAGCTCGATGGCTTCCTATTCTCCATAAGATCAGCACCGGCTCATGTCATACCCTCCGGCGCTCGTCACTCACTTGCCAAATCTCCATGGACATCTCCAAGACGACCTGTCGCTTCTTCAGTGCCGGTCCGAGATCATTTCCGTGGTTGTCGAGCTCGCGTGCTTGTCGATCCTCTTCGGTCGGCGGTTCGCAGCAGACTAGGGGAGAAGGGATATAAGAAGGCCGAAAGATACGTTTCCCGGTTAGGATTCGCAACACATACAGATGTAGGGAATCCCACTGCCATCTTCCGCTTCATCGATAGCCACTCTACATTCTCTGAGGAGAAACGACGTATAGAACGTATTCTCGATCGTCTGGCCGAACGATCGCGGATTGATGAGCCACTTGAAGAGATTGACTTTACCATCCCCGGGCTGTCGCTCGAGGATTCTCTCTAACACTGTAGTATATACGATCGTGGGGTTGACGGCCTGCTTCATGTCTTCCGATCGAACCTCTTTCGGACGGACTTCAGGCTGCAGGACTTGTTTTTGTCGGGCTCTCCTCTGGACGATACGTCTTGTGTGTTCCGCGGCCATCATTCCATTCCTACCCGCCCAGTCGGAATGAGCACAGTCGGAGGACCTGGACGGAACGAAACTTACATGAATTCCGCAGCAGGTGCACGCCGATTCCGTCTTGCAGCCATCCATCCGATCTTTGCCCAATCCCCTAGCATACCGCCGCGACGAACACGATACTGCGCATCCTCCTCCTCATCTACATCCTCCAGCAGGTTCATTTCGAGACCGACCAACTTCCGTAGTCTACCACCGCCGCCCGTCAGTCCATACCTCCAACGCCCCGCTTATCATACACAACTCACGGATCAAAGAAATCCTCCACCTCGAACGCATTCGCATGCGACCGTGCGAGCTTGCCCAACTTGGCCGCCGTATCCGTATGCGTGCCCATCACCCTTGAATCGATCACAGCGAGACTAGCATCTTGGGAAACGGCGGGCCTGTTGGGGCCGTAGCGGACTGAATCGACTTGACGGTTGCAGGGCGAATGAATTCCAGGATACAGAGGATGTGGGAAGAGGCCGGACAAGTAAGCAGGGTGAGATTGGAGACGGGTGTTTGCTGGGTTCTGGAAGGCTTGTGACAAGGGAAGAACCGAGCAACGCACATTTTTTGAATTCGGTGTTTGTTTCCTTGACTTGTCTCTCGACCGTCGTCAGCGGTATTGTCGCATACCGAAGGTTCGTCTCTGCCTCATGATCGAATCATCAACGTCCCACCCTAACACGATCTCCGCCCAATCTGGTAACGCACCATCCGCTTCTCTCTGGAGGACCCTGAGTCTGGCTTTGATGACTCTCTTCTGCGCATCTGTAAGGATATCGGGAACCTGTGACGAGGCGTCTGCTTCCTGTCTGCGAGGATCCAGCACGATCAGCGACGCGCGTCACAATTGATCCAGAGATGAGGCAGGAAAGATGCTCACCTGACTTGCGTCTCTATAAGATCCACATCCTGGGATTCTGGGGGCTCGTTGTACCGTCCATTGACCGGCATCACGGACACGAAGGGGTGCTGCGGGAAGAGTACAAGAGTAGGGCCGTGGCGGGGGTCACGACGAGTATGAAGACGTGAGGGAGGCCCATGATGATTATGATGAGGAAACGCGTCCTGGCTGGGTCGTGATTTGTTTCCGAAACATGAAACGCCGTGATCGAGACCGAGACCGAGACAGAGACAGAGAGGGCGGTCGTCTAGTCGAAGAGGACGTCTGGGTAGGTGGCGCAGCGCGGAAGCCCTCGTGGGAGAGATAGACGAATCTGGGAAGCTCTGCCCCTTGGATCCACTCTACGCCAGCAGCGTATCCAAGATGGACCCGCCGCTCGTACGTGCTTCCGTCCTCGCTACGGACTGACCCTGACTCCTAATTCGCGACTCCTCTTGGGCCATTCCCCAGGACCTCAACACCGGCAGCGTCCAGGCGTTACTAGACCGCTTACGTGCAGCACAATCTGGCACCTCGATCGCACCGCCGCAGAGCGTTCCGCAGCAACAATACCAAACCACGGATTACAGCACGCAGAGTCCAGCAGACACTGCGAACTACGCTTCATACAGTGCATATCGTAATCCATCAGAACCAGCATCCTTTTCGTCCGTTCCTAGTGGATCCCTTCCGTACCAACCAAATAACAGCATACAACAGTCACCGCCGTCATTCCTCTCCAACTATCAAGAAGATCTCGCACGTTCAGATTCCGTGCAATCCCTCCTTTCTTCATTGCAAACCTCTCGTCAACGCCCACAATTCGCAGAGCTACCTCAAGCCCAGCCGACACCCTTCTCCCATAATCAGTATGCACCGTCAAATATGCCCTATCAGCAGTATCCGCCTCCGAGCCTTCCTCCGATATCTCCCCCCCAACGATTCTCCTTGCCGGATCAAAAACAGGTTTTCCATCAGACACATCCTCAGGGGCATGCAGAACCCTCTTTCCCGAAGATTGGTCGCTCGCCGAAAACCGGAAAGAGTAATAACCTGACGACTCCGACCCCGCCGTCAAGTTTCCAACAGCCAACAGCACCGCCAGAGTCTACGAGAAGGGAACCCTCGCGCTCGCCCGTCCCGCCGGATTTCTCCCGCCCACCACCTATCAGTCCGCGCGTGCCGCTGAACGTCTCGCCAACGGTTCTCACAACGGCTGTATATGATCCGTACGATGAGAATTACAGCGTACCGGTGCGAGCAGACGGGGAAGATTCGGAAGACGAGACGTCTCGTCACGAGCGGATGGAGGAGGATGCGAGGGTTGCAGCCGACGCGGAGGCAGAGAATGAGCGAGAGGCAGAGACGGAGCAAGAGGCTCAGCGGGTGGATCGGCTGCATGCGGAGAGGGATACGGATGAGTTTGTGAATATGCCGTTCAGAAGGGCGTCGGCTGTGGTGACGCAGCGGCTCAACGAGGAGTCGGTTATGCGGCGGTTGAAAGAGGTGAGTACCGGTATTTTGGAGAGGTCGGTTTGTCTGATGGATTCGGGGTAGCTGAAGGAAGAGCAGAATGATTTGGAGAAGCGACTGTGGGAGAAGCGGCTGGAGATTGTCAAGACGCATCGGGAGAAGATGAACAAGGCAAAGGAGGAGTGAGTAAGAGCGTTTGCGCCAGGGATGCACGCTGACGGGAATCCACAGAGCGAAAAAGATGGATCAGGCGTCGGGCGATGCGCGGGTCATGGTAAGCGCTCCTTCCACAAGTCTTCCACTCCTCCGCTGACCACCTCCTTCCCTGCTAGAAGGAGAAACTAGCAGTGCAAAAAGCCCTGAAACAGTACTACACCTCGCGCTGTCTCCCCTTCTACGACGACCTGCATCGCAGGCACCTGCAAATCATGCAGCAGGAACTCGGCATTCCGGGGCTCGGACGCGTCGAGGCGCGGCGTAGGGATACGACGGGGACGCCGGGGGGTGCGGAGCGGCCTATTGCGGTGGATTCTGATGATGAAGGTGGGGAGGACGGGATGCCAGAGATGGAGCGGGAAGGTAAAGGGGGGAAAGTGGTGGCGGATGATGTGGCGGAGGAGGCGCGGGAGAAGGCGTTGGCGAGGCGGCGAAAGATTATGGGGTTGATCGAGGGCATCATGGCGGATGGGATGGACGAGTAGTTTTCGTGATCATCTTACGCTATCGGAGCCATGAACTGAATGTGTGCCCCCGCTATATATTCGCAGTCGCACACTTAGCGGCGGTTACAGCTGCGGTTGTTCCGCCATCGGTTGTAAAGGAAAGCCCTCTCGTTTCCGCTATCTCTATTGCGTACCTTTCTGCCTAGCGCCTCTTCTCGAGGGAGAATCTACCCCTCCTCCGGGACGCTATGCCAACCGATACTGACCGCCACCTCCTGCGTGCTCTCACAAAGTAAACAAATCGTACGATTTGATTCCGCATCATGAGGTGTTTCAGATCCGAAGAAGGCCATTGTCTGACGAAGCACGCACGCAGGGTTGACCGTGATCCCCCCCTCTCATAACGCATTGCAGCAGAGTATCATGCCCACACGCTCATAGCGAAGTACCAAGATATGCACTCGGCGGCAAAAGCATACCTCGCCATCCCAGAGAGGCGGGACCCGCGAGCGGTCCGGGTCGTTTTCGAGGGCATCATCAATGGTATGCCGTTCCTCTGGGCATGTCGATACCTGCTGATAGTCCTTCGTAGTCCTGCAGTCTGGTACCCTGGATGTTAATGATAGGAGCGCTCTCATACGGACAATCATAGAGGATCTCCACCCCGGCCATGATTCGATCTGGAGAAGCTGGGACGAGCAGGGTACGTGCCACTTATGATCGATACAGCGATATACTGATGAAGCTGGGATCCTCATCGTAGCATACGAGGCCGCTCTGGAATGTATCAAGATATTGTCCCGTAGCCAAGCAGGATCAAGCTATCTCGCATCAATCACCGGCATCAAGACTCTCCACTACCACGCACAAACCCCTTTGGCTCGATCCACACCGCTGAACGCTACCAAATCACAACAGCTCGCTATTTCCGCAATATGCAACATGCTTCTTCTCCATTCGTCCGCAGCAGAGATCTGCGTCAAGGAGGGCCTCGGAGACTGGGCAGTGCGCGAGTTGGCAAGGCAGACGGGGACAAAGGTCGATGAGACGTGGTCGTTCTTGATGGCACGGGTAATTATGGTGCTCACCAGTCGAGCGAGCTATGGATTCCTCGAGAAACTGGTTGATGAGATGTCTGGCTTACAAGTGATCCAAGCCGTATGTGATACAAAAGGCTTTCACTCAGTATACTTGCTGACATACCTTCCAGCGATTACAAGACGCCATGCAACATCTAGATCGCTCCTCTCTTGCCGTGATAGAATACCTGAAAATCCTCTATCACGTATTCGCTTTGTATCCTGAATCGCAAGGCCGAGACTGGGACGAGAGATTCAACGTGTACGTAGCCCCCCAACGCGAGTCCTCACCGAACCAACGCATATCTTGACAAGATTCTCACCTCTGCTGGTCGACCACCTTCTTGCCTGCCCAATGAAAAAACTCGAGAGCCCAACAACAAACATCATCAACGTCCTCACGCGCTTCCCGCCCAAAGCTTTGCACGACACCGTGAAGGATTCGGATCGTCTCGCAAGTGCCGCCAACGTCATCCTGGACGTAACGATGGCATACGTCAGAACGACTTTACCTCCTCCCCCTTGGAAGCCTGGTGACGCTTTACCGTGCCCAACCTTTGATCAACGGCTGGTCGATTCCTTGGACGAAACATTGCCACCTGCCTTCTTGGCGCTCGTCAACTTGATGCACGCCGATTCTAATATCAGACGGAAAATCAAAAACCGAATTCTCCCGCCAGATCTGTGGGTAGGAAGTCCGTATACCTATTGCGAATGCTGATATCCGCGCTCTGCCCCGCTGCAGAGACCGCTCAATCGCATCGGGACCACTCGATGAACGTATCGATGTCTTGGGATACCTGCTACGCCTCGCACGCTCCGCTTTCAATCATGTCACAGCGGCAGCAGCGGGTGAAGTGCTCTATGTAGTCTGCGGTGAAAACGGTGAGCGTTCTAAAACCCACCGTCTCCGATTCTATACTGACTCTCCTCAATTCGAAGCCGCAACATTATCGGACGAGATCGGGTACGGCAACGCGGCCGGAATACTCTTTCACAAGGCCATGAGTCCACCGCCCAAGCCGGAAGCGACAATCGAGGAGATACGAGACGAAGGAATTGTGTCCGCAGAAGCCGCTCGCAACCCCATCTCGGGATTGCTACAGAAGACGGACGAGACAAAACATCCCATGGCCGACGTGACTCAAGAGGAAAAGGAGCGCGAGGCGGAACGAATGATGGCATTGTTTGATAGAATGGAGAAGAATCCGGCAATGCAGCTCGTGGAGAATCCCATGAAGGACGCGGTACGGTCTGGCAAGATTGACGAGTGGGAGAGGTCCGAGCAGGATAAAGAGCTGCAACGTATACGCGAGCAGGAGGCAGAGGATGAAGCCGAGGCTGCCAAGGAAATTTCGAAGTGGAAGAAGAGGATGGGTCAAACGTGATGCACCGAGGTCAGGTGTTTCGGAGCGTAGTCAAACTCAGTAGAGCATGTCATCTCGCATCCTTGTTAATGAATGTCCAGCAGGCTTTCCCTTGTTCCTGGCCGCCAATGATTTCCTTCATCGCATCTTCGCTTTCCACGTCGCAAAGATCGCGAATACTGTCCACCCGGCTCATGACGAGCTTCCAATTGCGTGAAGTCACACCGGGCATCGCTCGCAGCATTTCTTGAGAAGCTGTATTGTAAAGCCCCGAGCTTTCGCCACCCGCGGCTCCTGCTCCTACTTCGCCTTCATCATCTCCCCCGATCGTAATGGCCTTGAGCAGATCAGGTTCCGGATGATTGATCTTCAGGTCGGCGATGATGTCTACTGTGGCTTGCGTTGAGGAGGACCAAATGATGCGAAGTCGAGGGAATGACAATGTCAGGAGTACGATTTTGCTTTGTACAGTCGTGGCGTCGATCCCCGTCGGCGTAGGCGCTGTCGGTTTCTTGTCCTTTGTGATCCCCCGTTGTTCAACAATTGTCTGAAAAGAGGCGTGAGCAACAGGTGTGTGCACTTGTTCGGTAATGTACGTACCTGAAGTTGAAATGACTTGTTTTCCTCGAACTCGATCAACAGAATAGGTTGAGCGTAATGTATACTCATCTGTTCGCATTGTGTAAAGCTATCGCGAACTATCAGCTCCAAGTGCTGGAACGGCCACTGTCTACTCACAGTCTTCCAGAATTGAAACTCTGAATCAAATCCGGCACGCTCTTCCTTTCCACGCACATGGTTGGAGTGATGATATAGTCGCCTACAGTAAGGGTGGCCGGGATGATCAACATGTCCGCCGCATGGAGCAGTGAGGGCAAAGTAGATCGGAATTCTCGCATATCGACAATGACCTATCGCAAAGCCAGTCTAGGTTAGCCCATTTCCAGACCTCGCAAGAAAATATCCTTACCCGTGCAGGTTCCACGTTTGCAGACCCTCCGGCGTTCCTCGAGCTGATGCTGGTCATGCTTCTTGCGCGACTTTCGATGTGATGCGGGGCCCTCGGGTGACCCGTGATCGGTATGATCATATTCTAAATCTGTTGTTAGCTGCCGGAGAGGATGTCGAGAAGTAAGACTTGCCGACTTCTCGCGGATAAGCCTCTCGAAGGCGTTCTTCTCCCTGCGCAATCCACTCAAATAGCGCTGTTCTTCCACCGAGTCGGAATACATCATAAAGTACACCCGCACAGCTAGACCAGGATTTGAGCTTTTGTACACCTGAAGCTCAAAGTTCAGCGAGGGCCAATCGAGTTCTTGATCACTCACCTCTATACGCCTCACGAAGGCAGGATCTGGATCGTACATGACAACGAATCGAGGCCGCAGCTCTGCTAGTACCAGTTCGTCGTCATCGCCCCCATAAGGTCGCACTATGACAACTTCCTCTGGCTCGATCAATCCGTAGAACTCGTCATATCCTTCGTCGTCGAATGCGTCCGTCAAGGTCTCCTGAGCGGAAGGCGCGAGAAGCGTTTGCCCTTGATCCAGGGACAAGCCATAGCCATCCATTCGAGGTCCGGACCCGCCGATGAAGTCATTTGTGCTCGTCTCGAGGCTTCGTGTGCTAAGGAGGAGAAGACAGTAAGCACGGAACGCTATGGTACGCGTGCATTACTTACTAGTCCTCTATCTCGATGACCTCGTTCTCCAAGTCATCCTGTCCTGCGATGGAACGGTCTTCCCGCTTCTGAGATCGTTTTGTGGACGCCGATGTGCTGCCCGCTCTGGTTCTTCGCCGCTTATTGGGTGGAACGCCGCCGCGTTTGTAGCTAGACTGTCCGTTCCTGCCATTGGACGTGTTGGTGCTCTGCTCGTTCACAGCGTTCAGCTCGTCGTCTTTGCTCGCCGTGGCCTTCTTGAAAGTTTGACTGATGTCCCGCAGACCATTCTTCCAGTAGAAATATGTCCTGAGCAGTCGCTCCATCATCGACCGTCCGGCTGCTTCCTGTTCATTGTCGTGACCGGGAGTGAATGGTGACATGGTGGACAAATATTCCCGCAGCTGGGAACATGTCCTGTCACTGTTGCATAGGACCAATACGGCATTGCTGGCGGTTGACGCTGCGGGGCAAGGTTAGCGATTCATCTAAAGGGGACACCAGGGAACTCACTCAAATCAACTACAGGGCCATAAGCTATCTCCGTTTCGATCTCCTGAAGGACATCTGCGAGCAGCTTCCACTTTGGTAGCTCTTCTAGGACAGGCTGTACTCCCTCGGGCCATTTGCTATGCTTCTTATGTGTTATAGGGTATCCGTTGACGTCTCGCTCTGCCTCCCGAAGCGCTGCCCAGTCTTCTTCATTCTCCTCGGCAGGTTCAGCGGTGTTCGAACTTCTGGATTTATCCTTGCTTGTGATGGTATAGGCTCGTTTCTTGGCAGATTGGAAGAGCGTGTTCGCAGCGTCCAGATACAGCCACGGGGACTGATTCTGCTTGGCGGCACCTTGAGCCGTAGAATTCGAGGCGATCAGAGTCTCGAGATACGAGTTGTATGTGACGGAGTCGTAAGACAGGAGATACCTGGCGATGCAACATAGGAATATGGGACCAACGGCAGGACAGTCGGATGGCTTACGTCAAAAGCCTTCTCAATTCTTGAAGATCGCCCACTAGCTTTCTGGTTCTGGGCCCAACCCGATGCCACACTGGATCCAGCTGGCTCCGCACAATCCTGTCGAAATTTCTGAACAGCGCGTTCTCCACCGTGAAATCATCGATATCGAGCTGCAGTGACAAGAAGACACATCGGTTGAGTTGTATCTCTTACAATCTTCGGAGCGGACTTGCAGTTGTATTGCTTCGGCGAAGCTCGCCCAACGTCGCCTCCATGCATTCGATGATGGCACTCTGTATGTTGGTCATCAGGGGAGATAGGGGCTGGTAGAGTTCTATCACATCCGCCCTGCGCTGACCAAGCGACTCGTGCACTTTTTCGTGAAATCTGAGATCCAGAACTCGTCGGTGATGTGCGCATTGTGCGCCGTATGCCTGTACGTACCGTGGCCACAGATGTACCTTTCTGAGGCAGAGATTCTTCATCGTATTCTGTAGTGGGGAGATGCCAAAGGTGAAGCTTTCCGGCTCATCGGAGAAGGCCTTTAGGAAGCCGTTCTAAGGGATGATGGAATAAGCTGCTGTCCGGTAGCGTCAAAAGGTGCTTACAAGATTCTCCTGCCTATACAGTCGGATGATAAATGTTTCGATACTGTTCACCGTCACTCTATCAAAGCCTGTGTAAGTCCAAAATTCTAGCGCCGAAGGTGGTTGAAGCTCGCCTTTCAGCATGCAAAACGATCATGCCAGTGATCAGATTTGTCGGGATATTCTTGGCTGTAAATCCAAGCAATCTGATTTCAGCGATGTTCGACTTCGGTCGCACAGAATCGCCTTACTGAGCATGTCGACAACAAGAATCCGAGATGTCACGGATATGAGACCTCCTGACTCATAGAGGCTCTTCCTGGAAGTAGGAAGAAATCGGTCAGTATCGCTATCCGAAGAGAGGGCATGATGTGTACGAACCGAGCTTTACTCGGCATTTCATGGCCCACAGTCCTCAGTCCAGGTTTGCGCACTCCCATAGTCGAAAGCTCCTCTCCGAGGCCCGTTTCATCATTCGGTGTCGCATTCACCTATTACAGTATCAGCTCTCTAGTCTCGCTGGTGCGCTCCGGAGGCGGATAGATACCAGGAGAACCAGATTTCTTTCCCCATCATACAGTTTCATAAGGTTACATATGATCTGTATTCAGGTATACTCAGTCACGTTCGAGGAGAGTATTGGATGCCCACTCACCCTTCTCATCCCCAAACCCTTCGCCAATACTAAAAGGTCATCTTCCTCCGGTCCCGCAATATCCCTGATGATGCTTTTGTGAAACTTCAGTAGCGGGTTGTGTTTCCTAGCCCGAATCAAGCCATTAACAGTGGTCTGCTCCCCTCCGAATGTGGAAGCAGTGTCGTCGTCCATAATGCGTCCTTGATGATCAGGCAGAAGAATCCGGAAAGAGATATACCAGAATGTTCATTCGGCAACGGCGAATAAGCGGAAGCCTGTGCCTCCGTCGAGCTTAGATCGGGCAGTTGGCTAGATATGAGGCTATGTGGTGGGCGTGCGCCTTCACAAGCGTCGTTTGCCTGTGTCTCTTCCAGTTGACGCTGAATGCTAGAGCTTTATAGATTCACTGCTCAATCCAAGTCGCTCGTTGATGAGCCGAGAGCGAGACACCAATCGAAGAGCAATCGAGGATTCGTCATCTCTCAGCGGACTTGGTCATAATCTTGACGACTATCCGACTCGAGCGGCCTGAAGCCACCTGAGCGATGTGCTTTCTTGGCCATGAAGCCTTGGGTGGCTGTAAATGGGAATTGTATATAGATTGAACATAGCATACAGAACACGCTAACCGCTTCGATACCTTCTCGTGCAGTATCAGTCACCCCGTGCAACGAACACAGAGGCCCGAAGTGTGGAGGACAGCCGAGACCCATCGACGTCCACACTTGGCGAGCCAGGCAAGACTCAAGTTATCGTGCCCGTAGGGTCACAGATCTTCTATCAGCAGAGTACACCGTTCTTAAGCGGTAAAGGGTATGAAGTCTCGGCGAAGACCGGGAATGGTTTACTCTGGATCTTACGAACCATTTGCAGGGTGTTGGCAGTGTATCGATCGATTTTGCAGGGGTTCCATGAACGCCTCGAGTTGAACGGGTCGACGGGAGAGAGGCATGTGCGAAGCGATCTCATATGATTTCTGCAGGACGTAGCCGGAAGAAGATATGCAGCGACTCACCCTGATCGAGCTAGTCGGATCATCGCGTTCGCAGAAATGCATGTAGCCCGCCATGTCCGTCTTTATTAATTCTCTATTTCAGATCGTGACCATCTACCCCGTCACGATTACCTCACAGCCACGTCTCACTGCATTACCGACAGGCATGCGAGCAACCTTGAAGTAGCTAGGAAGGCGATTCTGTCGATGGGCAAAAAGTCACCACCGCGTCACCCGTCAAAAATCGGGTGAAGAGCAAAAACGAATGGAGCCATCAGGATTCGAACCCGAGACCTCAACCATGCTGTTCTCCCCATGTGAAGACATGCTAAGATTGCGCGCTACCAACTGCGCCATAGCCCCTTGTGATGTCGGTGTCAGAAACAATGTGTCATAATAGTAAACTCGTTTCATCGCTGATCAAGGCCATCTGCAGACGATAGCGTCTGTTCTCCGGCTCCCCGCGACCGCTCTGAATGGAGCGCCAGCCTGGGCAACAGTCGCCCTGCCACTGCTGCGTAGAGCCACACTTCGCGCTGCATCTTCGAGCCGTCGAGCCTGAAACGAGCGAGCTTCTCCTATCCTGTCCGAAAGATCGATCGAGCGGAGCTCACCGACAGACATCTTCACTCTTTCGGCTTTACTGAGGTCTTTGCTGTACTGTTGTGTAACATCAACGGTACGAGAGACATCCCTGACACACTCCAGTCGACATGCCGTCTCCCTCCGCTCTCCTTTCCTCGCCGGCACCGGAACTGATTGCAAAGCTGGAACTAGAAGAGCACTTCGAAGGCGGATTCTTCAAGCAAACCGAAGCGATTCAGGTTGGTAAGTGGGGAGCCGCACGCAAAGCGCGAGGACTGATTTCTTGGTCAGGCGATGATCTCAAAGCGACTCAGATCTATTACCTTCTCTCAGCCAAGAGCCAGCGGGGCAAGATGCACATGAACCTGAATCACGTAAGCTAGTGTCTTCCCTTTAGATCGCAAAACCTGGACGCCTATTTGGCAGACTTTCCACGTTCATCACTCCGGACGTTCCCTTTACACCCTCATCAAACCTCCGTCGAACGCCTCCGAGAAACCGCTCATCAAGCGCGTCGTGATGGGTGCCAACATTGCCGCTGGTGAATTGCTGCAGCTGTACGTTCCTGGTGGATGGTGGAAGGCGTCCGAAATTCCGGCGGAGGATCTGCAGGATGTAGAAGGGGAGCAAAGGGATCAGGTGGGCTGTTTGATCAGCGAGGTGGTCTGTCCTGGGTGGACAATCGATCAGCACAAGTTTCTGACAAAAGAAAAGGCAAGTCGGGGCGGTTTTGAATGGCGTTTAGTCTTCGGTGCTAATCGCGTCTCTGTCATAGCTGAAGGACATGTGGCATGGGGAATCAGGATGGCAAGAGTTCCAAGACTACATTCGAGTAGAGTCTGAACAGGAAGCGAAATAGAAGGTCTTTGGCCGCTCGACATCCTGACAATTGATTACCCGTGCAATCGATGAATATAGAGCCAATTGTGCATTTCCAGAGCGGCAATGTAGCCCAATCCAGCGAGGCTTCAAATCAGCGTGTCAGGGACTCGCATCCAGCGAACATTTTGAGAGCGCACTTGACGCCTGCCTGTTGACATGCATCGCGGGAGCGAGATAAACAGCAGCGAGACTTGTTGAGCGGCCCAGCTGAGCGCGATTTCCCAAGGTGACGTGATAAGCGCGTTGGATGAGACGCGTCGAGATGGGTTCACATTCATGATTATTTCGGATTCGCGAAGTCGACTATATCCGGTTCTCTCGTACAGTACGGATCATCCAGATCAGGGTTGTCGAGACAGGCAATATCTTTCCTCCAGCATACAACAGCTTCCGTCCGAGACGGGATAGCGCTGCTGCTCCGCCCCTCTAGACAACTTTCGCGGTATGGCCTTTGAAAAGTGAGTACGGAGCAGCCCCGCATGGGATTCACCCTTCTTTCCGTCCATCTGACGCACCCTGCCAGCGATCCACCTCCGGCGAAGCGAGCTCGAGTATCGCTCAACGGCAACTCGAGCCAACCGTCTTCGCAAAAGCTGCAAAAACAAGAATCCTTCACCGAAGTATTGGCAAAGCTCGAACAAGATTCAGTTGCGGCGGAATATGGATCGGCGGATATGGCAGGGATTGAAGGGGATCAAGATTTGATGGATGCGGCAGTGGCGGGTGGAAGGATCGTAGGAGGACATATCGAGAGCAGCGATGCATGGCCGCGACCCCGACTGCCAGATTGGGATTCGACGCGAGACAAGGTGCTGTTCCAGCAGATCGATATCGAGGAATCCAACGACCCATCGTCCGGCGCAACACTTCGGCTATTCGGCGTCACAAAGCGTGGTAACTCGGTTCTCGCCCACGTCCACGGTTTCCGGCCATACTTTTACGTTGCTGCTCCGGTAGGGTTCATCAGCAACCATCTCCAGTCCTTCAAGGACAAGCTCAACTCGTCCATTGCCACGGGAATGACAGCGGCCGTTTTGCACACTGCTTTGGTCAAGAGGAAGAACCTGTGGGGATATCGAGGCGATGACGATGTCGTGTTCATCAAGATCACCTGTCCTGATCAAAAGGCCATTCCGAAAGTCAAGGGAGCGTTCGAACGTGGTCAGGTGGATTGGGAAGGGTTTTCGCAAAAGGAAGTGTTGACCTTCGAGTCTAACATCCAGTACACGTTGCGATTCATGATCGATACTCGGATCGTCGGCATGAACTGGATCGAGATTGCCCCAGCAGACTACAGCGTACGCAAGGACAGCATCAAAGTATCCAATTGTCAATTGGAGATCGACGTCAACTGGAAGAAGCTTAAATCGCATCCGGCAGAAGGCGAAGGCGCAAACCTGGCACCACTCCGCATCCTCAGTTTCGATATCGAGTGTGCCGGCAGAAAGGGTATCTTCCCCGAAGCCTCGGTGGATCCCGTAATCCAAATCGCTGCCATGGTCACGCGTCAGGGAGAAAGCAAGCCGTTCGTCAGGAATGTCTTTACCCTCAATACCTGTGCGCATATTGTGGGCTCACAGGTGTTGGAGTTCAAGGATGAAAAGCAGATGTTGTCGAAATGGCGGGAGTTTATTGAGACGGTGGATCCGGATTTGATTATCGGTTATAACATCTCAAATTTCGATTTACCCTATCTGCTGGACCGAGCCAAGGCGTTGAAGGTGACTGACTTTCCGTATCTGGGGCGTTTGAGGAGTACGTACAGCAAGAAGGTTGCTCGACGTGTCTTACTGATCTCGTGGTCTGCGTCTGCAGATGTCCGGACCGAGGTTCGCGATACTCACTTCTCCTCCAAAGCCTACGGAAATCGAGATTCGAAAAACGTCGCAATGGAAGGCCGTCTTCAGATGGATATGCTACAAGTCGTGCAACGAGACTACAAACTTCGATCGTACACTTTGAACGCGGTCTGTGCACAGTTCTTGGGAGAGCAAAAGGAGGATGTACATCACTCGATTATTACCGAATTGCAAAACGGTACACCAGAGTCGAGGCGTAGATTAGCAGTGTACTGCTTGAAGGTTCGTCGATCCTGGAAAGCCGTATTGCAGTCACTCATCTCTGCTTGCAGGATGCGTATCTGCCACAACGTCTCATGGACAAACTCATGTGCTTTGTCAACTACACGGAAATGGCGCGAGTCACAGGCGTCCCCTTCAATTACCTACTGTCTCGTGGACAACAGATCAAGGTCATCTCGCAGCTGTACCGAAAGGCTGGAGATGAGGGCTACTTGATTCCAGCTTTCAAGTCAGCAGGTGCGTAGGGCTCAAGCCGCTATATATTTTGACACTCAATCAACACCCACAATGCAGGCAGCGACGAGGTACAATACGAAGGTGCAACAGTCATCGAACCCAACAAGGGCTACTACGACGTGCCGATTGCGACCCTCGATTTCGCCTCATTGTATCCCTCAATCATGATGGCTCACAATCTCTGCTACACCACGCTTCTGGACGAAGACATGATCAAGGCGCTGAAGCTGATAGAAGATGTGGATTACGTGAAGACACCGAACAATGGTGAGACCACATCCGAGACGGGCGGATGTAGTGATGGACGCTGATACTCCTACAGATTATTTCGTCAAATCGTCGAAACGTCAAGGTCTATTGCCGACTGTTCTGCAAGATTTGCTCAGTGCACGAAAGAAAGCCAAGGCCGACTTGAAGAAAGAGACCGACCCATTCAAACGAGCTGTATTGGATGGTCGACAGCTGGCGCTCAAGGTGGGCCGTTGCAATCGCTCCGCGGACCCGGGTTGCTGATAAAGGCGGTAAAGATCTCTGCAAATTCGGTGTACGGTTTCACAGGTGCAACCGTTGGTAAACTGCCTTGTCTGCCAATCTCTTCAAGTACAACCGCGTACGGCCGACAAATGATCGAATTCACCAAACAGCAGGTCGAGGAGCAGTACACCGTGGATAATGGATATTCACATAACGCGGAAGTCATTTACGGTGATACGGATTCGGTCATGGTAAAGTTTGGATGTCCTGACTTGGAAACGGCTATGAAACTCGGTAAGCTGTGCGATCTCACCTTTGCCGCTGGGATATCACTGAAAATCAACATCGAAGGCGCCGAAGCAGCAGACTATGTCACCACCAAATTCGTCAAACCTATTAAGCTCGAGTTCGAAAAAGTTTACTACCCATATCTGTTGATCAGCAAGAAGCGGTATGCTGGTCTATACTGGACGAAACCTGAAAAGTATGACAAGATGGACACGAAAGGCATCGAGGTACGTCATGGCTGTCCCGGGTGCGTACAGTTGTTCTTGAACGTTCTTCATTGCAGACTGTCCGTCGAGACAATTGCCGTCTAGTATCCAGTGTCATTGAGACGTGCTTGCACAAGATGCTGATCGAGAGGGATGTACGTGGAGCTGAAGAGTGAGTACCGAATGCCCGACGTCGTGAGGGTTCACAGGCTGATTGCGGCTCATTTAGCTATGTCAAGCAAGTCATAGCCGACTTGCTACAAAACAAGGTCGATATGTCGCAATTGGTCATTACGAAAGCCTTGGCGAAGAATGGTACGTGATGATGAAAAGCTCCTCGGCATCTTGCCCTAATCCTTCCCCCTAGATTATGCCGCCAAGCAAGCACATGTGGAATTGGCGGAGCGAATGCGGAAGCGAGATGCAGGTGGGTCGCCAGTTTCCAAGCTTGTTTGCTTGAGCTAACCGTGCCCGTGATCATAGGTTCGGCTCCGGCTCTCGGTGATCGTGTGGCATATGTCATTGTCAAAGGAATGAAAGGTATGCTTGACCGCCGGAGAATTCAATTGCGCCACCTGACATCTTCCGACAGGCGCTGCTGCATACGAAAAGTCTGAGGATCCGCTATTCGTGCTCAACAACAACATTCCGATAGACACCAAGTATTATCTTGAGAATCAGCTATCAAAACCCTTGTTGCGAATCTTTGAACCGATTCTGGGAGAAAAAGCGAACAGTCTACGTATGTTGTGATTATCTGGCCAACTCCCGGCTTGGCTGATGTTTCTTTCCAGTTGCGGGAGATCACACGAGGACAATTCAGATTGCTACGCCGACAGTGGGAGGATTGATGAAGTTTGCGGTGAAAACCGTCACTTGCCTGGGGTGCCGAACAGTCTTGAGGACAAACAAAGGTTTGTGCTCGATACCTCTAATTCAGCCTAGCGGACTGACGCCATCTCCTGATAGACGGAGCCGTTTGCGCGAATTGCAGACCTCGATTGGGAGAATTGTACCAGAAACAGGTAAGTGGGACGTCCCACCACGGATACGCGTCGGGCTGCCATATGCTTACGGCATCCTTCTTGGCAAAGGTCGCCTTGACCTCGGCGCTGCAAGTCGACTTTGCCCGGCTTTGGACTCAATGCCAGCGATGTCAAGGATCTCTGCACCAGGTGGGTGGATTCCGCTGCGCGCGGCACTCGGATTACTGATTCTGCTCTACAGGACGTGCTGTGTACAAGTGCCGATTGCCCCATCTTTTATCGAAGGACGGCAAGACAGAAGGAAGTCAAGCAGGCGGTCGAGCTGATAGATCGTTTCCACAATGAGAATGGTTGGTAGGATGCGCGACGTTGGGTGTGACGGGAGAAGGGTTCATATAGTGTTCAAAGGAAGACGTCCAGAACTGTCGAGCTGGAGTTGACGACTTGTCATGTGTGGCTAGCGAGCTCTTGATGGATATTTGAAATTTTCATAAAGTACAAGCATGAAGCGTTGCATCTCGTGAAACGATCATCCCTTCACTCCTTGACGATCTCGCTGGACTCTCTCATCGCATACCCGGTCCACGACTGCGGATGGCAAGATGAGTCTGACCAGCTATCCCTCGAGCTGGCGGAAAGACTCACCTCGTCGTACAGCGCCACGTTATCGAGCGGCCCCCGTCCATCGGCAGCCGCCACGAGCCGCATCGCCCAAATTCCGACGGCGGCCGTCATCCCGCTCCCGCAACTCCACGTGACGCCCCTCCGGCCGGTCCGAACCTCGTCCCACCGCCTCTCCCCGACGGCCAGCTCATCGGCCGTGAGTCCGCCATCGGGAACGGAAAGATCAAGCACCGCACGAGGCGAGGCGAGTGCGCGGACGATGATGCTCCTCAGCTGCTCGACGGGTAAGAACGCCGTGAAAGGTCTCGCGGGATCGGACGCGCGGGAGAGGAGGGCCGTAAAAGGGAGGGAGAGCGCGTGCGGCATGTGCCCCGAGGAAAGTCCGGCGCGGGGTTCGGGCGCGGCGCCGGACCATCTGCGTGTGTTCGCGGGGATTGTGTCAGCTTGGAGAAGGGTGGGATGGCGAATGGACGAGGGGAACTTGCCGGTCGCGACTGCGTGCGTCGAGGATGAGGTCGGCGGTGGAGGCTGCGATGTCTTGTTTGGTGGTTTCGACGACTTGATGGTATGCTGTCCAAAGAAGGGTTCGTCAGACGGTGGAATCTTCGCGGGTCGAATCAGGGATGAAACGTACTCTTGACGTGCGACCGCTTGAACGTCGGTATCGGATATTCAGACTACGGTATCCAGCATTCCTTCAGCCTCTGTCTATTCAAAGACTTGCGCGCCCGTCCGACCCACCTGTCCATCCACCCCGGCCCGCTCGAGCGCCTCTGCTTCACTGCCGAGCGGCTGCTCATCCAATGCGTGGCCCTCTGCCCGATAGCGGGGCAACCCGCCATCGAGGACGGATACTTTTCCATGGTTCATGGCCTACGGGACGCCGCGCCGCCGGGGGGAAAGGGTAAATCCACGAGTCTCGACGGACGGGAACCCCGGAAAGACGACGCTTACCGTAAACGTGAACGCACCCCGCGGCGCGGAAAAGATCCCGAGGGAATCGTACACGACGACATGATCCGTCGGCTTGATCCCGAGTTTTGCTGGAAGCGGCGGGGGGCGGGGGGCGGGGGAACAGGGCATCAGCGATGAACTCGCACGACGGGCCCGGGCCGGCCGGAATCGCTCTCACAGCACGCCTCGGCAAACCGCCTCGGACCGGGCAACATATGCCCCAACCCCAACTCATTCCCGGCGAGCCCACTCGTCCGCCACGCGTCCGGCTCGGCGCGCGCATCCCCGCGACGGCCGCTAGCCGTCTGGGGCGTCGCCACGCCGTCGAGATCCCATCGCAACGCACGGGGGATCCGTGGGCCCGCGAGGTATTCCGCCGTGGGGTTGCGTGGGGAATTGGGCATGTGCCATGAGACGTCGAGGAGTTTTGTTGATGCCTGGGCGCGTGGGGACGGCGGTGAGTGATGGGTGCGACGAGGGAAGGGAAGGGAAGGGAAGGGAAGGGAAGGGAAGGGGGAGAAAGCGTACGGTGGGGAGGGCGACGAGTTCTGTAGGGGTGATGAGGAGGGGTACGTGGGTGGCGGCGCGGGTGGGGGAGAGGGCTCGTTTGGCTGTGGCGGCGATGGAGGAGAGGGCGGACATGGTGCGATGGAGCTGCCCTGCCTTGTTGTGGTCGTCTTGAATTAATTAATGAACGAATGAATGCGGGCAGTCTGGTGTGATGAGTCATTCATTCATGGCTCTGCGATCGGGCGGATGCAGATGGAGCAAGGGCAGGGGCGTCTTTCTTTGATATCAGCGACATCCTTCCTTCCTCCCTCCCTCCCTCCCGCAGAGACCCCTCGCATCATCATGGCCGCACACCCAGCGTCCCTCGAGGACTTTATCACCGGGAAATTCACAGCGCTCAAGCTCGAGATTCCGTCAGACGATGTCAGTGCACAACCGACGACGAGGGGAACGCGCGCGCGCCGCTGATCGTGCGGTCTCTAGGTCGAGTACATTGCCCGCCTCGTCGAGGAGGAAGAGCTCGAGGAAATGGACAAGAAGGAAGGCGTGAGAGGCATGGTCGAGGGATATATCACGGTAAAGCGCACCCCGCATCCTCGCGGAGGATATTCACTCAATCTCCCCGGCGGTCTGATCGCCCGTCGTAGGAAGACATGATCGCGCGGGAATCGACGGACGGTCAAGAGATATCAGGTATCGATCACGCGATCGATCAAGTCCTCGAACATTGGCAAAACCTGCGCGCCGCGCAGATCGCCTCCGCCGACGCCGACGCCGGCGCCTCCTCCTCCTCCGATGGTGATGATACCGATTCCGAAGAAACCGACGCCGACGCACCGGGCCAACTCACCCGTGGTCAAAAATCCCGAAAAGCGTTACTGGACAGTTTAACCCCGGCCGAACTGGCTGCGGCGCAGAAGCGTGCGCTGTTGGCGCAGTATGGGTACGTCGAAGAGGAGGGGTATGACGCCGGGGAGAGTGGGATGGGAGGGTCGACGTTGCGGAGGCGGGAAGAGGATAAGGAGGCGGCGGAGCGGAGGGCGTTGATTGACAAGGCGATTCGAGAGGAAGGGAGGCGCAAGCGGAAGAGTAAGCGGGCCAAGGAGCAAGGTGGGGTGATGGTGCGTGCATGGTGGGTGAGAGCCGGGTGTGCTGATGGTGTGATTGCGCGCGTCTCGCAAAGTCGACTTGATGGCGCCCAACTTGAACAAGGCCAAGGTCCAGGTCAAGGCCCAGATGGCGCGTGATTCCGCCAAGATGGAGGCCAATTTCAAAAAGGAACGGGATCGGGCGGCATTGGAGAAACAACGGTGAGGATGCGCGCCCCCCGGGCCCCGTTGAGCCCTGGGAACCCGTTTGCTGACGGCGTCGTATGGCTTGCCCCATCCTCGTAGGGCGGATCAGGCGCGCGCAAAGGCCGAAAAGCAGAAAAGGGCGCAGAAGGGGGAACGGAGAGCGTGAGGGAGGTGAGAGGGGTACGGATCGCTCGTCGGCTTCGGTCGAGAGGAGTGGCGTCAAGGGCTTTTGCGGCCGTGCATTGAACGGGACACCGAGCGGAGGTGGTGCAAGGATCGAGAGGATCCTGGGCATTGACGGAGGAGGCACGGAATTCTGGGGCGTATTATAAGCGTCTATCATATCGCCTAGCACCCATACCCGCCCGAGGCTGGGCCGCGTCAGAGAGTATGATATACCTCGAACGGCTACAAGACCTGGTGGCAATACTATCGATATATATGCATCATACCCAGCCGACTCACCTGATGCCTGCCAAGCTAGCTCGTCTTATCTGACCCGAACAGCTATCGCATCAGCATCCGCTTGGCTGCCGGCGGGAAGTCGCGCTCACGTGAGGGGTGACACGACCCTGCGATTGGGCGAGAGTATGTTGGCTGGGGGCGCGACTGACTCGTGAGTGAGTGGGAGAGCGAGATCGGGGCTGACGCGTGGGGAGCGGGACGTGCCAGAAGTATTTCCCTTTTTCCCAGAGGGTTATATTTCCAGATTGTATTCCCAGATAGGTCATCTCTTCATCTCGTCTTTACCTCTTGACACACTCCCACACTCCCCGCTCAGAATGGTCGTCACCAAGCAAGTCTCATCCCAGCTCGAATGGCTCTCGACGCTTTCCACCTCGTTCAACGCCATGGACGATGACGAAAAGTACTTGCGCAAGGTGAGTGGACGTGTGATGACGGTTGGGATTCGATGGGGTCTGTTGGCGTTGGGCAAGGAGGACGGGCTCGTGCGTCGTGCCGTGAGGACGGGATGGAGAGGTCCAAAGCAAGTCGCATCAAGGGGAACGTTGTCTGGATTGGGGGTTCCAAGAGACCTCGAATATGCTGGACCTCGCGTTGCGATGCAGATGCACAGCGTAACAAGATGGCAGACAATGGGTCGCAGCTCTACACGCACACACACACACGCCGTCTTGCCATTCTGCTTAGCGTCAAGGCGCATGATGCTGCCAATCCCGTGCGGTTGCCAAGGAAGGCATGCACGTTTCTCATCGGCGCCATCCTCGGACCTGCAGCCAGGACATTTATTCACGATGATGCTAATCTACCATATAGACCAGCATCATTGCCACCATTGGTCCCAAGACCAACACTGTCGAAAAGCTGTCTCAGCTGCGGGATGCCGGTATGAACATTGGTGAGTATCGCGAGCCGCAACCCGTATGCGAATCCGGCTAATCGATCCCGTGGTGATGCAGTCCGAATGAACTTTTCCCACGGCTCGTACGAGTACCACCAGTCCGTCATTGACAACACCCGAAAGGCCGTCGCCGCCAACCCCCGGGGCCGACCTTTGGCCATCGCCTTGGACACCAAGGGTCCCGAGATCCGAACCGGTCTGATGAAGAACGACACCGACGTCAAGATCAACGCCGGCCACGAATTCTACGTGACCACGGACCCCAAGTACGCCGAAGCATGTGATGGTGAATACATGTACGTCGACTACGCCAACATCACCAAGGTGACCGCTCCCGGGCGATTGATCTACGTCGACGATGGAATCTTGTCCCTGCAAGTCATTGCTATCGAGGGTGACCACGTTCGCGTCAAGTGTCTCAACAACGGTACCCTCTCCTCGCGCAAGGGTGTCAACTTGCCCAAGACCCCGGTCGACTTGCCCGCCTTGTCCGAAAAGGACAAGAAGGATCTCGCATTCGGTGTCAAAAACGGCGTCGACATGATCTTTGCGTCGTTTATCCGACGAGCCGAGGACGTCATCGAGATCCGAAAGGTTCTCGGCCCCGAGGGCGCAAAGATCAAGATTATCGTCAAGATCGAGAACGAGCAAGGTGTCGTCAACTTTGACGAGATCTTGAAGGAGACGGACGGCGTCATGGTCGCCCGAGGTGATTTGGGTATCGAGATCCCCGCCAGTCAGGTCTTTATGGCCCAAAAGATGATGATCGCCAAGTGCAACGTTGCCGGAAAGCCCGTCATCTGTGCCACCCAGATGCTCGAGTCCATGACAGTAAGTTGCGCATAGGCGAGCCAGGACGGTGCCCAATACCTAACCCGAACCCTGTCCAGTATAACCCCCGACCCACCCGAGCCGAAGTCTCCGACGTCGCCAACGCCGTCCTCGACGGCGCCGACTGTGTCATGTTGTCCGGTGAAACCGCCAAGGGCAACTACCCGCTCGAGGCCGTCCGCATGATGGCCGAGACCGCTTTCCTCGCCGAATCCGCCATCTGCTACCCGCCCCAGTTTGACCAGCTCAGGCAGCTGACGCCGCGACCGACCGAGACGGCCGAGACGTTGGCGTTGGCCGGTGTGGCTGCTTCGCTCGAACAGGACGCCGGCGCTATTATCGTCTTGTCGACCAGGTGGGTGGTCGCGAGGATCCTTGTGTGTTGTGCAGAGCTGACCTGCGCACAGTGGTACCACCGCTCGACTGCTTTCCAAGTACCGACCGCAATGCCCCATCATCTGTGGTAAGTCTGGATATCCGTTCGACGTATGCCGTCGCGCTGATTGGCTCCACCACGCCACCAGTCACTCGAGACGAATTCACCGCTCGACAGTGCCACCTGAACCGAGGTGTCTATCCCGTCCACTACCCCGAGCCCCGAGGTATCCCCACCGCCCAGTGGCAGATCGACGTCGACAATCGAATCAGGTATGGATTGAAGAACGCTCTCGACATGGGTATCATCAGGCCCAACCAGACCGTCATTGCCGTCCAAGGCTGGAAGGGCGGATTGGGTCACACCAACACCCTGCGAATCTTGTCGTGAGTCTTGATTATCACCTAGCCAAGCGCGTGATGGCTGATCGCGCGTTTCGTCTACAGGGTCCCTGACAACGAGACTGACCTGACTTTGCACCCGATCGACCGAGAGAGCAACTAGGCTTTCGTGCTCGACCTCGCTGGGGCATTGATCGCGCCATTCAAAAAACCAACCCACCCATAGACTTTTTCTCCCGTGTGCCTCGTCTCGTTTCTCCGATTTGCTTGTAATAGGTAGATGTTCATATTGACGCGAATGCGTACTCAGTTCGAGACGGCGCGCAGCTGCTTCGTTTTGCGAGGAGTAATCGGTGCCGCCGGCGTAATGCGTAGCCTATCATGCGTTTTCTGGTCCTGCAATCGTCATGCAGAGCGGCACGATTTCGCGATGCCGTTGTTGGGGATAAACAGGTGGATAGGGTCAATCCGACTTTGTCAGATTCCACGGGTTGTCCTATCGGTCCGATCCTTCGGATGGCGGAAGCAATTCGGCAGATATTGGGCGCCGAGAGCACACAGCTATGGCGAGCAAACCGTCGTCCCGTCGGAGTCCTCAGGGATGATGGGGGAAGACTGAAGCGATGCTTCCACTCACTCGCCTTTGCCTAGAAGGGCGCATGAGCCCCGACATCTTTCTCGGCTATGGCCAGACCAGCCTTCAACTTGATAAAGTGAACAACCAAGATGCTTGACGAGCAAAAACTGCCTGGAGATGCATTCGTCCGCCGTTTCCTGCAACATCCGATATCGAGCTCCGCACACTGCCGTCCCCATGTCACTCGACGACCGTAGGCAACTCCAGCGTATCGACCGGAAAAGAAAGCTCGGGGTCGAGAACCCAAATGGGATTCAGATCCTCCGATGGCTCTCCCATATCGCCGGATTCCGGCTACTCAAGATGTCACCGGACAAGCAGTCCCTCAAGACGGCCGCAACGCTCGTGGAAACCTCGGTAGCCGACTTGCAAGACATCTACACCGCCGCTCGCTTCTCGAATAGCTTGGCCTACTTTCTGCCCATGCCGGAAACAATCGCGTCCCTGGAACAAGACCTCGGCGAGCAAGTCGACGCCGCCGTGCCGCTCAACACGGGCCTATCCGTGGGGAGAAAGGGCGTCCTGTTTCGGTACGGGACCGTCATCGTGCTGGCATTCGAAGCGACAAAACCCGACGAGATGATCAAGAATGCGTGGTCGCATGCAAAGGATTCCAAGTGGAGTTTGCCGTATGCGCGGTACGTGGATGGGCGACAGGTGCATTCGTTTTATTTGGACATGTGGCTGGGGATGCGGCCGACGGCGCTGGCGGCAATAGCGGAGAGTGTTTTGGAGATGGAGAGGCGGACGCAGGTGCCGTCGAGAATCCTTGTGACGGGGCATTCCATGGGTGGCGGGATTAGTACGTGAGTTTTCCAAGCCGTCTGCATCGGCGCTCACGCTGAATAGCGGCAACCACTAGCCTAGCCATCATGGACATCGTAGAACACTTGCGAAACACATTCGGCTCCCAGAGTACGGATGCCCGATCTTGGGCAACGGACGACCGACTCGGCGCCCTCCTCCGTCACGTTACTTTTGCCGAATTTGGTGCATCCGGTAAAGAATACAACCTTTACCTCAACGCATTCTACGAACGCTACACCATCCCCGCATGGGACTTTGTCCACCCGCACGACTTTACGTCCCGCCTACACTTGCCATTCCTCCGCGCGCCGCGGGGCCATCGGTACGTGCTGCCGGATGCGGCGGTGAGGCCGTTTGAAAGGGAGTATGCAGCGGGGCGACACGATATGCCCGGGTATATGAAGTCGATGGAGTGGCTGAGGGAGAACCCGAGAAAGTTACGGTCAATGTATCAGTATGGCAGAGTAGGATGATGTCGGGAGTCCCCGAGCAGGGAAGCTCATAACTGGATGTTGGGCGTCGAACACGCCAACATGTCTTGCGCACATCGAGTGAAGGCTGTATACAACGTTCCCAATCCAATTGCCTATACAATATCGTCGCGTTTACGCTTGAGCGACTTTTTCCCACCCCACCAGATCAGAATGGCAGCGCCGATCCCACACCCAAACGACATGACGATCAGCACTATGGAAATCGAGAGGATTGTCAGCCATGGCATATGACGATGGGCGGAAAGTCCCTACGAGCCGTCGTCCATGCGGGACGAGTATGTCGATCTAACAATACGGTCATCATGAGCAGTCCAATGACGCGCATCAAAATCCGACTCACTCAAGCCCCACATGACGCCGCATAGGAAGCACTGAAAGACGCTGTTGGCGACGACGAGGCATGTGATCGTGAGTGCCAAGCCGAAGGGGAATACCTGAACCGTCGGGTACAGGACAAAAATGTCAGTTTACAGCCGCGCATCTTCCCGGCGCAAGTCTCGGGCGGGAACTCACACGATGGGTATCCGTCTCGTGCGGGATATACCACGGCTGCGCGCGCACAAACTTTTGCTCACTCCTCGCGAGCCTCATTCGCTCCATCTCGCCCAGTAGCGATAGATCCACGCTTGATTCCCCGTCCGTCAGGCGCCGCCGGTGTGCGAGTTTGATGATTTTCCGGCGGTAGCGCGTGATGACGGACATGTGCCATGCGTCGAGGATGCGCCAGGGGATGAGGCCTATGCCCGTGATGGTGAAGAGGCCGTTGAGGACCTGGGCAGTTCGGGAAATTCTGGTTAGCCGGGATATGGTGGTGTGCGTGCCATGGGGAAGCGAACCTGGGAACAGATCTCGACCCAGATATCCTGTGTGTTCCTTGTCATGGGTGTCCATCCTGCGAGGATTATCACGAGAGCTGCGCCCCATACGACGACAAGGAAGCCATAGAGGCCGACGACGATGCCGAGCGGGGTCTTGAGGAATACCCAGAGATCCACGTGTGTCTTTTGAGTGATCACTTTCTTGCGCCCGGGCTGCGGTTCAGGTGATACGGATTTGCCAAGGCCGGAGAGATCCGATGATTCGGTTGTCAGCTGTGGAGGGTATGTATCTTGAGCGTCATGGGCTGTCGAGACCTGGGTGACAAAAGGTGCGACGTCGGCGGTGGGCTTGAGCGCGTTGCCAATCACGGGCGGGAGCGCAATCGCTGCAGAAATGTTGTAGAGTTGATCCGACATGGATGCGTGGGTGGGATGGTGACGGCCCTCATTCTGGCGGGAGATGTACGCTGCATGACTCGTTATATGCTCTGCCAACGACGGGAGGAATCCTTGCTTCAACCTTGCAGAAATCACGCCGACGGAATGCGCGGAACGAGGCAGCGAGCGATCGGGAGCCACGTCGGGTCAGCCGATATCATCGTCATCCACAGCGTATCTTATCTGGTTCAACATCCAGCCAGGTGGCAATCCAACACACACCAGCACACCATGGGCGGCGGACCACTGACCACTCGAGACGTACGTATCCCCTCGAATCCCCAAGGACCTTCCACTGACCGACCGCCGCGCACAGTCGGACGACCTCGTCCAGGTCATCACCGCCTCGGTCCATCACACCACCCTCGACACGCACAAGGCGCACCTCCTCCTCGCCAAGTCCCACGTATTCGTGCATCCCTCGAGTAAAGCACGCGACCATATCTCGGGGTACCTCGGGATCGCACAAGTCGCCGTTGGGGCCGAGGACAGGGCGCACGGTTCGGCAGCGGGGAAACGGAACGTCGTGGTGTTTTGGATTCCGACGAGTTTGGCCGAGGTGCTGGATGAGGAGGGAAAGGTGGGGTACGATGATGCTTGATGGGGCGTTTGCTCATCCTTTGATGCAGTATGAGGCTGTTAGCGAAAAGGGCTTCTCCCATCCTACAGAGGACAAGGGCAAAGAGACGGATCTCTCGGAAAGCGACGGTGAGCACCGGTAGCCTCCGATGAATCGACCGCGGACTCACACCTTGCGCCAGACTACGTCTTCGTCACCCTCCCATCGGCCACCGCATCCTCCAATCCTCCACCATCAAGCACCGCCTCCCTCTTCTCCACCTCGGGCGCCCCTTCCCCCGAAGCTACGACAGCCGCAGACGTCTCCGATGAAGTCGAAGCCGCCTTTACGGACCCTGATGCACTTCGACAGGCAAAGGTTGAGAGGGAACGACAGTACGCGTGGAGTGTGGGGATCGAGGAGTTGTACAGTATCTTGGTCTACCCTCCCAGCATGAGTAGTTGGTACGGCAGTGTCACGATCAAGTGAGTTTCTTTTGGCGTCCATGACACGCACCCGTGGCTAACCCAGGGACCCCAGTCTGCTCGGAGGACTGAGTCTGCCAACGCTCTACTTCCACGACGACGAATCCCCCTCGACGCTCCACCTCATGTCAACAGGCGGCATCACCCCGGGCCAACCCATCAGCACGGGCACCGCCACCCCTGGTCCCTCCACGACCACGGCCGCACCCGGTCCACGCCGGATTGTCTGGGGCGCCACGACTTTTTTCGCCTGTCTACGCGACCACTGTGACTTGCTGCGATCGCGGCTCGAGCCGCGGCTGTTCCTTGTGAATCCGAGCAAAGCGGATCGCGAGGTGCATGAGATTGATTTGGGGGATGAGAGGGAGAATGATCGCGTTGTGCCAAGGGCGATGGCTAAGAGGAATGCGTCGCCTGCGGCGGGGAACAGGATACCGAGGGAGGCGTATCCCCCGCAGGGCAAGTTCCCCGCCAACCCGGCCGCCATGCTCGGACACGGCATCGCCGCGTCTGGATCTTCGTCATCGTCGAGCAACGCCAACGAACTCCCACCGGCATTCTCCCTCCACCCGGCGCGAACCCAACTGCTCTCCTCCTTCTCCCAGCTCACCCAAAAGGCCAAACAACTCACCCAACAAGTCCTCTCCCAGCCCTTTGCCGAACCGATCGTTCCGCACCTGCCGCCCAACATGCGCAAGATGGTCGATCCCACGCGCGAATGGGAAGCCAAGGCGCGACGGCGCGCCTTGTTTGGCGACGAGTCCCGCGACGGGCACACGGCCGCGAGCGTCACGGGCGAGTTTGAGAGTGCGCGCGTGTATCTCGCACGCTGGGCGAGGGTCGTCGCCGAAGAGGGCGAACGATCGCGGAAGCGCGAGTTGGCCAACGCCGCGAGTCTTTCCGGTGGGGTGGCCGCGACAGCCGATGCCAAGTCGGATTTGGGTATCTTCGAGGTCGTCAGGTCCGCACGGGGCGAGTCGTCGGCGCCGCCGCCTTCGACGACGCGGACGCCCGGGAATCCCGTCACGTTGGAGCAAGTGAGGGAGTGGCATGGGAAGGGACTCGATGAATCGTACCTTCGTGGGGAAGTCTTCCGTCGCGGTCTCGTAGAGACCGATGACGCGCGCAAGGTCGTATGGGAAGTCTTGCTCGGCGTTATTCCATGGAAGGTCGGGCTCGGAAAGCCATGGCAAGAGGCCGAGCGCTCGCGCTCGGCCGTTCGAGCGGAGAAGCGGCAAAAGTACGAGGAACTCAAGAAGCAGTGGCTCGAGGATAGTAGGGTGCACGTCAACAAGGCAGGGGACGATAAAGAGGGCGGATCGCAAGGCGCCGCGGGCGGGGTAGCAGCGTTTACCGATAAGCAGCGAGAGGAATGGCATAGAATTGACGTAAGTCTGCCCTGGCGCGGCGGTTGCCCTAGGTCGGAGACGACTGATTGACGAATAGCTTACTGTTCTTCTCCGCGATCTTCCCAAATCACTCCCGACTGCCCGTGTTCCTGCTTCCATACACCCATTCATACCTACCCATGATCCGCATGATGCACCACAGGTCGATTGTCGACGGACCGACCGTAATCAGCCCATGTTTGCCGTTCCCGAGCAGCTCCAGGGGCAGGAGGAGAAAGAAGGCGGCGGTGCTGGCGCCCAGCGGTCTCCCACGACCGAGTACGAGACTCATTTTGGGGAGGCAGAAGAGGGGAGCCAAACGGCGTTGAATCGTGAGCTAGGTTCAAAAGCGCTCGAATCCGCGACTGACAATCGCAATCTAAAGCTCATACGGCCGCGCTGCGGACCATCTTGATGACTTACCACCAGTACTCGCCGACGCTCGGCTATGTGCAAGGCATGAGTGATCTCTTGAGTCCCATCTACGTGGTCTACGAAGCCGACGAGGCCTCCAGTTTCTGGGCGTTTGTCGGATGGATGAAGGTGATGGTAAGCTCAATATTGCCTGTGCATTGGGCAATGCTAAATCTTGCCGGGCGCATCTCAGGAGGTAAACTTCTTGCGAGACCAGAGCGGAATGAAGCACAAGCTCGGCACACTACAGAAACTCATTAGCGCAATGGATCCGCAACTGTATCGCAAACTGGGTGTGTAGGCTTTTTCGCTTTCACGAACATGCTGTGCTGACATTTCGCCCACAGAGCGAACTCATAGCACCTCTCTCTTCATGTGCTTCCGATGGCTATTGTAAGAAGTTCGATGTCTCGCGAGTCTATTCTATGCTCATCTCGTTTCCCAGAATTGCCTTCAAGCGCGAGTTCAAGTTTGACGATGTGATCCGTCTCTGGGATGTAAGTGAAAGAAAGAGATGCTTGGCATGTAGGATTGACTCTGAGTTTTCGATAGGTCTTATTCACCAACTATTACTCGGACGAATTTGTCATTTTCGTCGCCCTTGCAATTCTCCATTCGCACCGAGAAGTTATCATTAGGTACCTGGTGGAATTCGACGAGGTGCTCAAGTATGCGAATGACCTCAGCGAAACAGTGAGTTCAGTCGGCTGGCTATACAGGCGTCATGTTCCTGATGAAAGCGACTCTGACTCAGATCGACCTGGAATCCACACTCGCGCAAGCCGAAGTGCTATTCTTATCGTTCCGAAGGCTCGTCGAGGAGTGCGACAGAAACGAGAGGATCCGGTGTGCCATGATCAACGCTGCCATCGAGGAAGAGGAGCGTCGTGAAGAAGCCGCGGCAGCCGGCGAGTCGTCGTTGGGCGGCCTGAGGCGTCGCAGGGGTTCGCATTCAAGTACGAAGAGTGGTAAAAGCGAAAGGGAAGAGGAAATGCGAGAACTCATTCCGGATGACTTGAGGGAATTGCTCATCAACTTTAAGGATCATTCCTAGCTCGATGTCTTTACGAATATTCCCGTTATGGTGCTTTCAGATCCGTCGACTTACGTTGTATCTATAGCGTCTGTTGTACATATACAAGCGATTCAATGTGTGGCAATGTTTGGTATCTCCAGACCGGCGGCCTTGGCCTCTTTAACGATTCTTTCCGCCTGCAAGGGAAAGCCGTGCGAGGAGTCAGCTTGCGGCGTTGCAACGCAGCGCCTGGACTTGCCTGCAAGACCATCGGTTTATCGATCATTTCCTCTTTCCCATCCTTTCCCCTAACACCCTCTGCGCCCCGCGTCGAATTCGCCATCTTGTGCAAGATCAACGCCGCGCGGTATACTTCGGCTTCCGAGGGCGCGAATGCTTTCCTTATCGTTTCTACCTGGCTGGGGTGGATAGCTTGCTGTTGCGGCGCGGGATGAAGGGATTCCAATCAGGCAAGAGAGTTGGATTGCCGCGGTCCGCATGCGCGAGCGTACCTTGCCATCGAATCCTAATCTCCTCCCCTCTTCGGCCTCCTCCTGAAGTATCTTGAGATCCTTATAATCGACGCATACCTTGGGAGGACGCTGCACGTAAGGCGCTGAACATCATTTTGCGGCAAAGTAGACTTGCCATGTCTATTGCCGCCAAGCCGAATGTGCGTGCTGCTGTAACGATGTTGGATCTCGCGTAGAGAAGCTCCATCCGAGAAGGCGAACGCAGGATATGGGAAGATGCGCAGACTACGGGGGCGAGCGCGCAGACTGTCAGGCCATAGACTCGAGGATGCGTCGTCATTCCGCGTGCCTACAGTCTTCTGCCGCAAACTAGAGGAAGCGTCGCGTATGAGGGAGGTGGATTTGAAGCTACACTCAGGAGCTTACCGTCAAACCGACAAGTTCGACGCCTCTTCCTCTCCATCCCGCAATGGCTCCAATATTCATGAGGGATTCCGGTGATTCAATCGACGCTATCAGGGGTGTCTTGGGATGTGCTGATTCAGAAGGAAGCGGTTCAGCGGGTTCGTTCACGGCGGCAAAGAGATGACGCACGATGTCTGCCGTGCATTGACACGATCATGTGATCGATTTCTGTCAACATTGACGGGTGGTCTACCTTGCGCGCAAAGGGGTTAACCAAGAAATCGACTGGGAAGCGAAGCATGCAGTCCTTACCTTGGGCAAAAGCATCATCGGTCCCGCTCCTTCGTTGATCCTCCGCGCTCCATCGCTCCCCCACACCTTCATCACATCCCTCAAGCCAACATTCCCCTCGTCCCTTCCTGCGTCGCTCTTCTCCCTCACCGTCTCCCTTCGCTGATCCTTCGCACTCTCCGGTCCATCCTCCGCTTCCGACGCGAGGAACGGCGAATTGGGCCTCACGGCAATGGTGAGACCGTGAAGGCCCCTGCCATGGGGACCTTGTGCTGGTATCTGCGCGAGCCATTCGACAAGGGATTCACGTGCAGATTCTTTCGCTGAGGCGTGAACGCTGTCTTCGAGATCGTACGTGATTGTTTGCGATGACGACGTGAGGGAGGATTTCAGGAATTTGGGAGAGGATGCTGGGACTGAATGATTGGGTGTATCAGGAATGGGCCAAAGTCGTGTTGGACGGTGCTCACCGTATAGAAGAGATCCGCGTGGGATGTTTTTGGGTTTCGTCGAACTGATCATGGATCTCGTCTGTAACCTTGACGGCCCAGCGACCGCTCGGTGGATGAGGAGGAAGCCCAACATTGTGCGGGAATCGGAATCGTCACCTGTCGTACTCAAGTCGACGAAGCGTCCATAAGCACAAGTACGCTTCAAGTTCAAGTGAGCAGCGTCGGCGATCGTCATCGAACAGCGGAAGCGGATATATCGCTCGGGGCGGGGCTCCGGAATTTGCCACCCATCTCGCCCATACTGCATTCAATCACCATTCATCTCATTCGCGCCATACAACTGACACCCATCGCTATCACTATACGAGCCACTGCCCACATTGCCATCAAGCACCGGATTCCCTCGCGCATCACCGCGAACTTCCCAAACCGAGCAACAGCCGTGCACACTCTTCATCCTCCGTTCGGCCCCTCGCCGTGGCCGGTGATTCAGCCGGACGATGTGTCGACGCGTCAAGGTTACCCACACTGAGGCTTCTCATCACGCTCGGCGCGTCGGACGGAACCTTGATGCCGGACCCTGCACGAGACGCCTTGCCGAGCTGGACCGCCGATGACGAACCATTAAGCTTGCGATTCGCCTTGAGCTCGCCAAGCGCATGACGCGGACGTGCCAAAGGCTGCACCGGCGCCTCGCCGAGCGGCGCCTTTTGTTGATACTTGCTGACGACCTGGCTGAGCCGACGTGCCTCGGCGCCGAGGGTACAACTGCGTTTCGCGGGTGAGCCGGCGTAGTAATCGAGAGAGGCCATGCGGCCCAGACTCGGCCTCGCTTCTTTACGGCTCTTGAGTGAGGCGCCGCCGGCAGGGGTGACCATGGCATCCGCGTTCTCCTTGTCGTCTTCTTCCGTCAATTCGAGCTTTCGTTTTTTGCCCGCGCCGCCCAGTACATCGCTCGCGACGAACCGGAGTTTTCGCCCGCCAAGAACGGAAGATTGATCGTGGCCAGTCACGGGTGCCACGGCGGCGCCATCGAGTTCCTTATTGTCGGGCGTGGCGAGCACAATCAGGCTCCTCGAAGTTGAAGTCGAAGATGGCGCCGCGTATTCATCGCTCGCAGTGCTACTCGGCAATCGCAACGGCCTCTTGCCAACGCGATCGTCATCCTCGATATCCGTATCAGTCAAGTCCCCAGCAAGGCCTGTAATGTCCTCGGTCTGAGCCCGCCTGATCCGGAGCGGAACATCTGCCTCGTCATCCTCGGACGGCTCGAGTCCACCAGACGGCGGATCCGAGCTCATTCGATCAAAGATATCGGGAGATCGCGAAGGCAAGCGCGCAGGCCGTCGAATCACGAGACCCGACGCCGACGAGGGCCGTTTGGCGCGACTTTGCTTGCTCACGGAAAGTCGCCGAGCAGGAATCACCACCGTCGATCCTCCGAACGGATCGGAATCCGATGCAGGGTTTCGACCGGTCGGGCTCGACGACGACGGGCCTGTCATCTTGCGTCGCCGTTCGTATCGGCCATCGGGCGAGTCAATCATTCGGAAGGGCAACTCGCGCCTCGCACACATTTCATCGAGGATTCCGCGTTGCGAGCCCGTGGAACGTCGAGCCGGCTCGGCGAAGCCGAGACTCGACCGGGGTCGCTGGATGGCGACTTGGGCTTTGAATGGCTGTGGTTTACCCGGTTGAGCTGCTTGTGGTACGGCTTGCACGTCGGGTGCGCTGATAGCGCTATCAAACTGCTGGACCGTCACTGCCGGCACTTTCTTAGCGGCCTTGATCGTTTCACTGCGTGTGTCGAGTCAGCCAAGCCTCATGCCAGCCGAGCGCAACTTACCTCGCCACCTCTTCCCCGTCTTCAATCTTCACAGCAACCGTTCCCTCCCCCTTCTCTCGCTTCACCTCCCCTTCTTTCTCACCCAGTAGCGCACTCGTCTCACCTGTCACTCGAAACCCCGACCGAGCGGCTTCCCCAGAGTTTCGACTATGAAAATCCCCCCGCGACGCGCTGCGCGATTCGGCGGGAAAGGACGATTGTGCACCGGCCGACGATGGCGGATGACGTGCCCGTTCGTTGGATTCCGAGGCGGCGTGATTGGGCGAGGGAGAGGAGCCGTGATGCGCGTGGTGATGATGCGGCTGGGCCTCCTCGTCGCCTTCGCCCTCGGCATCTTCGTACTCGTCCTCGTGCGAGCCCTGCGAGGGGACCTTGCTCGGCTGCGAGAACCCTGCGGCCGAGCCCGTGTTTTCTCGTTCACTGGAGGATGCAAACGTGTACCCGAGCGCGCCCATCGTGGTCGGGTGTCTCGCAGCGCTGCTTGTGGGCACGGGCGCTGTGGCATGGCCAGGAGTTGCGCCGCGCGTCGGAGTCGTTGCGGCTGCCTGTGCGGCCGTAGAGCTCACGGCGTCCGCTGCTGCGGGTGTTTCGCGAGCTGGAGCCGAGCCTTGAGCGGGAGCCGATGGGGCAGCTGCATACGGATACGGTGGGTACCCGTACGGCGGATATCCGTACGGCTGCGCATAGTAGCCTTGTCCTGGGTGAGGGGGATATCCCGGGTACGCGGCACCTTGCTGCGCAGGCGTCGGCGTCGGTGTCGCGGGTGCTTGCTGTCCTGCGACAGTCGCAACCTGCGCGGAAGTCGCGCCCGTCGACGGCGTCGGCATTCCGTACGAGAAGGGCGGGTAACCCGGATGAGGCGTGTAGTATTGCCACGGTACGCCCGGGTGAACGGCGGGGACTGCGTGTGCGGAAGGCTTGGGTTTCTCCTCGGCGTTCACGTCCGAGACGCTGCGTAGCCGTTCCTCCTCTTCTCCGCTCTGCGGGGGATCCTGCGCGTCGTTCTCTGCCCCGGGCCGCTGCTCATCGCCGGCGATCGGTGCAAGAGCGTATCCCGGCGGCGGAGGAGGATAGGGAACCATGCCCGGAGGCATGACAGGGTAGAAACCTGTCCCGGGCGCCCCCTCGGGTCGTCCCGCGATAGGCTGGACAATGTACCCTGCCCCCCCAGGGTACGGCATCCCTGGGGCCGCGAGTCCTGCGGCTCCGGGGTGCGCGTGCGAGGGCCGATGCGGGTGGTACGTCGTCCATGGTGACTGGGGTGTTGCCGAAGTGGAGGCGGCGGCGTTCGGGTCGCCCTTGTTGGGCGTCGAGAGGGAAGGATCGATTGGGTGATGAATGGGAATGATCATGACGTTGGGGTACATGGCTTGCGTCATTTTGCGTTTCTCGGTTTGTCGTTTGTTCTGGAACTGAGGGGAAGCGTTAGTATGCGTTGTCAGGTAGATCTAGATTGTCAGTGGGAAGCGACAGAAACGAACAGCTCGTAGTGTATGCTGAGCGAAAGGTTCGCTGCTCCACTTTTCGGCAGACTCGATGATCTCATGGCGCGATCCTGCATCCAGGATCTTGTCTCCTTGACGATCATGCGCCCCGCGGCAGAGGTTCTTTCGTCTGAGGGATATCGAGAACAAAGGTCTTTCAACGGTTCGCGCAGTCCCTGCCAAATACGCTATGTACTCTGGCAATCAAAAGTCGGAGCAACTGGTCATTTGGCAAAGGCTCGCGAACACTCGACGTATTATGGATTCTCGATCACGCTCGACGGCCTCGAGCGGACCGTTGCTTGCGGCACACTGAATCTCACCGTCGCTCGTGAGGAACGGACCCCCGCTTCGCGCCAGGTGATTCCTCGCTGACGCTCGATGAAATCTCGATGCTCGGCGGTCCCACAACGGCCTCGAGCCCGCGACGCGTGGATTCTCGCTTCGCTCGACGAGGTATTGCTTCTCGCGCGCCTTGGGCGCGCTCGGGGAGATCCGTGCCTGCGGCGCTGTGATTCTTGCTACGCTCGGACTCGCTTCGCGCCTCTCGCCTGCGGCGCTGGTATTCTCGCTCCGTTCGGTCGCTCGACGAGACAGGGCTTCTCGCTTCGCTCGCACTGATTCTCGCCGTCGTCGTCCTCGCTTCGCTCGCGCTCCTCGACTCGCTCGCCGCACTCACCCAAATCTGCACCGCCCTCGCCGTCATTCCCGTCCTCTCCGCCAACCGCTGCCGCTCCTCACTACTCGGCAACGTATTCACCCGATACGCATCCTCCAATATCTTGAGCTCTTCCGCACTCGTGCGACGGCGTTTCTTGTGCTGGTCTGCCGCCGCCGCCGCCGCCGCCGCCGTCGTGGGCGTGGGCGTTGCGAGGGGGCGTTTGGCGGGTGACATGGTTGTGTGGCGAGCTGGGGGGAGAGGAGGGCGTGAATTGATGGATGGATGGATGGATGGAAAGAGGAGGATCAAGATGAAGGAATCCGTGCCGTCAACCCTCACCTCGCTCCGCGATGCATCCGATGGGCGGGCGGGCGGGCGGGCGGGCGCGTCTGCTCGTTTCCCCTTAGCGCGGCACGCACGCTGGGAGTTATATTATGATTGATTATTGATTGCGCCTATTCATGTGACACGGCCATTGTTGACATTATTATCACTTATGACGCGGGTCCTGTTCACATTATCAAGGACAGCTTCATGGATGCCACGTTTCAATACATCCACAATGCATATCATTCCATATCACTAGAATCTACACCCCTAACCCCCACCCTGCACAAACGCCCACGCCGTCCCGCTGATCATCATCGCGCATGAAACCACAAAGATGATCAGGTGCACCGCGTCCCGCGTCCACGTGCGCTCTTCCCGCGGCGTAATGGCGGTATAGAACATGAGCTGCGAAACACACGTCCCAGAACAGGTCAGACAGGCACTCGGAATGAGGACAGAGAAGCCCGGGTACGCACGGGCAACAACACGCAAATGAAAAACGTCGTAAAGCTCCCCAGAAACGCCATCAGCCGCTCAAACTCGGGCAACAAGATCGCCACCCCGACGCACGCGGCCGTCACACCAACGCGCGCCACCAACCTACCCGCCGTCTTCCGACTCCCAGCCCGTGCCGCTTCGTAGCCCTGCGACGCTGGAGGAGGCGGCGCAAACGCGCCTGTGGTCGGGATCGTGAATGCGCTGCTGCCGCCGATGGCGTAGTCTGCTTCTGTCGTCGAGGGGGCAAAGGGAGACGACGGGCTGTCGCCTTCGAGGAGCGGTTTGCGTGCCGGCGAAGCGGCGGGCGCGGCGCGATGCGGGTCGCCTTGAGGGAGGGGGTTGAGTCCGAGGAGGGCTTCCACGGTTAAGTTCAGCTTGCGGAGCGGGTCAGTACGGGTCGAAGAGGATGATAAGGCGGCTTACAGGGCGCGTGCAGAGGGCGAATTTCGCAATGGGATTGATGACCTGTATCGCTGCGTCAGTCGAGCGGCCTTGCCATATCGCCCGTGACTCACAATCATCCACGTCGCAACCTGATTTAGCGTCTTGGAAAAGCCATACTCGGCCTTCATCAAGTCCTTGGTGATCTGCGCAAACGTGTCAGCCGCGTTCTCCGCCAATCCAACCACACTTACCTCGTCCGTCACCTGATCGCCAAACATCAAGTAGCCCGCCGTACCCGTCACCATGAAAATCACCGACGCAATCCCAAACGACCAGTCGCACACCTTGTTAAACTTGTGCGGACTCTTCATATCGAGCGCCAAACTCGGAATGATCGCGTGCCCGCCGAAACCGGCGATCAACAAACCCAAGCCGCCGAGGAAATTGTAGTTTTCTATTTCGGGGCCCAGCGAGGTCTTGACCGGGTGCAAGATGGACCCGGGCGCGGCCGACTTGGAGAAGCCGTCGATGAGGAGGATGACGATGAGGAGGAACGAGGAGAAGAGGGAGATGAGCGAGGGAATGGAAAGGAGGTGGAGCGGCAAGAGGGTGGTGGGCACGACGATGAAGAAGCCGATGATCTTGTACGTATCCGAGGAGAGGCCGCCCAGGACGGCATGTAGCGAGTCGCCGAGGAGGACAATCCATGCGATGGAGAGTGCAAATAATTCCAGACAGAATCTGCGAGTAGCGTCAGCCACGTCTGCCAATCCCGGTGCATGCCACTCACAGGGTATCCACAAACAACCTTGCCTTCCAGCCAAACGCCTTGATGCCGAGGTCAGAGTATCCCTGGACATTCTTTGGATCCTCGAGGATCAACTTGGCCAACAGTTTTGCCGTGTAGTTTGTAACCAGTCCAAAGCAGAGCAATAAGACCGTTCCCCCGATCCACCCGGCATACCGAAATGCGAGCGGCTCTGAAAGCACCCCAATCCCGACGAGAACGGCAATCGCGTTGAACATTGTTTGCCCGCTCGTCGATCTGCCCAACTCGACTTCGTGGCCCTTGATACTCTTGACGCTGACGCTCATCCGACGATTCACAATCGAGCCGCGACGCGCACCGAGGCCGCCGCTCTGGCCGCCGATGCCGTAGCCGCTCGAGGCTCGAAGACCACCGGCGATGCGCGAGCCGAGCGGAGAGAGGGGGGAAAGCTGGCCACCGAGAGAGGACGATAGGACGTTGGATTTGCGCCGTCGACTGCCGCCGACGCCGAGCGACGATTGATCCTTGTGGCTCATTGACGTTAATCCACCGCCAAAGTCGGTATCGCCACGGAACGAGACGACAGAGCGCTTGCGTTTCGTTGCCGTCTCCTCCGGCTCCTCGTCACTGCCATCGGCCGTCGCGGTGACGAAACTGGTGTCTTCAGACAACATGCTTGTATCGTCCGCAGCCACAGTCTTGATCCCCGATGCTCCGGCAAAGGCGTTGGGACCCCTCGTCGATGCATCAAACGCGTTCCCGCTCGTAATCGTCCGTGAACTCGCCCACCGCGCCGTCGCCGTCGATCCATACCCACCCTGGATCCCCGGCCGCTTCAATGCCTCCCTGCCCGGCCCTTCCCCAACAAGCGGCGCCGATCCATCCTCATCCTCGCTGAAATCCCGGATCAAGCTGCTGGACCCTGACGCGCGCGTCGTCAGTCCCGGACGACCCTGGCGCGTCGGCGATGGACCGCGGGAAGGACTCGGCGAATGATCCGATTGACCAAAGAAGCCGTGTTGGTCCGGATCGAGGTCGAGGTCCTTGCGCCGGGGTTGCTTGGATCGTGCCGCCGCGGCGCCTCTTACACGTCGAAGCTCTGCAGGCAGATCCTCTTCCAAATCCTCGTACTCCTCTTCATTTCGCTGCCGGATCATGCTCTCCTCGCCCTCGTTTCCTTCCTCCTCGTCATCGTCATCACCCGATCCAGCTTCCTCATCGCCGCGCGCTCGAGGTTTCCTGCCTCGGCCACGTCGCGAAGCGGGCGTGCTCTGTCGTCCCGCCGGTCCGCCAAAGAAATACGAATCCTCTGCCGGATCATCGATAAAGGACGGCGCAGACGGTAGATGCGACGCCGCAAAGATCTGCTGTGATCGCGAGTCTGCCGCGGATATCAATAGGCGCCGGGCCAGCCCCGACTGGGAGACTCACACGAAAAGACGATATCCAAGCTGCTCTGCAAGACACCCTTATCGGCCTTTCGTCTGTTGTTGCTGACGGGACCCGCGGGCGGCACATCTCGGCTGGACGAAGGCAGCAGCGGTTGGCCCTCTGCGGACCTGTGTGGCATTGTTCCGGATGACCAAGGGGTGGCGGGACGATGTGTCTTGAGTGGCGACCTTGCAAGAGACCCGGCTGAATGCCCAGATCAACCAGATCAGACGACAACAATCTCCGCGGCGGGCGCACATTTCGTCAGTGTTTCATCTTCACGTGGCCCGATAGCGCTTTGGTTCCGCGCGCCCATGTATTGCTATCGCATTGCTATTCCGTACAGTAAGTACATTGGTTGGCCCTCTCAAGCGATGACGGGTATACCATAGACGACTTGCCTATATCCCAGGAGCTATCCCAGTATTCCCCTAGCTCCATATAGTGCCGTTTTGCGAATCCCGAAACTTTCGGCACCTCGGTCACCTAATGAGGAATAACAGCCCACGACAGGAGGAACGTAGTGTCACGTTTCAGAAGAATAGCGCATCAAGCAGGCCAGATCGCATCAATTACTGCCAGTTTTCTCCTATACGCCTTGATCGACCAGAGGGGGTAGATATATAGGCGGCTCGCTTTTCGATCCCCTCATCCTCTTCCGTCGATATTCTGTCTCGTGTCGTTTACCAAATCAGTCGCATTGTCGCATTACATTGAGCTTACAACATGTCTGACGAAATGGACCAAGCTGACGAGGTACGCCTGCCGCATCCCATCTTGAAGAAATCAGCTGACTTGTGGGGACGATGGCGATAGGAGATACTGGTGACGTTCGAGGCAAGGAGCGGTCATCAGAGCCAAGCCGTCGCAACTCTGATGACGCCTTCGACAGTCGGTCGACGAACTGCAACAACATGTCAGTCCATCATCGAGATATGCTCTGGGGCTTCCTCCCAAGTTGTCTTGGATAGGGGATCAACGTCAACGACATCCTCAAGCTCAAGCAGGTACGCCCCCGCATCTCTAACCTGCTAGACGAGTCTCCTCATCATCGAATGACAGGCCGGGATATGCACAATCCAGGGTGTCCAAGCAACCACGCGAAAGAACCTACTCAAACTAAAGGCAAGTACGCCCGACCTCCTTTCCCCGTCTTGTGACTGAAGCGTCTCCTTTGCAGGGTCTATCCGAGGTGAATATGCGCGTTTCCCGCCATCGCTGGGCCTTCATTGATGCGTCGCTTATCGCGGTTCGTACCCTCAACAGGCCAAGGTCGAAAAACTTAAGGCAAGTCCTCGCCTTATCATCCTTCCGTCGCGTGTTCTTGAGCACTCCTAATAACAGGATGTATGTGCCAAGATGCTGGTGAGTCTTTAGGCCTTCCCACCATGGCGTAAGAGGTAAAGATATGAAATTCTCCACTCAAGCCGCCTACTTTCGCCACCGCCGCGGAGATCTCCATCAAGCGAGAGGTACGTAGTTCGTTTGAGTCGCGCGCCTAGGTCATACCTTCGGTACTTCCTGCTCCTAGAATGTTTGCTACATCTCTACAGGATCCAAGGCTGTCGATGCTGTAAGTCTTGTCCGATCGCTCCCACGATCTGCGTTTGCTCATAACATGACCATGTCTTCGCAGATGTTAGGAGGTAGGAACATGAATTGCGCATTTTGCCGTATTTCAGTATAGCTGATTTTGTAGTCAAGGCGGTATACAGACGCAAAGCTTGACCGAAGTCTACGGAGAATTCCGAACGGGAAAGGTACGTTTCAAACACACATCTCACCCGTCACCGCTGACGATCTCCCCGACAGACACAGCTGTGCCACACCTTGTGCGTGACCACCCAGTTACCGATGGACATGGGAGGCGCCAGCGGCAAAGTCGCCTACATCGATACCGAGGGTACTTTTCGTCCCGACAGGATCAAGGCGATTGCTGAGAGGTATGGAGTGGATGCGAAGACGGTGGCTGAGTAAGTTGGTGGCAGGTCACCCGTTGGGGTGGAAGGGCTGAGGACGTTTTCTGGTGGCAGGAATGTGGTATGCGGACGCGCTTGGAGTTCGTGAGTTCCCTGCTTACTTGTTAAACTGCGCTGTTCCGGAAGCTGACATCGATCGGCGGATTAGAGAGATGCAATGCGACATGTTGACGGAGCTTGCCCAACGGTTTGCGTCCCTTTCCATCTTGCAGGATTGAGACATAGCTCATGGCCGCTCCGTCTTTTAGATTCGTTGACGATCGCTCCTACAAGCTCTTGATCGTCGACAGTGTGATGGCGCTTTTCCGATCAGACTTTTCCGGCCGTGGTGAATTGAGCGAGAGACAGCAGGTGAGCGGATGTTTTACTGGCCACCAGGCCCAAGGCTGATCTATCACTTTACAGAAATTGAACCAGTTCCTTTCCCGTCTGGCCAAAGTCGCGGAAGAGTTCGTGAGTGTCAACGACAAATTTTGAGTACATTATACCTTGATGAAATAACTGATCGAGACATCAACCTCGACAGAACATTGCTATTCTGATGACAAACCAGGTATGCTCACAACAGTCGGCGAGCGGACGTACTGACGGCTGACATGACGGTGGCCCTCTAGGTTCAGGCCGATCCAGGAGCCGCCGCCATGTTCGCTGCCGCCTCTTCTGCGAAGCCTATTGGGTAAGTGAAAGTTTGGCGAGAGTGAAGTAGCGCTTGTCTAACCTCGACCAAATGCTTAGTGGTCACGTTCTTGCTCATGCGTGAGTCGCCCTGGATGGGTATGATCGCTTGATCGTGCTCACAGCGCATCCCCAGGTCTGCTACTCGAATGCAACTACGAAAGGGCCGAGGCGATGAACGCATCTGCAAGCTCGTACGTCTTGTTGAACGGCGGCGACAAGGTTGCACAGGACGTGGTCGAGACGTTCGCTGACCCGCATGCGACTTGCCAGGTCGATTCGCCTGATTGTCCGGAAGGAGAAGCCACCTACGCTCTTCACATTGGGTAAGCATGTCTGCCCTTGTCTCCCAAGATGATTACGCCGCTGACGGAGCTTGCAACAATAATTTAGTGGCTGGGAAGGTGAGTCTGGGAAACGGGAGCTCCCTGTCGATGTATGGGTTGCGGGCGCCGACTCTTGTCATCTCCCGCCTTTAGATGTCTAGACTGGCTGTGGATCCGTATCCGCTTCGCTAGAGGACAGGCTTGACCGCTTCACCCGCTATTCAACTTACAACTCGGCTGGAAACCGCCATCTCATGCGCTCGCAAGACTCAGTCACTATCGCCATGCACATAGACTGGATTTCGTTTTCGCTCTTAAAATTCTTCGGAACCCTTCGCTCCCAGTTTCCCCTAGAATTCGCTCTGCCACATGATTTACGCCAGAAAGATCCCACATCAGAAACGTCCTACGTCGTGATCGACCGACTTGAGCATTCGCCATCAGCGGTTGCATTGGCGCCATCGGAAAGTCGTACGACCCGAGTGGGCCCTGACACGGGAAACCAGTCACTCCACGTTACATGTATAATAATTTCGAAGTTCCATGCGACAGGCCTATATGACCGGGTCCCCGATCGAGTCCATTCTATGGGGGATCTGGTCTTCAGTTCGCTGATCACTGAAAAGGTCAGAGTGTATAATTGACTCTAAGACCCCTGAGTACCGTCAATCCTCTGGCACCGGATCTTCACAAGAGTCATTACAGACGTCCTCTTCACCACTGCTACAACTTTTGTTACCCTTGCATACCCCTGCAAGAGCTTTGGAAGGCTGACTCACCATATGTAGTATCACCATCCACGATGGCTTCCACGATACTCCGAGCGACTGACTGCGGAAGGCGAACAAGCCTCGTGCCGCCAAGCGCGCGCTTGCGTTAGTCAATACTTTGGAATTCCACATGTCATCAACAATAGGTAAGGCATGGAATTCTGCATTGATAGTTGACACAACGACTATCATAGGCATAGACATCGCGTGGTGTTTCATCTGGACATTCCACGCACCCTTTGGACGGCAGTGAGAGCCAACTCGGTCGAGCACTACGGCGACCTTGGCATTCGTGTATCGGCTGCGGGAGGAGTGATCGGCGTCGCCAAACGCGGAGGAGACATCATCCGTCAACAGAGGCCATCAGCATTTTCGTTCCAGCGATCAGCCAGCATACGTCCACAGAAAAAGCTTGATACATTGCCTTCTCCGTCACTGGCAAATCATAAAGAGCCTCCGGCGATCATCAAACATGTCGCTCTTCGGTCAGAACAAGCGACCACTGTCGCAATTGTCGGGCAACAAGTCTCGACGCTCACCATTACCACTGGCCAACTCGGACGCCGTCCACGAAAAATTCTCCTATTCGCACTCGCGGAAATCGTCGTTGACATCGCCCATCGCTACCGCGTCATCCGCTTCGGGGTGGTTCACGGTCCTCTACATTCCCATGCCGTCGTGGAGAAGAACTAGTGGACGGGGAGACGGGGACTTGTCATCCTTGTCCAACGGTTTCCACGGCCACGCCTCGGATTCTAGGGGAACGAGCCACGTCCGCGTATACCTTCCGATTCCACCAGCAATCTGGAACCGTATTCCGGGAATGCGGCGGTTAACGCCAATACGACTGCTCTTGTCGCTCTTCCTCTTGACGGGAGCTGCTGTGCTCTTAATCGTGTTGCGGAGGGTGGCAGGCGGAGAGACGAATTGGACACCGCCGAATCCGTTCCAGGACCCGAGCACTCTGGTGTTGACGAAAGATGAAGTGGCCAGAATATGGGAGTGGGAGATTATGAGCGGTCATCATCCGTCAATAAAGCCAGGTAAGTCATTCTCATCTTCCTAGGAAGTCTGCTAACGATTCCGCGGCCAGTACCCGACGGTGTTCCCCTCCCATCAACCCTCTACAACCCAGCGGTCCCGGCTTCCATGCTTCACACCCCAGCTGCACCGGAACCCGCCGTGGGTTACCAACAGAAGCCATCACAGCCCATGACGCGGACCAATCTGATCGGAACGGGTCCTGAGCGGTATTATCTCCCGATCGAGAACAAGGCATCCCCGCCGTGGCAGCGTCCGAATCACCAGCAACAGCAGCAGCACGGCGTAGAGGATTATGCAGCTTATGCACCTCGGCCATTGCCTGGAAGTATTGTAGATCTGGACAAGATTCTGGAAAAGTGTGATTTCAGCACCAACAAGGTGAGTTCTGCTGCGCGAAATCCTCGCTCATGCCGACCTCGAACCATTTTTCCAGTATGTGCGAGACTGTCTAGAGTACCTGAGAATAGGTGGACACTTGGACAACGGCAGACGCTTCAGGCGAACAAATCTTACCGAATACCAACACCTCTTCACCGAAGACCCCAACACCGCCCCGAGACCTCGATACCTGGACCCTGCCAACCTCGCTCGACTCATGCTCGGTTCCTCTGAAGCGGAGAAACTTTCGCTACAGGAGATCCTCAAAGAGCGCAAGGAGCACTCGCTCTCCCGAGAACCTTTGAAGCTGCCGACACCGCTTCAAGCATCGGAAAATCTGTACAGGCCATCCAATCCGTGTGATCCCAAGCATCCGCGAATTTTCCACATGTTCTGGGCCGGACCGTTCACTGACAAGCCGTACATGGCCGTCATGTCGTTCCTTTTCACTCAAAACCTCGGCTTGCACCTTACGGATGAAGAATGGAGTCAAAAGACAGACGTCTGTCGACCGCAATTCTGGGTGTGGATCAATCCGGGACCGGCAGCGGCCGTTCCGAACCCTTCCGCTCGAAAGGAAATGTACGAGTCGCTGGCGGTCAACCCATGGTCAGCACCGTTCCTGCATGCGAAGTTCCGTGAAGTCGTCAAATTCAAGATGTGGAATACGACGGAACAGCTGGATGGAATTCCCGAGTTGAGGGAACACTGGCGGTCGATGCCGATCTTCAATTCGGGAGGCAACACGTATGGTGCTCCCCAGGCCCAGGCAACCCCTCCTCCGAAGCCAGTCTCGTTTGAGGAGCGCAACATTGACATCGATGGAAATGCGAACGCTACCGACCTCGCTGAAGGAGAAGAGAGGACGCTTTTGGATTCCGATGGAGTAATCATCGTGGAGAAGAAAAAGGACGCCGAGGAGGCCGCGCCTACTCCGGCGCCGGTGGTCAAGAAGAACAAGGGTGGCCTGTTTGAAAAGGTCGGCTCGACATCGGAAAACGACTATGACAGACTGTCTGTCATTTTGTCGGACATGGCACGATTCATCTTGACCTATCGATACGGTGGCATCTACCTTGACGCCGACACGATGTTCCTCCGTGACTGGGAAGAGCTCTGGAACTGGCACGGGCAGTTCGCCTACCGATGGTCTTTCCACCAGAAATACAACACGGCCGTGCTCAAGCTGCACAAAGGATCCGCTCTGGGATCGTTCCTGTTCAAGACAGCGTTGGAAAACGGTCTCGATTTCCACCCGATGACGGTGTCGAGGTACCTCAAGGACGCTGATCTCGACCGGTTGCTGTTCCGAATTCCGGACGCCTTGTTTGATCCGGCGTGGATCAACTTCGAAAAGTATCAGAGGGACCGACCTCCGTTCCCGTATTTCCCAGAGTAAGTCTATTCTGCCTCGTTGCGTTTACGTACACGTCTCTGACCGTATGTACAGATTTAGTGAATTATTCTCGAACAACCGGTTCTCGGCCTCTGGTCCTCATCCTCTTGGTTTTGACGCGTTCTTCCGAGGCGCTTTCTCTTACCATTTCCACAACTTCTGGTAAGTGCCTACTGCGTCCAATGGGATCAAACACTAATTCTCGCCAACATTCAGGTGGCTACCCTTTGATCCCTCCAGAAACTGGCCGGATCTCGGTCCGCGGTTCATCAAGGGCGAACGGACATTACGAGAAGCAGCCGTGGTGGCCAAATACCTGGAGCAACATCCTGACGCCACCGAAGTTGATCTGCGCAAGATTCGGAACGGCAAGGACGTGGTCGAGGATGGCGAAGACGAGGATGAGCAGGATCTTTCGTGGGCGACGGTCTTGAAGCGGTCTTTCGAGGCATATTTGCGAGCAGAAAGGCCGAACATGTACGGCGAGTGGATGAGGTGGTAGAGATCGAAGGTGTGGCCCCGACGGAGTGTATTGAGGCGACGGACGGTATAGATATAATCATAGAATCAGGCTGAAGAGTGAAGTATATGATAGGCTCCGGGAATCCAGCTCCGGCTATCCGCCGACATTGACAAAGTAAACAAAGAGTTCGGCTTTCGATCGTTCTTCCTTCCGTTCAACTTGTCCAGTCTTCTTGGCGACGGTTTCTAATCACTTGGGTTGGCAACGCTCCATTCAGCTGGAATCTGGCAGGCAACATACCAACAAGGAGAGATCTCACGACCTCATAGGCAACAGAGGCAACAGCGGAAACCGCGCCGACACCACACTCGTTAACCCAACCATCTACTTTCCCACGTTCATAAATTGCCTTGCACAGCAGCCACTGTCCACGCCTGCCATGGCTTCCGTTTTCCATCCGGCAGACGATTCTGCTCTGGACGCTGAACTTCTCCAAGAGGACGAAGGCATCCATGCCGCAACGCTCCGGGATCTCGAGGACGAACTCTCGTCGTCCCAGCAACTGCAGGCGCTCGACTTGCAGGTTCCCACTGCACCAGGTCTTTCAATAGCTTCGCTCCGGGACGCCATTCTGGGATACGTGCAAGAAGCGGAACTCATCGTCAAAGAACGGCTCTTACAATCGAATGCGGGTCAGTTTCGAGAGGGAGAGAGGGACGCGGCGGAATGGCATCAGGACGCTGCGGCAGCCGCCGTCGAAGGCAATGCTTCTTGGGCATCCGGCGTGGGTGATCCCCAAATGGGAGAGGGAAGATTCAGCGGTCTTAATCTCCGAAAACGGTCTCAAGCGCTCCGCCGACGATTCTCTGGCGGAACAGGATCACTGCTCCCCGCCACGTTCTCGGCTTCTCCGGAAGCTCTGCTCGCTCATCTTTCGGCTATCAGGGCGGATGTTCTCGCATCGATGCCGACTGTCACCCTGCCCTCCATAACAGTGCCACATCTGTCATCAAGACCGTCATTGACGCGACTCGCATCCTTTACGAACGCCACAGCAGAAGGGTCTCTACCGAACATGATGGCCGGATTCTTATCTTCGCTCCCGGCCCGACTTTCATTCATTCACGAACACCTGCCGAGTGCGCCTGATCTCACCCAGATGTCTCATGGCGGTCTATCTCTGCCGAAACGTCCAGCGCTCGGACTCACCGAAGAGCATAAACGCCGCATTATGCAAGCCGTCCACAGCATGCTGCCGTCCGAAGATTGGGCCGGCTGGGAAAGGCTTGGGTGGGAAGACGAGGACGAGTATCAGGCGAGGATGACGACGGGTCCCCCGAAGAAGGCGCATCGCAAGTCATGGTCGAACGGGAGTCCCGAGGGAAAGTCGTTCCTGCGTGAGCTCGACGGCGATGCGCTGGGACTGCACCATCACTATGTGAGGAAGCGGCCCGCACGGAGACGGACTGTGAGTGAGGGAGTCGCCGCTGATGCGGGCTTCGACGACGATATGGATGAGGACGACTTGGAGGAAGAAGTTCAAGAGGAGCCGGAATACTTGTTCCCGAACAAGACTCCTCGGGCCGCTCTGTCGCGACACCAGAGTTACGTTGTTACCCAGCAGGCGTTCGAGCGGGAGAAAAAAGCTCGACGTCGAAGCGGCTCATTTACATCGAATAAGAGCCGTAGATCGATACTCAGCCAGCCGGGCAGTGATTTGGAGGATTCGGATGAGACGGTACGTATGCCGTTGCATGCGGTTGGACCTGCGGAGGCGGCGACAACTATGCCGCCTGTATCGGCTCTACCGACGATCGTGGTGGAGGGTCTGAGAAAGTCGCGGAATGGCAAGATGCTCATCGAGTATGAGGATCTTCCACCGTGGATGCAGAACAATGAGTACATCGTTACTGGATACAGGTGGGATGTCTGTGTATCTGAAATTGAACCGAGAGCTGAAGGAGTATTTACAGGTTTATACCACTGGACGCAAAGACAGGCCCAATTCCTTTGATTATGTCGCTTTTCAAATGGCACAACGAGACAGGTAGGTTCAGTCACTTGTATCGCTAGGGTGTGCCTGATCACTCTGAATTCCAATCAGTGAACATCCATTCCCATCTGTTGCCGACTCTTGGCCTGATGGCATTCGCAATACCAGTAGGTGTCATGCAGATCATCTTGAACCGCAACTGAAAGAATTCTGTTCTCAACAAGTATACCCTGCTGCATTCACCTATAAGGAATCCGGCACCGCTCGACATTTTGACGTTACTGGCGTTTATGTTGGCTGCTGCTTCGTGCCTGGTCAGCAGTGCGGGCTGGCACTTGCTCTCTGGGTGCAGCAGACGAGGTCTTTTTGAGTGGGGCGCGTGCGTTGATTGTAAGTTGACGCCAGCAATGTTGCCGCTTTTATGCTGATTGTTGTCTTGTGATTGTAGATGTCGGTATATCCTGTAAGTAAATGCTTGGTGGCGCGTGCTCGATCTGACGTGATGGACGTCGATCTGCTTAGGGTTGATATCCTGCTCGATACATACCGTCTATTACAACGGGTAAGCGTGGCGTTTTGGGATCAAAGTCGACCTTTGTTGACATTCATTCAATAGCTTTTATTGTCAGGGAACGACATTAGCCATTTACTCGATGACCACCCTAGCAGCCGCCGTGGCGGGAAGCATCGCGCCGTTTCAGCCGTCTTTCAATAAAAGAGAAAACAAGGTCAGTATGGACTTATCGCCCTGCCTCGGGCTTGTCTCGCTGATTTTGTATTCAGCCGTGGAGAATACTGTTCTTTCTCAGCATCTGTTTTACGGCTTTAGCGCCTTTGACACATCTGGCGCTTCAACACGGAGCTAGCAAGATGCTTCATTTCGCAGGTCAGAACGGGCGTGACTCGTGACCGACCCCTTAGCTGACGATCCTGTCAAAAGGGCCGGTTCTCACGTCGTGCGCCGCCTATGTGCTTGGACTAATGTTCTACGCTACCCACTTTCCGGAATGCAAGTGGCCAGGAAAGTTTGACTACATAGGGCACAGCCATCAGGTGCGTTTCCGTCACGACCGGAAGTCTGCGCTGTTATTGATGCCGTCCGTACCGCCAGATATGGCACATGTGCATCGTCCTCGCCATCTTTCTACACTACAAGGGCTGCATCCACATTTTCGAGTACCGCGAGACGCTATCTTGCGCGCTGCCGGGCGCTGGTCCGGCGATGAGCACATACTTGCGGGGATATTCGAGGTATTTCTTGGGGATGGATCATATAGGGCCAGTGTAGTTGAGTAGACACCATGGACATAGGCATTAGGGATCGGATAGCTATAGTGATTGGGTATCAAGGCATCAGGGGCGGAGATGGCGCTTATGAAGACCGCCCGCTTCCTAGACAATGCTATCGTCGATCAATCGTCGGTTTTTGTTGGTCGAGCGGTTTCGATGGATGTTGAGGTCATACACCATCTTAGCAGAGTCAATAGCTGTGTCGTCAAGTCGGCAGTCATACAGTGCGGACAGGGGCAGTTCTGCTGTCTAGAGATTTTGGCCGAACAAGGGCAGGAAAACGCGACAGGAATCCGTCAAGAATCGTCCTCCGGCGTCTTCTTGATCTGTGAGACGACCGGTATTCCTCCGCTATGAGTAAACGTCATGGGGGTCCGGCTCCTCCGCCGCCTCTACCACCAGGACCACAACCTCAACATGATCCTGCTGCGGTTGCTGCTGCATGGCAGCAATACTATGTAAGCATCGGTTGAACGTCAAGGGCTGTCAGACACTCAGCTGATTAACCGCTTGTTATCAGGCGCAACAAGGCATGATGGCCCAGGCGGCGCAACCCGCCGTACAGCCCAACTCGGCCCCAGCAACGACAAACGCATACTCAAACTACGGATACGGTCCAGGAGCGGGTATGCCTGGACATGGCTCGATGAACGCCGGGATGAACGTGAATATGAACATGGGCGGCGCCGCGGCGACCAATCACATGTACGGTCGGCCACAACAGAACCCGGCAATGGGCGCCAATATGGGCATGAACATGGGTCAGACGGGACATGCGATGCCCATTGGCGGAATGCAGGGCGTCGGGATGCAAGGGGTAGGAGGAGGGATGGGAATGGGCATGCAGCCTCAAGCGCAGTATGCGGGGATGTATGCTCAGCCTGCGGTTCAGCAGCCTCAACGGCCCGTCGGGTATGGTATGCAGCAACAGCCCATGCAACCGTATCAGCAACCGCAGCAACAGCCCATGGGCATGGCGCCCGTCGCCGGACCCGTACGACCTCCGTATAATGGACCTGTTCAACCTCAAGTACAACAGCCATTCGTCGCCCCCGGTCCATATTCGAGTATCCAGCCTGCGGGGCCCATGACGCCAATGTCACAGTCGACCGGACGCCCAAGCGGGAATTATCAGGGATCGCGCGGCGGCAGACGTCCAGGTGGACCTGGTCCGGTTCCCGGAGGTCCCGGTCCAATGGGCATGAACGGACTCAACGGGATGCACGGCGGCGGCGGCGGCGCCAACTTTCCGCCGGCGAAGCGACCGCGCATGGAGGGACCGCAAGGGAGCCGTCCGATGGGTCCCCCCGGTGCGATGGCGGGACCTCCTATGACGCCCGGACCAAGATCCGCCCCCATCGGGAACGGAATGAGTTCCAATGCGCCCATACGACATGGGCCGCCGAGCGAGTATGGGGGGTCGCAGGATGGTCGAGGTATGGGGAATGGACCGCCGCGAGGGAGCAGTCGTGGAAGGGGGACGAGTGGAAGCGTCAGCGGCGGGATGTCACGCGGTGTTTCCGGGGGACGGGGTCGAGGCGGTTCGTTCGGCGCTTCGTCTGACGCTGGTAGCAGTCGTGGTGGACCAAGGCCTATCCGTGGGACCGGAAGTGGACCGATCCCTTCGTCTGGACCATCAAGCTATCGCGGCCGCGGCGCCAAGTTAATTCCTGGACCGGGCAGCAGCTCCGGATACACCGGCACACCAAGAGCTCCGCGAGGCGCTCGTGGTAGTTCTACGCGCGGAGGATACACGTCAAGGACAGGAGAATCGTACGGCAATCATCGACAATACCAGGATCGCACGACCGGGCCCGGTTCTTCGAAACCCCCTCCGAGGGGTCCGGCTGGACCAGGCGGCAAGGCTAAGTCCGAATTCTCGACACTGAACCGGTCGCGTGGTGCCAAGAACCGTTCAGGCGACGATAGCGAGGCCACAGCGGTGTACAACGAAGAGAGGACTCGGGTGGCGCGAGAGGAGGCGCGCAAGCGAACGATGACGGATTTCCGCATCATTGGACTCGAGATTAAACAGCTGGGCTGGAAATGGGGCAGGGTCCGGGATGTCGAGGTGGAGGACGACAATGATTCCGCAGCGAGCGATATCGATGAAAGGCTCGAACTTCGAGATGACGCTGCCGGGGAAGAAAAGGATGTCAAGGTGAAAGAGGGAGCCGCACCGGACGTCAAGGTTGATGTCGACACGGCCGAGATCACGGCTTCCCAGACAGTCGAGACCGAAGTGCCTTCCGGCAGCTCGAATGAAATCGCAAAGCCTTCTGACTCGGCTTTGAAGGAAGAAGACGCAGATCAGCCGACATCGGCTCCCGATGCACCTTCCGGTCGAGTGAAGAGCGAACCTGTCCCCGAGTTCAAGCAGGATGAGGCCAAGGTACAACCTGAGAATGCTGCCCATCGATCCGGTGTCGAATCGTCTTGTAAGTCTGGAAACACGCTGTCAAGTAAGGCCGCTAACCTCTTTTCACTATTCAGCTGAAGAGGTCGTTAAGAAGAGAGGCGAAAAGCGAAAAGCCAAGATGAGCAGCCCAGATGCTGGTAAATATCGATCTTCTGAAAGCAGGACGCTCGCTGAACAGTTTGCCCTCTGCAGAGGATGACGCTCGCATCATCGCGAAAAAGCGCAACACACATGGCCCCAACAACCGAACACTCGATTCTTCGGTTGAGCCTGCTCCTTCGCCCGAGAAGAATCGTTTCCGTATCTATTTCGCTAGTCCCGTTGAGCGGGGTGAAGGTATTTCCCTCAAGGCGTATCTGGCCGGGAAGCTGGACGAAGCGTCTCCGGAAGATGAAGCTCAGGACTACGAAGAGGCAGAGATGGAGGGCGATGAGTATGAAGGGCAACACGCCGAGGAGCTGGAAGATGAGCATCTGGAGGGTTATGAGGACCAAGGGGAGCATGACGAGAATGCGGACGAGAATGGCGGGGACCCTTACGACAAGGAGCGTCTTGATGCCGAAAGCGCCCAGGCGATCGATCAGGCTGAGGCAGGATCTGATCACCTAGAGGTCAATTCTGGGGGAGGTGAAATTGCCCCCGAAGAGTCTGCCACGCATGAAGAAACCGCAGCCGAGACCGAAGAAGGTCATGGGCAGAATGAGCAACACGGCGATGCAGACGTCTCGCAAGGTGGGCGACCAGAGGAGGAGAGACTGGCGGACGTGTCGATGATTACAGTCGAAGGGGACGGGGCAGGAAAACAATTGAACGGGATTGGAGAGTCCGTCGTGGCTGCGCCAGAATCCGCAACAGCTGGAGATGTTCCGAGTGCTTCCGCCACGGAAAATCCGTCTGCGGTAGAGGAGGCCCCAACAAATGACGGAGACTCGGCAGAGACCGACAAGAACGAGGCCGCCCTCGCCTCAGCGGAAGCCCAAAAAGTGGCGCTCCAGGTCTCCGCCGAAAACACCTCGGCTGCCTACGAGGCGCGAAGTTCAAGACAACCCCCTATCACACCTTCGGGCCCGCTCGCACACTCTATGACGGATCAGCCCTTCCGGAGGAGCCCTTCTGCACCTCCTACTTCGTCGGATGTCCCTGTGCCGACTCCGAACAGACTGTCTATTCTCTATGCGGATGGCAAGCGAAGGATCGTTCTCGATGCTGCTGTTGTCGAGCACGTGCAAATCCACAGGAAACGTGGAATGATCAAAGTCCGAATTGGAGGATTCAAAGATGCCGTTCACGAGAAGCAGGTCGAGAATCTTGCAAAGAAGACGGGTGAGATGAATGTGGCTGTGCCCGCAGGCGAGGGGCAACTGGCCGATGCGTCTGTGAAAGGGCAGGACGAAGCTGCCCTGGCGCAGGATGGCGAGGAGGGGGGTGAGACGGAAAAGCCAAAGTCGCCCGTGAAGGGCATTCTGGTGCGTTCCGTCGTCTTTGCCTGTTGAACTTTCAATTGAATTTACCGTGGCTTCCTTCTGTGTTTCGGAATAGCTGGAGGCTTTGAACGAGGAGGTCAATGTTTTTGGTCTGGGCTCTTCTTCGGCGGCGGCAGCGGAAGGTGATGATCCGAGCTTCCCTCCTCTTGACGTGCCTACAGAATCCGAGACGGGTGACGACGTTGAACTTATAGCCTTCTTGGATTTGGGCAATCGGCTCAGCGAGCCAAAATGGGTCAAGTCTGGCCAGTTGGAGGACTGGATCAGCACGAGCCCGGGCAAGTCTCGAGATGGCGCTGAAGTCGCAGAGGAAAACTGGCGCTGGAGAAAGAAGTTGGAGATTGTGGATCCTGATGCTGTATGTACACTCTGCCTTACCCTCTATGTTTCTTAACCAATCTGCATTCGTAGCCTACCACGCTGGCGAGCGTACTCGAGGGATGGGCGTTCAAGTCTAAAGTCGGCACACTCAAGGAGCGTCGTCGGTTCCTGAATACACATCTGCTTGAAGGCAGCGAGTTTGCCCAGATTCTTCTGCGAGCCACCACATCCCATGACTATACCCCGCTATCTCATTCGCAAATCACGCATACTCACAGCATTCTCAAGAAATCGGTGCGCCCTGGATCGATGCATTACGAACAGCAGAGTTATGCCTCATTGGCCGTGATGGCTATCATCAACCTGGCGAAAGATTACGCTTCCAAGGCCAACGTGGAGGCCACAGCGGTCAATGACAAGATTGCGGATGTCATCAAAGCCTTGCCAAATCCCGTCATTTATTCGAACACCGACAAATTGTTTGAGGATTGGCTCAAACATACGGGCACGCACCAACGCAAGGCAAAGCCGGCGAAATGATGTCCTCTCTTTACGCCCGCGTCTGAGCAGCTGTGCGAGTAGTAGGTACCGTTGTATATGCTAATGATATTGACATGTGTTATGTGATCGTCGTTCTTGCAGCTAGGCCTGCCTGCAGTCGCAACACATGCGACAGTCAAGTCAAGCTGTTCGCCACGTGAGATAGCGCATGACAGGATAGCTGCGGTACATCTGCTCTGACCGGCCATTGTAATCCTTCCTAGTACGCGGTCGGCGAAATCGCGTTGACCGAGAGACGATACGTGAAATGCTACTATACGTCCTAGATCCGGATCCTCCGCAATGTGCAGAATCAACCGAAAGGATCTGTCGGTACGCTGTCAGCTCTAAGCGCCTGCTTCGGAAAGGGCAACTCCACAAGGCCGAAGCCACTGCGGCCTATGCGGCATATGTTTACGACGGTCCCAATACGCTAGAGCCGTCATGTCAGAAAAGTGAGGTACATACAGGAGTATGCAACTAGGATAGCCGCAGGATGGCTTGCCGCATCAGCTGATGGAGCTAGCGATCAGCGACATGTAGCAGCGCTGACGAGCAATGTTTGAGGTCCAGTTTGCGTACGAGTGCCGCCGCCCGTCCGCTAGCGCATAAGCTAGAACAGGTCTTCGTTTCACAAATCGCAACCCCTGACAATCGGTTCTGGTGCTTGCTATACCCCTCTCTGCTATTCTTGCCTCTCGGCCGACGCTGCAGCGTTAAGATCGGATCTTTGAGACTTATATACCTCTTGGGACTAAGCAGGTACCGGATCATCTTTACAACGATGCTCGAATGTCGTGTATCTTCCGGCTTTAAAGCCTTCTAGAGTATGCGATGAGCATCGTGAGGGGTTGAACTATATATGCGATTTGCACGCTAATCAGCTTCAGCGAGGCTGGGAGCCCCGGATCATCGGGGAAGGTCAGGACGTCCTCATTCCTCGTGATACTGCGACTGACGTTGTAGAAACAACGATCCATCATCGCGCGACAAACGCCCCAAATTCTGCGGCTCTTCTTTCGCCCCGAATACATTCAACATGGCACCAACACCGAAAGACTACACGGCGATGACCAGGAGGGAGCTCATCTACTCTTTCAGCATTGTCACAGTACTCTTCTTCATCTGGGTGAGCATTCTCTTCCGCAAACGATTCGTTTGACTGACAGATGGTATTATTGTTGGCACCGTGCAGGGCTTCTCATATGGGTGAGGTTAAGACGGAGGGGTTTATCCACCGATACTGAGTCTTACGGGCTCCCCTTCGCATGATATTATAGTCTCCTCGATGTTCTTAACGCTCATTGTGACCGTGGAGCGGAGTCAATCAGGCGTATATTCATGCTGACTATCTGAGTCTTTAGTCCTAGCGATTTTCAACTTGACGAAGGCTCAGAGCACACTTCTCCAGTTTGCCTACTTTGTCGGTGAGTGCCACCCCTGGCCCGACAAGTGAACGGAAAGAGGGATTGAAGTGGACTCTTTATAGCGTACCTGGTGGCTGCCCCGCCCATGGGTCTGTTCATGCGGAAGTTTGGCTACAAGCTGGGCATCCATATCGGTTTGGCGCTTTTCTCAACTGGAGCTATCCTCTTCTGGCCATCGGCAAAGTATGAGGAATACGGAATGTAAGTTCAGAGGGCATGGGTCATCTCATAATGATGGCTGACATGCTGCGTGCGCCCAGGTTCGTCGCCTTTACCTTCCTTACGGCAAGCGGACTTGCAACCCTCGAAGTAGCAGCCAACTCGTACATTTCCGTTCTGGGTCCTCCAAAATACGCAGCCCTCCGTTTGGTCTTGGCACAAGGATTCAATGTAAGTCGGCAACATGTGGAGAGCGCCAATTAGGAGATCGTGCTTATTTCGTGTCGCCTTCTGACAGGGTATCGCCACCGTTATTGGTCCTTTAATTGCATCCCATGCATTCTTCGTAAGATCTGACCTCGCTTCCCGGTACAATGTCCCATGCAAGCTTCTGACGCCCTGGTCACAGAACGGCGAGAATGCGACCTCTTTGGGCACGGTATGTAGTACAGGGCAGCCTCTCCGAGCCTTTTCCTAACTTCCTCGTGAACAGGTACAATACGTCTATCTCGCGATGTCATGTCTCGGAATAGTGGTCAACATCGCATTCTACTTTGCCAAGTTGCCTGAAGTCGCTCAGGTCGTGGCGTCCGATACGCAAGAGGTCGTCAGTGTCAAGGGTTTCTTCAAGAAGTATCACACGATTGCTGGATTCTTTGCAGAATTCGCATATGTGAGTGCACTTTGTGGATGTTGAAAGCGGATGGCTAACCATGTCTCCTGTAGGTCGGTGCGCAAGGTGACTCTTTCGAACATCCGAGCTCTCCTCTCAGTGAAACTGAGCGTGATTTCTTTCAGTCGCGGTCGCTTCTTTTACCATCTTCTACATCACCGAACAACCTGGCATCTCGCCAGCCATCAGCAGTGCCACAGCCTCAAACATGTTCAGTGCTTGTCAGGCAGTCTTTACTGTTGGTCGATTTATCGGCGTCGTCTATCTCAGGTATGCCGTACCGCCGCACACATGGCCCGCATGGATTTCACGATTCACCACTTCGTCTACTTTGTGCAGATATGTCGATCCTGCTTTTGCCCTCTTCGTGAATGGCGTCGGACTGGTCATCTTCAGTATATTGACGGCCACCGTTTCAGGAAGGGGTGACTATTTCCGTTTGCTCTCTCCACTACACGCTCGAGGTGACTGACTATCATTAATCGCCAGGCGGGATTGCGTGTTTGTTCCTCGTTTTCTTCTTTGAAAGTGTCTGTTACCCTGTGATCTTCACCGTCGCCACGGCGGATCTCGGTACATACGCGAAGCTGGGCTCCGGTGTCCTCTCTGCGTGAGTCTGTCTGAACGGAGTTGCGAACAGGGATCTGACAACGACATTGGATAACATTTCAGCGGAGTGAGTGGCGGTGCTCTCTGGCCACCGTTGACCGGTCTGGTGTCGGACAATGTCAACACCCACACGGCCTTTTTCATACCAATGGTGGGTACCGACGGCTGCAGGGTCATGAGGTCTTGCACTCATCTCGTGACTCTGCCTCATAGGCCGGCTTCATCCCTTTGATGCTGTACGGACTCGTCATGTGGATCAACCGGAGCAAGAAGTACGCTGGCCGTCTTACTATCTGGCAAACGGAGGTGAGTCGATTTCTCCACTGCTTGATAAGGAACGATGACTCATCTCGCTGCATGTGCTATCAGATTGCTTTGAAATCGGATGGCGCTGTCGAGACTGCTCTTCCGCATGACACGACCGAGATTGTGAAGGGGGAGAGTGAATTCGTCGAGTCCGTCTCTGTTCGTGAAAAGGAGAAGATTTGATCGAGTCGAGGAGTATCAAAACCGGGTACGAGTAGATCGACTCAGAGGAGCCGGGGGAGGACTTATCTCTTGCAGAGGCAATGCTCGAGAAGCGATATATCTCAATGAAAAGCCAAAGAACGTTGTATATTCAGGAGTATTCGCGGGATATGGCATCAAGTGCAACCTGAACGATTGTGAAGGAGGAACTGCACCAGAGTCCCAGTGAAGGTGAGCGCTCAGGATAACCGACGCTCGTCGGCCATGCATGGCGTGCCATTCGATGCAGTATTAGTCGACATACTTGTATCCGGTGGCGCGACAACGTAACGTTATTCCTGGCGACGGTGACCTGAAGGTGCGCCCGCGATGGCCCATTTACCCTAATTTGACTTCGTAAACAGTCGTCGCGTTAGAGGCAGACGATATGTCGTCTACTTCACTTGATCTCCTTATGGATACCACCTTCTGCACTTGATCGAATCGAAGAGTTCCCGTCAGAATTGGCACTCGTGATGCGCCTAGCTCGATAGCTTGCTCAACTGCTGCAACATATACGACCAGAGATCACAAAGTCATTCCGCGCGCAGCGTGCCGCTCAAGCTTCTTTGATTTGCAGGGATGTTGCCTGCTCAAGTGCCAGAGTGCCAGCATATCTTGCAGGCGGTCATCAATGCCAGGGATAACAGGTCAGTCAGCAAGAATCAAGTGGATCATAACATATACTCATTCAAGTCCGAATAGACGAGATGTCAGTCCTGTCTTTATGGCCTTGCCGGACAAGAAGCTGTTTCCGGACTACTATGCGGTCATACCAGAACCTATCTGCTTGAACATGATCAACGTGAGCGCGAGACGACCGTACGTGATCTAACGCCTGACCTCCATCTGTCCTCCAGAATCGTCTCAAGAAGAACCAGTACAAGACGCCCGAAGACTTTCTGAAAGACATAGATCTGGTTTTCCTCAATGCACAGTTTTGTACGCATCGACAGTTTCTATGCAACTCAGTGAATCATCTGACGCCTTTCTTTGGAACAGACAACAAGGAAAAATCCGGGATTCACAAGGACTCCGTCATGCTGGAAGTGAGCATCTTCGGCACATCTTCCTGTGTCAAAGCATGACAGCTTATGGATGACCTGCCGCTTTCAGAAACTAGTCTTCTACATCTATCGTCAGCTGATATTGAAAGGCACTCTACCCGAAATGATCGATGATGCGCTTCGCACCAAGATGAATGCACCACGGACAAAAGGACGCCCAGCCAAGAATCCTCTCATAGACAGCTACAAGAGCCTCAACCCCGATATTGCCGCGATTGAACCTCCCAAGAAACCGGCTGCAACCCCTCGAAACAGCGCTCCCAGCGGCGCGTCCACGACTCTGGCCACTCCATCAACTCCGCAAACAACGATACAGAAGCCATCAGGCGGAGATCAACTGAGCACACCTGTGCCAAGCCAACCATCAGTACTCCAAGGTGTACCATTGTCCGCGGACAAGCAGGAAACTTCGCCCATCGCAGCTCCGGTACCGCAAAAAACCAATCATGCTGGAGGCGCAGCACGCCTCGTTGCACCGCCAACTCCTGCGACTTATCCGGAAGTGGTCATTCCCGACAAGATCCCGGGACTCGATGATCAAGATTACGCAGCTATCACGGAGCATGCCCGGATCAGAGCTGAAGCCGACAGGGCGATGGACAAGTGGACAGGACCTGTGGAAAACATTCCCGTCGATCCCAAGGACGAGGGCAACAGGATCGCCGGCAGTGGCTGGTGGGGCGATGAGCACAATGGTGCAATGGACAGCTGGCAACAACGTGCCGTACAGATTGTTGACAAGCTGAGAGCATATGTTGACGCTGAGTACGTACTGCACTGGAAGTTCTGCCGCTGCTAACATCAGCTGTGCATTCCAGCGGGAGCCGTCCATGCACGACCATTGAACAGGTTCCAATGGTTTCCAACATTCCATTTTTGTCTTTCAAGGTAATGCTCGACTCCCGTCTGTCATGATGCGGTGCCGCGGGACTGACTCCTGTACAGCATCCTCTGTCCTTCCAAAGTATCATCAACAATTTGACGAACGGCGTGTATCCGACGATGAAAGCGTTTGATTTTGAGATGACGCGCATCTTTGAAAAGGCTCGGCGATACTATCCTCGGGTGACGCCTCCATATGGGGCAGTCCTGACAATGCAGGTGGGTATCTGAAGTCCTTGCGCGGCGCAATACGCTGATGATTCGTTCTAGCGCATGTATAACGCATTGACATCTTTGCACGAATCGCGAGAGCTTCCGCCGGGCGTGCCTCTGCCTTCACCTGTCGCTTTTGCGTCTTTACCCGCTGGTCCTGGTCACGCTAAGCCAATGAACGACAACGGTGGCCTGCGGGATCCGCGAGAATTCACCAGCTTCCGAGTTACGACGAAGGACAGAGTCTTCACCACGATGGCAAAGTACAAGGGCATGGCGTACAAAATTGGTGAGTTTCCTGCTATCGCCGTTGGGAGCGATTAACCAAGTCGGGCCCTTCAGGTGATTATGTCCACATCGCCAACCCAGATGATCCTTCCCGGCCGATCCCGGCCCAAATTTATCGATCTTTCATTCCCACAAAGTACGTACTATAATTTACATCTTCGGCTGTGGGGGCTCACCGTGGCCCATCTGCACGAATAGTCAAGCGCCACGACATATGGTCACTGTCTGCTGGTACTTCCGTCCAGAACAGGCAAGTTCTTCTTGGGCCGATACTTCGCTGGCTCTTCCTAACAATGACTGCGCTCGTACATTAGACCGTGCATCAACCCACTCAGTTGTTCTACGAGGATGAAGTCTTCAAGACTGGACACATGGTAGACCATCCCGTGGAAGATATCATCGAGCGTATAGGTTGTCAGTTTTACACAAAAGTATGTGAGCACTTGAACGTGTTCCGAGACGAGACTGACTTGATTGCCCGAAGTATGTCCGCGGACGACCTCTGAAAGGAGAATGGTATCCAGGCTGGCCGCTTTGTGAGTGCCGTCGCTTAAATGGCAGCCAACGCCGAGCTAAAATGGACCTCCCTTAGATGTATGCGCATCACGATATAATGAAAAGGAACGCTTGATGGTTAGAATCAAGAATTGGGGTTCATGCATTCCTGAAGTATGTATGCTGACAGCTCTGTGCGTCATTGCTAATGTATCACTGACCGTATTCAGGAACTGCGAAAGAGCGATTTCATGCAAGTGACGACCTTCGACAAGGCACCACACATTCTGCTTTTGCACAGGAGCCCTTTCCTGCGAGGCGTTCGGCCGGGTACTCCAGGCGTTTGCGGATATTTGTCGAATGATGTCGGCCAAACTGCAAACGAAAAGCGGGGAGCGCTAGATGAGGTGGTCTCAGACAACGAAGAGGGCGGCGCAGAAGGCGATCTCAGCGCGTCGGGAGGCAGACCAGCCAAGAAACCACGAACTGAGGAGCCATCTCCTCTCGCTACTGCATCCAGGTTGGCTCCACCTTCTTCAGAGTCGCGTTTCGGATCGACTGGCCCGGCGCCGGCTTTGACCAGCGCGTCTCCTCTCGTGTCGCAGCCTTCGACATTGCCACCTACTACAGCTCAGCCAGCACCGATTCATAGTCATTTGACGGGATTCACTGCGACACCTGTGAATCGCCCTCCGCCACAAACACAGCAGTCTTCTTTCACCGGGTCGCATTCGATAGGTAAGTGCAAAGCGCTTGCGCATGAGGCTTTGCTCATTCAGCTTGAACTGTAGTACCTCGGAATCGAAATAACCCTAGTACCTACGCCCCATCGCATCACCTTCCGCCGGGAGTGCAAGGACTGCAGTACCCGTCTGGTCTTCAGGCGTCCAGACCGCTCGATCCATCTGCTCCTGTGCCCGGCGCTCCTCGACCTCTTGGCTACATGCAAGGCTCAGGCTACTCGCTCAATACGCAGCCTATCCGACCGATCTCGAACACGCAACATCAGTATAACTATCCTGGTTCTGGGCATCATGCGAGGCCACCTCAGAACATTGTGCAAGGACAGTCAGGGGCTGGCATTCCGCAGCAGCATCAGCCCACAGATACTAGGAGTTCATCTCAGTCGGGTGCGGGTAATCGTTCGCGGCCGGGAGACAGGACCATCGCCAGCTTGTACGGTAGCGCTCAGGAAATGGAGCGATTGTGCGAGACCGAAGTCCTTCCCGAGACTACTGGTGAGTGTTTCTCGCCTCTCAACATGTCGCTTCACTGACGCGTCTCTCCCAGTGAACATGCTTGATCGGGACCCCGTAACGAACCGCGTCCTCTGGTTCTCCGGTCCTCCAATCGACATCATTGTCCCTGCTAAGCCAAAGCACTCTGCCGAATATCTGGCGTTCCTGGCCAAGAAGCGCTTGCAGCACAGCCTGGCCGATAGCGAGACCGAGGACGCAGACGGTATTATCACAATGTCGGAAAAGGATGGTACTATCGAGACGAGCGACAAGAGTGCTTGGAATGCTGTGGAACGCGGTGTCAAGCGTTTGCTTGCAGGCCTGGAGTAGACACCGCCAGGCTCAGCATATCAAGGGCGTGAATAGAAAATTGAAAGTGATGGTTATGGCGTCGATGTCCGCGGCCACGCCTATCGCCCGCCATTCCGGATGACATGTTGTACTGGGTTGCTTTGCGGAAACCATTTTGCCATATTGCATTCACTCAAGATCGAACTGAGAAGCGTCGCTGACCGGTTCTACTCTGAACCGGTGACGGTCGTCAAAGCCGACACCGAAGAGCTCACCCAAGTCAGCTGACCAAATTGGGCATGTTGTTGTGACGCGTTTGTTTGTATTTGGAATGAACAGACGGAGATCGGCGCGACCGTGTCCATTTCATTTTTCAGGTGACTCGGATTGGTGGGGCTTCGCCGAGAGGAGACGAGGAACGACCAGTCTCCCTTTTATCTTACCGGATCACTATCATCACATCTATCCACATCAGGTATACCATATCAACAAGGCCATCCTCGAGGAGTACTCAGTACCGCATATCAGCATCGCCATAGGTCGAGCTTCTACAGAACACCCGACGACATATCAGAATTGCCAAGACCTCGACGCTCTCGAGTCTCTGTCATTTCAATCCCGGACGCTCTCCGACATACTTCCATCGGATCATACATCCCCTAACAATCAATGAAGAAGAAATCCAGTAATAGTGGCTTAAACGCGTTCCCTTCTGTTGTTTGCGGGTAAGTCCAAATCTCCTATTCAGAAAGCGCCGCACGAGTCCTGATCAATGTGTTCCTTTCACTTGCATCGCCTTGTCGTGCTCCCGTTCCGACATGATAGCCCCGTCCACGACCGAGCAGCAACATCTCTTCGACCTCAGCTTTTGATCCTTACGCTCCTCTCATCTGGAGGCAAACCGCCCTAATTTGACTTTTGTCTTTGCCACCTCTCGACGTCAACTTCTGTTCCGCGCACACCGGTCCAGGCAGTAGAACGTCAAACTATTCGCTCAATCAAGTCAGCAAGATTGACTTGCGACACAAAGCTCATATTAGCAGGCTCTCAAGTCTCGAATTCAGCCAGACGAATGGGATAATACGGCATCACTAGATCTACAACGTCACATCCTTCTGTGGCAGTAATCAGACAATAATAGAGGACGTACTCTGCGGAGGAAGAGTATCAGGAAAACAAGGATCTGCGACGAATCGCATAATCTGCAGCGTCTTGCAACCGAAAACTACGACACAAAAAATCACCAACCAAAATGCAGGCTCTGAAAGCTCTTCCGCTTATGCGCCCTTCGCGATCTAGCTCGCCGGCGCCACCGGTCATGACCACCACCAACGGCGATTCCCATCCGACCCCTTGGACCGGAGTACCAGCAGGCAACGCGCTCCCGAATGTTGCACGATCATCTTCCGCGCAACCTCGATCTCGCTCGATTACGCGACCTCTGGGGGGACTGTCTCTGAGCAAGGAAGGAGCGTTGACTCCTCACCATACTGGACCTGCTGGTACATCTACCCCTGCCGGTGCCGCGTCTGGACTCGCATTTAACGGTCACGCGAATGGCAAGACTGGAACATCTCCTCCGGCTTCAAGGCCGTCAACACCGGGTCTCGCACCGTCGGCCTCCATGAGCAACCTCGGGAACGCCGACAATGGACTTGCCGTCGGAGGCGTTATTGATGCTATCGGTCTCCGATTGAACGAACAGGTCAACAAGACATGTCTCGGCGTCGATTCTCTGGGAAGGAAGGGATTCAAGAAGGGCGCCGGATGGGCTTTGGGTCAAGCTATCGTCAAGGAGTTGCCTCCGCCATCAGCCGATGCGTACTTGCTTCGTGCCGTCCTTCGGACTGCCGTTAAGTCGCTCACCATCTACACGTCGCGACTCGAGTACTTTATGTTGCCCGCCATTACAGATCCAGCATTCGCGGCTCCCTTGCAGCTTCAAGCGCCGCCTGCTGCGCTCGGCCACGCTTCAACTTTGCTCAATCCGACGCAAATGTTCGTACTGAGCGTTTGCCACGCTGCGTGGGAAACTTGCGAAGTCCTCGAAGTCGCTCTGGAGACGTCGACTTTCCCCCGCTTCGTCACCGACTTGCTCCGACCTGGCATGGACAAGCTTGATTCGATCGTCGCTCGAGTCGTCACACCTTTGCTGGCGGGTCTAAAAAAGGAGTTGATCCTGTCTCTCGATCTGGATGCGATCCCATCCGTTTCTCCGACTCCAAACGGACACAAGACTTTGCCTACACCAACCGCGGCGAATGCGCCCGCGGCTCTTCCGGCTTCGATTCCAGTCAAAGCGGCCTCCCATATCCCGGTCTGCATGCGCTCATTCGCTTCCAAAGTCGACGGTGCGCGACATGCATTCGAGCTCATCTGCAAGGACTGCCAGGAGGACGGTGAAAGCTGGATTGCAAGCGTTGTGGTGTCTGTCGTCTGGCGAGGGATCGTCAACTGCACTGCGAAAACCGACATCCAGGATTCCAAGATATTCGCGGCGTCCGCTTCGACGCACGGTCGGCCTCCCAGCCCGGAATCCATGGCTCGGGCGTTGGCCTCATTGGCCAAGGATGGTACTCCTGGTGCAGCCACTCCTGCGGCCGCTTCCGTTGGTGGTGCAGTCGTCAAGATGGCAAGTATCTTGCCTTCCCGAACCGTGTCCCGTCCGCCTTCTCCGCCGAAGAAGGCTGCAGAGCTGCCCGTCATCCCGGGAGCTACAGGCAACGCTATTCCGCCTGCTGCGTTGATCCTGGCATCGTTTGAAGCGCTCGTCACCAGACTTGTTTCCGGTCTCGTTCAGAAGCCTGCTGCGATTGCGCCGTCAGCCAACGACCCGACCGTCACCGAACACCTTGCTCGAGAGGCACTCGCGGAAGCGCTCGAGGCAATCACCTCCATGAAGATTGTCGTGACGGCTCTCGAACGACCACCGACGTACATGCTCGACATCCTGCAGCATCTCAAGGACGATGTGGAAATGGAGAATGCGCAAGATGAGGCGGTAGTCGATGCGGCGGAAGATGTTCCTGCGGTCCTGCTGTATCAACTTCTCGCGAAGAAGCTCAACAAGTCTATTGGTCATCTCGCAGAGTCAGTCGGAATCCGAGGTGCGCCTATTCTGCGCTCCCCGGCCCAAGTCTGGGGTATTGCCGAGGAGGACTATGAGCGTCAAGTGCTCTCGGCTTTCAGCGTCGCGGAAGAGCGGGCTCGACGGGTCGCTCTCGTCTACAAGACCGAATTGGAACGCGTCACCAAGGATCTCGCGGCGCTCGTCAAGTGCTCGGGTCACGCTCCTTCCGATCTTCAACGAGATGCAGTCAAGACATGGGTCAAGAACATGAGCCTCGCGCTCGCGTCGACGGCCGGTGTTTCCTGCGTCTTGCCCTATTGACTATATGATGGTACCCAGCTGTGCAAATCTTTCGGCTATGATCAACTTTCGTTCTGCTCTTTCGGCTTTATCTGTGTGGTATCCTGACTCTTTTGTTCGCCTTGTTTATTGGGATAGATGTTGTCTTTCGGCTGTATAATGCTCTATTCTTTCTCTCTATATGCATATTGGTTCGATACTTCAACCCATTGCGAGACCTTGTTCCGACACGAATTCGTGATGCATCGCGACACTGCATTTCGGAAATGCTTGGTGAATATGGCAGATGTCTGGTTCACATTGAGCATATCGACCAGTTCAGCGTTGCCGATGAAGTTGTTCAGTCATCTCGATGTGGACCGCGGGCAGAGAAGGTTGACAGGACGACAAGCCGTTTCACCATGAGTTGTGCACAAACGACTTGGCGCCGAAGATCATGGTAACCGGGTATGGGGTGTCTAACGAGAATTCTGCCTTCATTTGATTGTATTCCTGTTCATTTCGCTATACAACTGTGTCGGAGATTCGCTTGTGCACATCAACTCGATTGAATGAGAGATTTACTGCTCCTCCTGGGGAGTGCCGGAGGCCTTGCCGCCCTTGGCACCCTCGACGTGGGGGTCGGGTCCGTCTGCAAGAGAGGAAATGTCAGTGTCTGATGGCGGTGTTGTCATGACGTTGTGAACATACCCTTGCCACCGAAGCCGTGTTCAGAGGAGACTCGCTTGTCGGGGGTTCCGTCCTTCTTCACTGCAAAGGAGGCGGGAGGTCAGAATGGGAGTATGTTGAGGAGGTAGTGTCTGAGAGACTCACATCCATCGTGCTCGGAAGGCTTGTAGGTTTCACCGGTGGAAGACATTGTTGTTGTTGTTTGGTCGATTGATTTGGTGTATGAGAGGAAGTGTTTGTGGGGAGAAGGAAGAAACTGCCTGCCTCCCACCAATTGGGTCTACATATATACCTCTCTGGCCAGTATGGGAGATCATGTTCACGCAGCGAGCAATGGATCCGCTTCTCTGGGGACGCGGCACAATCAGCTGAGACCCCGCTTCGACAACGCATGTTGTTAGCTCGAATACCCCCAAATCGGGCCATCGGACGTGGCTGGAGGTCCGAACTGCCGGGGTGGATGACGTCTTGAGGGGCGGTGATGTCACGATTGGCGGGCACGCTATCCCTATCGCGCCATTTTGAGGGGCAGGAGTCACGCAGGAAAGGTTGATTACTCTGAGACAGTAGCTCGATCGGCGATCAACTGGAACAACAGCAGGATCCTGATCTTCAGAATGCTGCCAGGATTGCTGCATGGCGTTGCTCGTGCCCCTGCTCTCCCTCGGATTCCGTGGCTCTTTTTGGTAAATCGAGGTGGGAATCATATTCCTGTGCATCCCGGACGTGCTCCGGAATATGCCATTTGCGGAGACAGCTGTTGGGACTCGTGACCGCTCTCGTGATCATCATCCTGGAAATGTTGTTACCATTCCCCTCTCCAGCCAATCATATTTGTCTATCCCCACTCAGATCCGATGGCACTGGCCGAGGGAGCGTCAAAGGGGTGACTGCCCCCGTTACTGCAATCCTCTCTAGGCTCGATGACCAAGCGGTATTACTGTTTTGGGATAGTATTCTAAACGGTCGTCGAAACGCTAGCAGGAGCTTGTGGGTATTCACTTCTCGATCCACATCGACTAGGTGATCGCACATCATTACCATTTAGCGTAGGGCATTGGACAAGCGGCAAGCGGTATTACGGTTTTGGGATATCGTTTGGACAGCTGAACAGATGGCTGAACGGTTGTCGCGACGCCCACAGAAGCTTAACAGTAGGCCACGTAGGTAGAGGGGTCATGCGTAGGGATTTGCATCGATCCCTGTCGATCCGCATAGCATAGAGTTCCGAGCGGATCGGAATGGGATGGCGTAGAGTATCCAAGCTGTTGCGCAAGGGCGCGAGGAATGAGAGACGGTTTGGTGATTGGTTGGCAATTGTCGTTGAGTGAGATGAAGAAGCTGTCCCGCCTCGAGATGACGACTTGACCTGTCCGGCTTACTGCAATTCTTACTGCCATCTCTCAGCTCATCTCTCAGTTGATCACTTCCGTTCGCGGCGGCGTGAAGTTGTCATCAAGATCGACTCTTATCTCATGCATTCTCGCCGCTTTGTCAGGCCAGCGAACATGAAGGAAAAGGGGAGATCCAGTTAGACTGTTTGCGATACGCAAGGAAACTGCGCCTGACGGAGTGACGGTGTAAATGCAGCCGGAGTGACACGAAAAGCCCTTTCTCTCTCTCAGCCAAGTAGCCCTTGCATTGTAAAGCTAGGATGACTACAATTCAGTGTAGAGTACGCGTACGAGTCCCTAAAAGGTACATGGCACTGGAACCGTTCGCCCTCGATGGGACTCGTGTCGCCATATCTCGAAAAACGAATGCGCATCATAGCAATGTACTAGTACCATCAAGCATCATTGGACGCCAAACCCATCGACCACCGACACGAAAGCTATCATGACAGGGGAGCTCACGACACGGGCACCCTGGAGTTCCGTTTCACATGCGTTCCGACTCCGCTTTATTGTTCGTGTCGAACACCGTTTGATGCCTTCGACTGTGTTGCTGCCGCGGCTATGGTATCTCTCATGCTGCGGGCACAAAAATGGGAATGACTGAATGGGCAGGCCCACAATTGGGCCCATCATAGCTCCCCATTCATCCGTCAGCAATACAAATAAAGGCTCACTCGGCTCGGCCCAACCGCAGTAGCTACCGCAGTGTTCCTCCGAGGTTTGCATCCCACGTGTTGTTTTGAATTCGACTTCCCATTGTGCGCGCGCCCGTCCCACGCGTTTCGCGTTGCCCCTATTGTATGCCAGCGTACTTATAGCGAAAAAGATCGTCGCCTGAAGCGGTGCATGAGGATCCCCTTTGATCACCAACATCTTCGTCTCTCTTTTCTCGTTTCTCTCAAGACAGTCTTCTGGCAAGACTCGACGTCCGACTCGTTCGTCCCTTCACCCAGGATTACACTTTCTTTATCGCTTCTGCGACCGCTCTCGCTTCAAGCTCGCTATCAAAGGAACTTTCTATCGATCCCATCAACCATCACCATGCACTTGTCCCACGTCGTCTCCGTCCTCGCCGTCCTCTCGGTCACCATCGCCGCCCCGAGTCCCAGGCGACACCAGCTCGAGACCCGAACCCACTCACAGCCCGAGGCACGAGAGCCGTTCAACCCTTACCACCCCGCTCACCGATTCGCCGAGACTGCCGCGAACAAGAAGCGCGCGTCTAACCACGGAAGGGATGCCCTCGTTGTTGGCGTCGAGAAGCGAGAAAAGCGACAGATCAAGAAGCGAGGAGGAAGGTGCGCTGCAAAGGCTGCCGCGTCGGCTAGTGTGAACGCGACGCCTTCGCCCTCGGCAACCGATTACTACATTCCCTCGTCGTCCGCTTCGTCCGCGTGGGTCGAACCCTCGAGTTCGGCTTCCTCCGCTGCGGCATCGTCGACTTTGAACGTTCAACAGGCCGCCGTCGACCAGGGCTCGTCTTCCGTCTGGTCCTCGTCGACGAAGTCTTCTCATGCTCCTTCGTCGACCGCCGCCCCTTCAACTACTGCTCAAGCGACGTCTGCTGCGCCTGCTACAACGACGGCTGCTTCGTCTGGAGGTGACTGGAAGACGGGTGGTCATGGTGAGTGTTGGGAAAATATCGTCCAATCAAAACGCTTACCCATATTACCTAGCCACCTACTTCTACCAGAACGGTAACCCCGGTGCCTGTGGATCGTACAAGTCGGACTCGGACGCTGTCGTTGCTTTGAACGGCGGCACGTATTGGAATTCCGACTACTCCCAGGGTAACCCCGACTGCGGCCGATGGGTGACGATCGTCAATGAATCCAACGGCAAGACGGTTGTGGCTCAGGTGAATGATGCGTGTCCTACGTGTACCGGGAACGGAGAGTCTCTGGACTTGTCTGTTGCGGCGTTCCAGGCTATCGCCGATCTTTCCCAGGGTCAGGTCAACATCAAGTGGAAGTTCAACAACTAGAGCTTTCCTGCTGTCCAACGACGACAGTTCTCTCTCGACCGAGCTTTTTCGTATCGATTACGATCGCTTCTCACGACATGACGCCTTGACGGCGTCTTCACGACATGTTTTCCACTTTTTCGTTTTGTTTCTCCGATCACGGATACGACCACGCTATGACACGGACGTCGCACATTCTCGGAACCCACATCTCGTCATTCGCCCAGCCGCTGGATCGGCATGATTGGCGCACCCATTGCATTGTTATTAAAGGCCGAGGTAGGGCAAAGGATTGCCTGCACCTCGCACCCAAATAGAAGAAAAAACACATTCCTTGTACGGACAGCAATCGATTTGTTGTAAATGCTGGAATCTACTGTTCTTCTCGCTCGATCTATGAATCGATTTGCGAGATGCTTGACCACGTCTGTTAAAGACGCCAGACTGCGCATGTCAGCAGCTTTAAGAATGGTAGAGTGGAATCGAGCAGCAATGGGGAGGAGGTTGACTCGCGTACAGCGATAATTGTAGGGGGCGAATTCGCTTCCGCTGTTTACGATGTTCGAGGGAGGTTATGCTCAAAGTAGAATCAGGTTCAACATGTCTGCCTTCTGCGACTGATCCTCGGTCATTGATCATCTAGCTGCCTCCCTCCTCGTCAGCACGCTCGACTTCGCCATTTCTTGAACTTCAGCGCAGGCGGAACGAGCCGTGATGACGGTTTCGAAGAAAGCGCCCTTCGCGAGTTCGGTTCCCGTCCCAACGGCGCCGGTGCGCAACACTCGTTCCGCATCAAAGCATATTCAGAAACAGCAAGAGGGCATGATCCCTGGACCAGCTTCGCATCATATTGATGCATGCAAGCTCAATCCGACCGAAGGGATGAAGAGTGTACCGGAGAATGACTTGCAAGTTGCTAGAGCGGTAAATGGTGCGGAGAATCAGAAGGGCGATGCATCGGTCAGGAAGGAACAGAGGTGAGTCAGCCTATTCGCAAGTCTGCCCGGATTCTCATGAGCCACTCTGGTAGAAGATCGACTCCATTGCCAGGAGCTATTGACTCAAAGACATCTCGCCTGCTCAAAGCCAGCGTTCCAAAGCGCCCTCCACCCGTCGCCACTAGGGACATAGCTCGACCGATCAAGGGGAACAGCGACATGACACCTAGGCCAATTGCTGGCCTGTCCACTTCTCGTGCGCAAGGCGGTCTCTCAAAACCGAAGCAACGATCGGAGGCCACTGGAGAGATTGCAGAGAACAGGAAGGATGATGATGAACGGAAACCTATGTGAGCGAATTCGCAGATCTGGAAGAAAGCGTACAATAGCTGATATACGTCAATCTTCGTCAGCATGGGTATCTCGACAAGGAAAGAGCGGCCCGTCACGGAGGCGACTGGTCTGCCGAGGGGTGATCTTCCATTCCGCCTACCTCCTCCTATGCCCGGACAGATCCGCAGAGAGCCTAACGAAGCCGTAGCCCAGACGTTGGAGACTCTTGCGTCCAGCATCAGACCGCCCTATGGAGCGAGTACAAGGTTCGGCCATCAGCGCTCAGCGTCTGCGATGTCAGCATTGCCGATCGCCAAGGCAGAAGTATCATCCCGTGTTCCCACTAGACTCGCCACATTCGCGAAACCCCAGCTTGCAACTCCACGAAAACAGGTGATGGCGGACACGCCTGGACCACAGCAATCCCCGATTCGGACGCCTCTTCGGCCAGCTGGCAAGCTGCCGGAGAAACAGCCAACGCTCAAGGAAGACAAAGCCGCTCAGACAGCAACAGCGGAAAATATGGGGACACGACAGATGGCGCAAACATCGCGAAACCCGACTGCTCGAAACGGACTCAATCATACCTACGCTTCTAATCCTAGTAGCCAAAGTTCACAGAATACACATGTGAGGCCTCTTTACGAAAAGGCGCGAAAACCCTCGACTATGCCCACCGCCAGTCTTCAATCAGGGAGCAATGAAGTCAAACGAACAACAGTAGCAAAGGACTTGCCGAGCGAAGGCGGCGATGCATCGAGACTTCGAGCCTTGCATACACCAAGAGATGCACAATCGCAACCTGGTCGTATCGTTTCCGCACCTCTCATGGCGCATTCTCCTGCTGTCGGACAACGCCCTCGAGGACCATCCGATTCAGCCGTTGACGCTTCGCAACGCAACACGGTCATCATTCAGGACTCTCTGTCGGCCCAGGATTCCCCTCTGGCAAAAGCTGTCCAGAGAACCCCTTTGCTGCAGAGCACAGTGAAGCTCTCAACGCCATCCAAGATTCCTCGCTTAAACCCGGTCTTCGAGTGCAGGGCGTCGGTCTCACCTCGTCCCGGCAAGGGCAGTATGGTCTCACCTACGCATACCCCTGCGGCGATACAGTCACCGCCAGAACGCATCCTGTCCCCCAGAGTTCAAGAGCTTGCCAAGGAATCAGTGAACGGAAACAAGACTGCCATAACAGAAGCGACGACCTCTTCTGTACCGCGACGGCGCATTCGCAAAGACTCCAATATCAGTGACATAGACGACCGACTTGCGCAAAGCATGCGCAGACTACCTCGGACATCTGGCCTGTCACCCGGCTGGAGTCCGCAAGGTGAGCTGGACCTAGACTCGGGTCGCAAAGCGAAAGATCCTGGAGGACGAAGGACGAAACAGAGACCCTTGGCAAACATGGTACGACCTGTCAAAGCCGGCGAAAGATGCGTGCTTGGATCGAGCGTCAATGCAATCAACATAGATACACCGTTGCGATCGAATAACCACGTCCGAACGCCCGAAGTCCGACAAATCCGTATTCAAGATGCTTCGTTGATAGCACAGCTTCGACAGGTCAACGAATCATTGGAGCAGGAGAATCTGTCCTTCGCGTTCGAGTTGGCAGCAATGGAAGCTCAAGCTGCACAAGCTGAAGCGGCACGTCGAGAAGCGGAGATGGCAATTGTCTGGAAGGATATCGCGGCTGCACTGCAGCGGGAGTTGGCTCAGCTACAGCGGAACAAGGCGACGAGGAAGCGAGAACTCAAGAATTTCGACAATATGGTCGAGCTTGCCGTTATGGCGGTATGAATATCCAGCAAAGTCACTGGACAACCCATCTCATGAGGCCAAAGCCAATCTCGTCGCCCGTCGGCCTCCAGCATCTGAAAGCGTCCAATTTTCACAAACAGTTGTTCGATGTAATACAGCTCTATGCCGCTCGCGACCTGATGTGGCCGGATACAACTCGTTCTAGTTTCATCAGAGTGTCGACTGACCAGCAGGCGTGTGAATTGTCTTGCGAATGTTTGCCAACAAAATCCTCGGTATGTACGTGAGCGCTTCACCCACTGGATGTTTCCACCCAAGACCAGGTAACGTCCATCAATCCTACGCTCAGATCGGCGAGCTCCAGGAACGCGCTCGGGCTGAGATCCAGATGCCGCTCATCGCATCCAGGACATCGATCCTGGATCTGAACAATGACGGAAGCACTTCCGGCTAAGACGAGGCGAAAATTAGCGGGGTAGTCGGGGGCTGCGGTGAAAGTTCTTACAAGAGACTTTGGCATATTGCCCGCAGATGGGGTTGGTATTGGGGTTCGCGGTAGCTCCAGGCCACGAATCGAAGAGGCTAGCCGCTGCTGCCGCGATCTGTGGGGGAAATGACAGTCAGCCAAGTCGCTCGAGCTGCAGCGAAGAGCAAACTGGCGGACCTACCTTGTCAGAGTCTACCAAGCTAGTGCCGCATGCCCCGATAGCACTTCCGTCAGAACCCAGGTTATAGTACGTGATTTCTCCATTGAATGGACCGTTGCCATCGGGATCGACAGACGTCCAGGAAGGGGCACTCGAAGTCGTTGCAGGGGCGGCGCTGCTTGACACGGTTGAGGAAGCGGCTGGAGAGGTGGGTGGCAAGAATTGCGAGTCCGTCAACGAGGCGGTGGCCGTAGAAGAGAGAACAGCACCGTTTTGGACATTAAGAGTCGAGCTGGGCGCGGAGTGGCTAGACGCAGAGACAGCAGTTTCGGTGCTTTGTGTTGAAGAGGAAAGTGCGGCAATGGTACTACTGGGGACGGTATAATCGCTTGCCGATTTCGTAGCAGACAGGCTTGCAGTCGATGTCTTGGCCACGCACTTTCCAGAGCGCTTCCTGACCTTTCTCTTCTGGGCCCTATCCGCTTTGGGAGATGACTCTGCACCTCGTGTGTGCTTCTTGAATGCCCGCTTGCCTGCAGTGTCGACAAAACGACGAGGGGCGTGGTATGTGTTGAGGGGTTGGCGAGCATCTATTTCATGAGTCGACGGCGCTTGCAGGTCCGAACCGACCCTATGTGAGCTTGGAGCGCCGGAAGCGGCGGTAAGGGCAGAAGCGAGGGCGAAGAAGCGTAGGAAGCGCATGACGGTGTACATGGGATTGCTAAATCCTGGTGAGATGTGCGAGATAAATGGTGTTGTTCTTGCGGACCGTGGGAGAAGCGAGCGTAAATGGTGCGAGGTGGAAGTCTTGCCAGAAGACACGTCCAGGCGCTCGATAGAGAACCAGTGAGAGGTAAGGCTTTCGTTGGGTGAGATCCGGTGATGTGATCCAGAGGCTTGCCGTTGGTGCGCTGAGCAATGTTATATCATACCAGACAGATGGTTCTTCAAATCTGACAATGTTGCTACTCGATACGCAGTTACAAAGTCTGACTGTCGTCTGCGGACGCAGTTCGTAGCTATAAATTCGTCAAGTAAACAACTCGTCATGCCGAATGAGGAAATGTGTTGACGAATCTGGACAGGTCTGCCGCAATTGGCGATTGCACATTGCCACAAAGCTCTCCCAAGAACACAGCTTATCAAGAGGTTTCTCGAGATGGCTCGCAGTGACTCACGCGTTTTGGCTTTGTTTCGGAAACGCGATCTGGAGCAACGCGTTTTCTTCCGTGACGTTTTGGCCTGCCACGCGTCAGGGGTTGTCACCCCCGGGCTTGAAGGGTGAAACACGAACGGAAAGTCTAGTCGAATACTGTTAACGAAAAACGGGTTGACAAACTCGTACTGTTAGGAAGATTTTGAAGCTAGAGCAGCGCGTTCAACGAGCTTTGATGTCGTTTCGACGTCCCTCTTTCAGTGGGAACGACTTTGAAGTTCCATCATGTTAATTAGGCTCCAGTCGAGCTTCGTCAGCTGCCGTGCTGCGTCTTGACAGGATGTCTACGCGACTGAGGAACCGCAATCCTATTTCGTACGATAAGCAGGATTGATAGGCTGGCACGGTCGAGGAAGCGGGACCTCGAAGCGCGATGGCGACGTCCCAGGAGCTCTCCCAGAGATGATCACAAAGCTCCAAGACCGTAAAGCTGGCATTATCCCTTAACTTCAAGATGATCTAGAGCTGAACCAGATCACGAAGCATCCTGAATTCGCCGCTAATCGGTGTGCGAGGTGACCGTATCGATGTCGTTGGTGTTCTCCCTAGCCAGTCATCCAACCCGGGTAACATGCTCTGATTGGACTCTGAGCCTTCTATCATGCTTTGCGTCCCCACAAAAACCCATGAACAGACAACCAGTCCAACAGCTAGTGGATTCGGCCTCCAGCGGGTCGAGGTCCTAGGTCAGGTATACGATTCGCCTCGAAGGCTATCCCGGCGGCATATTGGCCGGCGAGATAGGGCAGACTCTGGATTGGAAGGCAGGGAGAAGTTTCTCAGCCTTGCTATGCGGCCTCCAATAAGCCTTTCCGATGTTGCGAGCATTATCGAGACCCTATTGGGGCAATTCTTTACTATAAGCAGCCGCTTTGTAGCTGGGGATGGATCCGTTCTGCTCCGATCAGCTCTTTAGGGACATACGTATAGAAGTATTGTATGTCGTCGTTATGACAGCAGCTGTATGAATAGCTGTAGTGTGAGTTGCAGGCTGTTGCCGACCGCAGCGTCGCCCATATACTGCTCATACCATGCGTCCATGCTCCGTGCCTGCTGAGAACTCGCTCATCGCGTGAGCTATCGCGTGAAGATTGCCGCTTGCGAAGCTGCTTCCGACGTTCCGAAAGCCCATCCCAATTCCTGTTTTCCAGAATACAGGACCTTCCGGTCAGAGAGCTGATCGGAGTCTTTCTCGCAAAGTACCTTGTCCCAACTGCCGCGCACAACTTTGGGAAAGCTCCTGCAAGAGAGCGCTTTCGTCGTTGGGCTGAAGCCAGGCCAGGTACGTATTGTCTGGGTTCTGGCCTTCTGCCGTGAGCGTCACGCTTGGACATGTGACACACAACACAACGACAAGCTTCTTCAAGGCAAGTATTGAGCTACATCAACCATTGCGGTCTTGATACAACGAAGGTGACCATTCTGTACAACCTTTACATCGTTTAACCCATCTATATTGAGCATTGTCCACCCTGACATGCTTTCTTTACATGAAAGTACCCTTATGCCACCGAGGCTTGAGCGAGATCGGACTCGATGGAATCCGTTTCGCTGCTTTCCATTATCGTGACCGTCCGGAAGTCCGAGGATTTCTTTTGGATGAGGCTGATATCTTGAGACCACCGGACAGTTTTGCTTGGCGGTGGTGGCAACGCGGCCGTTATGTAGTCCACTCGAAGATCGAAAGTGCTGGTAAGAGGCGTTTGTGGGACAGATCGAACGCCTGACGAGTCCTCCGAGTCACTGCTGAATGGCGAAGTCACATTTGAAGACGAAGCCGAGCCACTCGAGGACTGATACCACGACACTGGTCGCGCCACTCGCGTAGAAACAGCTGTGGGACCGAAGTCTGCAGAAAGCGAGTGGCTGTGAGACATGGCAAATCCGCTCGACGATCGCTTGAGAATGCCCTTCTTGCCGGATGGCACCGCTGACAACACGGGGGAGCCGCCGGGAGAGCTGGCGGCAGACGATGGCGCTGTGACAGGTCGCCCAGCGCGAGCTAATGAAGGGCGGCGTTGCCAACTGCCCGTCGCTTCTTCAAATTGTAGGTTTGAGAGGTCGCGCACTTTATTCTTCTCGATCATCGCTTGACGTTCGGCCTTTGAGGTATGTCGTCGGATCTTCATGGGATACTGGAAATTGGGGATCACCTCGCCGAGAATGGACAAGGTGAGATCTCGAGATCGAGTCAGAACGCCGAGCGCCGTGGGGTGAACCCAGACGAAAATCGACACGAAATTGGCATTCGATTTATGAGCTGGGAAGATGGCGTCCATCGAGAGGGTCATGTCTTGCAGAGGAGTGGCTTCCGGGGCATTGACGGCATATCTTCAGGAAAGGTATCGAATCAGCAGCCATACGCGCGACCGTCTCAAAGCACTCACGGCCATGGCATGCTGCCCTGCTTGCCTTCTCCAAGGGCTTCGCAATCCATGATCTCCTTCCAGGTCAGCCTGACTTTCCATAGCTTGATCTTGTCGAGCAAGCCGACCGGTCGTCCATCCGCAGTCATTATGGCCTCTTTGAGTTCTGTGATGGTGGCGTGCCTGGAAACCTCGATTGCGAGTGGCGGGTACGGTGCTTCCTTTTCTGAAAGCGATCCTTCAAAGTCGCCAGACACAGGAGAGATGGGCTGAACGGCCTGGTAGGCCTGCTGGTTGGCGAAATATACCTGAAGCGTCAACGGTGGGGGGCTATCTCCTGCTGTTGGAGGAGGCATCAGCCTCTTGTCACTGCTGCTCATAATGATTCACGCACCTGACTTTTCGGCTTCTCCGAGTCGAACCAGAACGGAAATCACGCCATCCTTGTTGTCGATGCCTTCAGGCCACCAGTCTTCTACCGTTGTCTCGACAATTCGACCCTGATCCAAATTGTCCGGCTTCATCAAGTGCTGCGTCGCCGTTTGAAGGCCGTATGAGCGGTTGAGTTGCGAGGGATCATCGAGGTTGTATGATGGGAAATGCGAGATCAGGTGGGTCGGCAAAGCATATCGCTGGGAATACGTCTTGGCTTGATAATGTGCTGCCCACGGTATGGAGACCTGTGGAGGTGAAGATGTCAGCTTTCGTTCAACGTCGGGAGCACTTTACTGGCCTTGAAGATTCCGATGTTGTACAGACCCTCTACTGCAAGCTCGTGCTCGATCTGGTGGCGAAGTGTCTCGACAGGAGCGTCAAGTTCGGCGGTGATATAGAACAACTCCTTCAAGGCCTCTCCTTTATTGTTGACATCTTCCTTTTGTTTGCCAGTAGTGTTTGCCAAGGGATCAAGCAGGCATCTGAGCTTGATGCGGCGACCAGTAGATATGGATGGCACCTGTCCCCATTCGTTCACGCTGAGAGCCGGGCTGTTCAAAGCAGACGGAGTTCCCGAAAACCTTGGTGTTCCGGATGGGGTGCTCGACGACCTGGGTGTTCCTGCAATCGAAGGCGTAGAGGGAGCTCGCAGATGCTGGGGTGACGCCGTCGGTCGCTGCGGGGGTATTGACAGTGAGTTTACCGGAAGGGGAGCCGGCGCCTTATCCTTGTTCTTCTTCTTGAACAATGAGAAACCCATGATGCTCTGCAGTGTTATGAAAAGTAAAGATCGTGTCGATGTTTGCGCTATCGACTTGGGCCGAAGCGGAAAGATTTGTCGGGACTGGCGAGTACTTATCAACTTTTGAATCCAGGTCGGATGCTGAAAGTGATGAGGCCGCGCTATCACTACACCGCTGAAACGATACCGACTCGCGATGATGGGTAGACTCGGAACCGTATCGAAAGTGGGCCCAGGAGTGTATACTTCAGAATGTAGCACCGACGTATGCCCTGCTAGGCTATCAATAAGGCGGGCGCTTGATCAAATAGTGACAGCTATAGTGAACTGAACATGTCTCGTATGAAACAAGATCCGGGCGCAAACCGCACAAATTGACACACTGTAGCCGGTGATCTCGTGCTGCAGATGAGGAACAGTTTCTACTTGATCCGAGCACGGCAACTTGTTGAAGCTGCAGCGCAGTTTTTTTCTACGCTGAGGAAGCTGCTGAGGAAACGCTTGAGGAAGCTTTTAGACAGTCGAGCAGGAAGTTGCTGAAGAAACCAACCAGTAGAAAGCCGAGACCAGATCTTTTATTCGGAAAGCTTCCTGGACCGAGCGTGATCGTGAAATTTGTCTATCAGGGTCCAAAGGGTCAAGCTCCTGTTGTTCTGGGTTGCTCGGATCGACGTAAAGAAGGATTCAGATACCGGTCTCTCTAGTCGTCTCGCCGGTTTCCATGAGGTTTCCATGATGAGCGTTCCAGCTTCTTTCCGCTTTTCATGACGTCTCTGCTTCTTAGCCATCTTCGCTAGATCGCTAGCGTCTTCGCCGCATTGAAGAGCAAATAATTTCCTCGATCGTGTGCCATCGTTGGCCTGATCGTCTAACGAGCTGTCTGGGCTCTGCAGCTGGCTCTGCATGCCAGAGGCGGCTGCCAGATGTCGCGAGAATTGACGAAGATGATGGAGATGGCGAGACATGGATCACGGGAGAAGCGAGGAAGAGCCAGAAGAAGCGGCAAGCGATACCGAAGACTTCTGCCGTCCGGCCTAGCCAGCTGCCAGCTGCCTAGGCGAGAAACGTGCAGCCGGCGATCTCAGACATATTGTGAGACATGTATGTACCCCGGTAGTTACCGGTATTGACTCCGATACTATCTCCGGGTATTCACCCATGTCATAAAGATCGACGTTGTCTTCTCTTGTGCTTCCACAGCTTCCACGAGCTCTTTCTGTTCCGCGGTTTTTGCGAACTAGGAGCTGAAATAGGCCTCGTCATCCCGCTCGGCCGGATTCTTTCTCGCTGCCTTAGCTCCCGCAACATCGCTCGAACAAGCGTTGCCTTAGCTAGCTCCTCAGCTGCCTAGAGGATCTCAGGAAGAAACCATCAGTAGCTAGGCGACGGCGATAGGTGTAGCGATCGGCTCTCAAGTTCACGTATAATTGTTCAGGCTGCATAGAGTATGCTTGATGCTTGATCTCATTAAGTGTATGATATCAACTATCATACGTAGACATCATGCCACCGGTCTATGGCTATGGTAAATGAAATCGGCTTACCAAGCTCAATGATAGCGGATCAGCTAAGCTATTAGCTAGCGATGCCATTCCGCATGATCTCGTCAACAATTAGACTCAAGTAGATAGTGATCGAAGTAGGACGGCAGCCGCAACCCTGTAGTAACCCTGTGTGACATCGATATTGACAGGTAGATCGATTAGTCCTGCAGGGGCGCTATCAAGTATTCATTGCAACGCAAGCCCGAATGGCTCGCAGGCATGAGCGCTGTGAGAAGGTACGCACTGCTACCAGTACGCAAAGCGACTGGCCCTGTTGTTTTTTTATATCTCTGGAGCGAGCTGTCACGGCTGTCGCGGCTGGTGACTAAGATAGATTTGAGGAATCTGTGAGAATGATAAACAGTGCAGGCTTCTATCAGTAAATAAACTCTGCATGACCTTCTTTTCATGTCCGATGCGAAGAGGTCGCAAGCGCAACTTGAGTCTGCCCTATGGATATCTTCCAGTCACTTCGCCGGGGTGTTCGCTCGGAATTTGCATTCATGACCATTCGCCTTGACATATGCGGCCCCTGAAACTGATCTTCAAACGTGTATCAGATTCTGATACATGTATATTGGATCGGATATGTTCATCCGCTACATCGAGCTGTTCCATGGCTGTTCCAAGGCTCTTGGCAAGGCGATCACTGCGTTGTCTAATATATACAGCCAAGTCAGCTTTGGAAAGCTGCTTTGAAAAACGCACAATGCGGGACAATGGTATAGGCTTCGAGATCCCAGAATAGTAAGCAGATCACGAGAACGTTTGCTCTCCGACTAGCTGGGTTTCGGTTCCGGTATTGAAGCTCTGACATTTAATCCTGTATCCTGTTGCTTTGCCTGCAATGGTCCCGAGCTTCGACAACCAAGTTCGAACCCGAATGGTTATGAGAGCGATTATGAAAGCTGTTATCAAATGCGCGAAAGCGGGAACAGCGGTCGCAAGCCCGGAACATGCGGAAATACTGTGGTGAACGTGAAGCAGCTGTCTCTCGAGAGGCCTGCGGCATATCATCAAGTCCTTTCCTGCGACGCCTTTTGAAACTCGCTCTGTCGATATCAATGTCGCTAAGCTTGGCCAAGATTTTCGGTCGCCTTTACCGCTTCCGACATCCATCTTAGAAAAGTAGCATGAAAAGTTCTTGCACGCAAGTGTCCGTTTTTGGTCAGTCGGAACAGCGGCTCGCAGGAAGTTCACCCGACGCGTGGCTATAGACCAAAGGGCAAATGGAAGAAGTAGCGCTGAATCAAGTCTCGCCGGAGGAGCGTTGCTGGTGACATGACCAGGGGATAATGGCGATCGCGAAGGGATGAAAGAATATCCGAACAAGAGTCATTTATGAGCTAAGGTGCCCTAAACTATATTCGTGAGGGACGTTGTTAAAGGCTCTTTGAAGTGCATTTTGAGATGACCGGCGGCACCGAGCAATGAGACGGGTCTTCGAGTCCATTCATTGCTACCCTTTTTCGTTCTACGGACCCTGCGACCGACTAGAGATCTAGCCTAGGGAGCTGCTGAAGGTATGTAAAGTACAGCAAGAAAATTCGGCTGATGTGTTCCGAGTAGTTATTTCGTTGCCGCCTTGGCGAGCGCTGACGAAGGTCCGCCCGAATCCCGGTCATGGCTTGCCCGAGTTGTGGCGCTCCTCTAGCGAGACGAAGAGGCCCACTCGGCAGCCAGCAGCCCCTTGATCCATGTGCGGGAGCACTCATAGGCCGACTCATCGTAAGCGAGGTCAAACAAGTGGCCACAGGCGCAAAGGCCCTTCTTCGAGATTAGCTGGAAGCTCTTCGGCACCGGTGCTCACTGGGCTGAAGAGCTTGCCAAAACGCTACTTGAACAACGCGTGCCGCGAGAAACTTGCCTGTCGGACGCCTTTGCGTGTAGTCTCAAGCCTGCTATTCGCGTTCGAGAAGCCGGTGGAGACGGAGCTCGAGACGGTAGAGCAGATGAGGCGGACAAGGCAGAAGGAGTTGTCAGCGAGGACAACGCCATCGAGAAGAGCTTGATCACAAGTACGAGAATGACATCTCATTGGCGAAATTTCCCTATAGAGCCGTGGCCTTATACCAGTGCTGGTACAACCACCATCCGATGCCGCCGAGGGCCATTGCCGTTGCGATGGCGCGTATGACGATCGCCACAACCAACGCCTGCCGTACGGCAGCGTAAAACGCCGCAAGAGCGGCACCTGACCAGTTGATTCTATGCGAGCAGGGCAAATGATAAAGGCGTTCAGCCTTTTTTCGGCGGTAACGGTTGGTTCAGCTAAAAGCCACTTACCTGCGATCCGCCGCTCTCGGTGAGCCTGTCACACTCGCTTCCCATCCTCGAACGACACGTCGATATCGGCGACCAAAGACCCTGAACAGGGCAGGAATGCAAAACGTGAGACGTCCATGTCGGCGAATATCGCCATCTCAGGCGGAACTCACCAGATCCAAAAGTTCACGTCGGGATAGGAGAATCGTGGAAAGACGGATCTAGTGAAAGACGGCGTCTCAGAACAGGGCGCAAGGACAGGAGCGTATTCAAACCCACGTAATGCCCGGTCCGACGCCCCTCCTATTCGTCGGCGCCACTTTGACCGGCCCCGCCGTCCCATCCGAATGATCCACCCTCCACCGCCCATCCCCCGCCTCCTTCCCCTTTCCTTCTTCGGCCGCCTCCTCCTTTCCATTCCCATGCACGATTGGAAGCGGCGCATGCGCACTGAGCGTCGGTGTCGTAACGCCATGTAACCATTTCTCCTCAAACGTCGACGTGACGGTCACGGGCGTGCGGGGCTCAAATCCGACGGCGACGTTGTAGCGTTCCTTGGAGTCTTCCATGAGCGACATGCGGCGGACCACGGGGATGGTGCCGTCTTGTGGAAGATGTGCAAGGAGGTCTCTGTGAATGCGAGGGAAGGCCGTCAGTGGGATGTTTCCCGCGCACCGTGGAAGGACATACAGTGTCATGCCGAGCGTCAACCCCCACAGCCGCAGCTGCCGACGCCCATCCGGTCCATAGATCGTGCCGCCGCCTCTATTCGTACGGTTCTCCAGGAACTCGGGGTTGAATCCCTCTGCGACGACCTCGGGTTCATCCGGCAATAGCACGCATCCAAAGCTAGCCAAACAGTCAGCTTGATCAACCTCGAAGCCGGAAGAGACGCCTACTTCATGTTCCCGACGAGGCCGCGTAGGATGAGCCGGATGAGCTTGTTCCGCGGGGACAGCCGCGACGAGATATCGATCTGGACGTTGCTCCATTGTGCCTTTGGGAAGGGCGGAATCAGGGTCGATATCGGTATCCAATGCAATGAAGCGACTTCTGCCTGCGAGGGGAGCGGCGAGATCAATGATGCGATAGGAGGTAAGGAGTCCGGAGCGTACCGGTTGCAGGTCTGCCGGAGGTGATATTGGTGATATTTGGAGGAACACTGGGGAGAACAGGTCATCAGGAGTGCATTGATGCTTTCGTGGTGACCGGACTTACCAAAGGGACTCAAAATCATCAACAGCCGCTTGCCCAGACTCGTCGTGATTTCCCTATCATCTAGCCTTCCTACACTCAGGTACTCCTTGTCCGCCAAATCCAATCCAATCTCTTCCCAAGTCTCGCTGAGGACGCATGTAAGCTCCAACGTCTTGCCAAAAACGGAAACGGAAACCCCACCGAAGCGCCGTATAATGACTACTCTCGTCCGTCGGCTCGTGTCTTCCCCCCGGGAACGCAATATGACTAGAATATCGATCGCTCGGACGTGTCGTACGGCGGATGAAGAGCAGTTGGGGTTCCGTTGCCGGGTGAGAGACCCATGCTGGTGGAGAAGGTTGTCAGCAGTGAGCAGGGATGAGGAAAGGATGACGTACGGAGGCGGAAGAACTCTTCGATGCTTAGTCCCACACCGGATTCTTTTTCGGGGATGTCGAGCCCTGCTGGTGGTTTGAGTCTGTGATCGCGAGGTCAGAATTAGGATAGGGTGACGATCGATGTGTTATCATACCGTATGATCAAGGCGACACTGGCTCTCCTAGGTTGTGTCGGTGGAGACTGGATGATCCGCGGTGGTGTCGCTCGCAAGGATAGGAGCGCGGACAAGAGCGAGGAGGTGATGGCCGCGTTGGATGGCTGTGTCATGGTGGAGGAGAGCGACGCTGGATAACGTCTGTTGGCCGTCGGAGATGTGTCGCAATCAGAGTCCGGCCAGGAGAGACCCGCCCGCTACGAAACAAACAAAGACGTCCCGTCCCTCACTCCGGCTTTCGCATTCCCGGCCCGTTCGCGCGTTCGTCATCTCGCTCGGATTCCCCAAACGACGGAAGCAATTCCTCCACGGGGCGCACGCGACGTTTCAGATCTGGAGTGACATCTCCTATAAGATCCGCTGCGGTCAGCGACGGCCAACAGGCGACCACGAATCGTCAGCGAGAGCAGGGAAAGTCAAGGCAGGACATAAGGGTGCTTAGCGAGAGAAAGTATACCGTTCGACACTTAGGTGCTCTCCCCACGATGGTCTCTTCGGAATGCATCACACAGTATCCAATCCCTAGCCCTCGAACATACGGAACATTTTGCGACTAACTCCTCTACGAGGTCAAACGGGGATTGCGAGCTAGCTCCATACGTGCTGTTGGTTTGGCGGGACTCTTTGGGACAGGCTGCTTTGAGTGTGAAGTAGCAGCGAGGAAACGAGTCAAAGAACCCCTTATGGATCTAGCTCTCTAGCATACCGGACGCGCGATATGTGAGCCGATGAGGCGGAACCCTCTTGTCTAATAATGTCTACGGGGCTATTGATCTATGGCGCAAGTCACCCCTGCTTCGACTCCACCACTTTCGGTCTCATTCGGTGCTTGGGCATCATCTCTCGCGGTGGAAGGGCCACCGATTGGAGCGCAGAAGGCATGTGACACTTTACGAGACGTTCACGCCGGACTCGACGTATCGGATCAGGGGGTGAAAGTCTGCAACAAAGGTACACCGCATCGACTCTCGGTTTATCAGCCGATGCAACGCCACGGATAACGCCTGTGTACAGCCCCGAATGCGGTGTCCTTTCATGGCTTATCCCCAGTCGAGTTTCGGCCGACTGCATAAGCCGATAAACAAGCACAGCATCAATCAGAGATTGGTCGCCATGTCTATATTGCTGCGTCGATCGGACGATTGGTAGACTCATGAATAGATGACCATCCGGGGGATCTCGAAAAGGAGTATGCTTGATAAAGGAGAACGGCCCAGTGTATCAGACCCTCCACGAAATCAAAAGTACTTATAGTGGTCTGGGTACCGGCAATATCGAGCAGCCGCTGGTAGTCTCGCCTATACAGACGCCATCTTGTTAGAATAGCCACAAATCGCCCATTGATATTAAGATATGGCAGAGAAAGGACCCAAATCGCGAGCACCGGCCTGGGAGTGGGTCACCAGGCTGAAGTCAGACTTGAAGGATCCAACGCAACTTCAGGTGCCTGGCACCTTTAAGCAGGCGCCACAGCGTGAGCTCTACGCGCTGATATACGTCTTTTGCCCTAATCGCTGACAAGGTCGATTGCTGCCTTAGCGTTGCGGCAAAGCGACAATTTCCCATATACGGCAATGGAAGTGGAAATGCTTCCCAAGGAAGAAACAGCGTAAGTCCATTGTTCCCTCAAATACCTTCAACCTTGTCACAGTGCTGGCTAGACTTGGTCGGTAAAATGTCACAAGCCAATCACTCATCACAACACGACTCCACAGACCTGAGTCGGCCAAACCGAATGATGAGCCAAACGAGCTATCGGTGCGCGAAGTTGTGAATAGACCTGGACGGGGCACTATCGTTATTAACGGGGTGATATACGTCAAAGCCGATCAGAAGCTGTGTAAGCTCGCACCCGGCAACATTCGAGTTGCTGGGTTCAGGTACAAGGAAGAGACTCGCTCAATACTCAATGAAGAATACAGTAGTAAACAACAGAGTCTCGTGCCTTCTTCTTGGGGAAGCAAGTCGTCCGAAACTGGCGGCGCGGGGACTTCGATTTCACAGGAAGATAGCAGCAACACCTCCCCGACTTGGTGGGTCTGACTAAGGAAATGAGTTTGCCGTGCATGGGTAGCCATGCATCCGATTCTAAATCAAGTCCATATTGAAGCTTGTGGTCCTTGCGATAGGTCCCTATTGTGATATCAGGGGACATGATACCGATATGACGAACGTATATATAGTGTTTTCTGCGGATCTTGCGCTCGCTGCCACGACTGAGATCGCGACTCGTCTCACTTCCGGGAACTTCCACAAGCGATCAAGCTTGACCTAGTTGAAACCGTAGAGGTCAATCAAGATCTTCCGTCGTTTCAGTCCCGTAGATGTTGAAATGGTGCTGCAAAGTAGCAGGCAGAGGAAGCAGACAAGGCGTGGAAGATCCGAGGTGAAGGAAGCGTCAAGGCGTCTTTCTACGCCAACTGAGAAAGCCGCGATTGTACCTATTGCCTACTCTGGTTCCCCATCTCTTCGCTTTGACTTTGAAAATGCCTCCCCAAGTGGGCACCATGACTTGTGACAGTCTTGAAACCCTCTAATTTCGTAGCAAGCTCGGGGGCGCGATTGAAGGCCCGGAAAGCTCCATGCTCAATCCTGAGTATTACGGTACAAGGGAAAGGTATCTGAGTATGTTCACCACGTCCGCACGGGCAGTGGGGCGACCAGTCTCCTTGGAAACAGCCAAGAAGAGCTGATTCAGATCGCAGCGGATCGTGTGCTGCACATGTTCGAGAAGGCAAATTCGAGAGCGTAGCATAGATTGATTGTTTCGCGCAACGACGTGACACAGACAGTCGCATCGGCCACACATATCGACTGGTGGCAAGTGACTTTCGTCGAGTATAAGCCTTTTGAGTCGTTCAGTCTGCGAGATTCAGATTCTTGCTTGATGTTGTTGGATAATTCATGACATCCAGCTTGGCACACAACATCACGGGAAGAAGGGCTCATGACCGGGAATATGTGAGCAGGAAAGCAACGTTGAAGGCTGGAAGCTGCATGACAACAAAAGTATCAGCTTGGTGTATAGTTTGATGCCTTCAAGCGAGAGCTGACCGAGGCCATTCTCCATTTTCAAAGTAAGCTCCAATTCCCAAGCGCGATCGAAGCTTATGCGCTTTCTTCCCAGCTTTCCAGCCAGAGTCTCCCTTCCCTGGCTGTGGATTCGGCCCGCCCAGCCAACGACACCACCACACACACACCACACACACACCACACACACACCACACACACACACGGGCACCGCGCCGCCATCGTCGGCACGATCGCGTCCGACCAAAACCACTCCTGCCCTCCTCGCCGCCCGCCCGTCCGCCTTGTTCTGCACGCCTCAAGCACGTCACCCCTCCGTCTCGACCAGCAACCCCAGTCGACTCGATCTTTCCTCAACACAAAAAATGGCCGCTCAAATCTCCAAGAAGAGAAAGTTTGTCGCTGACGGTGTTTTCCAAGCCGAGTTGGGAGAATTC